>CM053593.1:98929656-98980255 GCA_028646575.1 Pseudocheirus occidentalis | reverse complement strand
TCTGGGCCTCTTTTGCCATTTGAGATCATCTATTTTTTAAAGTGTTGTTTTCTTCAGTCAGGTTGTTAACTCTCTTTTCATGATTTTCTCGCATCATTCTCATTTCTCTTCCCAATTTTTCCTCCACTTTTCTTATTTGATTTTCAAAGTCCTTTTTCAGTTTATATATAGCTTCTAGGCATTCTTCAAGTGTCTTGGAAGCATTTGGTGTGGGAGTTCTGACTGTGTTGTCTTCTTCCTGTTCCATGCTTTGATCCTTTTTGTCCACAAAAAAGGATTCTAGAGTTTTATTGCTGTTCTTATATTGCTTCCTTTTCCTCATGTTGGCCAGTCAATTAATTGGTTGGTTTTTTAGATTTGTGAAATTCTTCTTCCAGGGGAGAAAGCTCTGTTCCAAATTGTTGGGTTTTTTCCAGATGCTGGAGCTCTTGGGGGGTGTTGCAGTCCCCCTCCAGCTTTGGCTTGCTGAAAGTGCTCCCCAGGACCACCACCCAAAACCATGATCCGGATCCAGGCCGCTCAACGCAAGAGCACTTGGCCCTGATCAATTGACTCAGCCCCCCTGCGGGGTCCGCAGGCCAGGGGCTCTGAAGCAGCCCAGTGGGGGCAGCTGCCAGTTACAGCAGTTCCTGCCCTTTTCCCACAGCTTCCTTGTCCTGGAGGTAGATTGGCCAAACTGCTTTTCCTCCCCCAAATTTAGCTTCAAAGCTTCACTCACTTTCACTAACCTTCTCTAATCCTGGCTTAGTAGATGTGAAAATTCCTCCAGGTGCTGTAGATCTTCTCTGAAATAGACTCATACTGTGGCTTGGCTCCTCCCAACTACCCTGGGGCCTGGCCGCAGTTTCAGTTTCAGGCTGGGCTGGCCGCCGAGCTGCCTTCAGCAAGATGTGTTTTCTATATTTTTGTGAGTTTGAGAGCCCTAGAATTTGTTGAGTCATAGTTTTATGGGTGTTTAGGGTGGCTGTGTAGGAGCTGCAAAACCTTCCTGCCTCTATGCCACCATCTTGGCTCCACCCCCCGACTATCTTCTCATTTACTTATGTTACTTTTGGCCTCACCATTCAACTGAAACTGCTCTGTCCAAAGTAATCAGTAGTCTCTTAGTTGCCAAACTTAATTGTCTTTCTCAATTCCTTTTTTTAAATGTCAGGTTAATACCATTTGCTTCCCATCTACTTTAGAACAGCCACAAAAAATATGTGATGTCTCTAAAATACTTTGAGATAGAGTAAGTGTTCTATATAATCTTTCTCTATGTATTTGCTTCATTTGACACTGTTGACCACCATTTCCTTCTGGAAAGTTTCTTCTACTCTATGACTGACTCCTATTCAATTAAAATAGAAGATAGCTCCAAGGATTTTGAATTCTCTGAGTAGAAAAGAATTTAGGGGAATTTAGCAGCCAATGGCATCTTGTAGTGAAGCTACTTTAATAGGAGGTACTGTTTCTATCAGTAATTAGGCCAGAGAAATTTTATGAATTGAGAGTTAGCAATGGGTATTGGGTTGTATTCTGTAGAAAGAAACAGTTTCAGATTGCAGAATATAATAGCCTACATTTATGAGTGATACTGTGGAGAGGGAAAACAACATGAGCTGCTCATGAGAATCATGAGCTCATGAACAATCATGAGAAGAAAAGGGCCAGTGGATCCGGGAAGTACCAAAGGTGTGAGTTATGTGGGTGATATATCCTCCCTATGTATATGTCCCATCCCTCTCATTGATGCCATGTGTAGTTATAGAAGAGCATGTACCAGTTTTATTGGGGTGGGGGGGTGTTATGGTTTATCTTAATATGACATTTCAGTTACTGCCATTACTTTAAACTATTTGTGTTCTCTAGAAGAATATTAATGGTAACTCTCTAATGGAAACTTGTGAACTATGGTTTTATGAATGTAGACCCACATACTACTTTGAAAGTGGGGTATTTATTCCCTGGAAGAACTAATCTGTGAAATCTGGGGAAGGGAAGTAGCTCAGATAGGGCATTACTTGAGGAAGAATTTAAAATTCTGAGAGCTTATTGGAAACTCTAAGATTCCATTTTTTTTTTGCTCTGAGAAATGTGCCAAAAATGTTTCTTCATAACAACATCTTAACAAACCTAAATGAAAGCAAAAGGAGAAAACAGAAACGCCAAGAACCAAGTAGAACTTGCATTACTGCTAGAAGACCACTTTCTGTAATAAATCATAATGGTCAGTAATAGCTAACATTCATACAGAGCCCACTATACACTAAGGATATAACTGTATAAGTACTAAGCACTTTTCTAATGTTGTCTTGTTTGTTCCACCACAACAACCCTAGAAAGTTGGTGCTATTATTTTCCCCTATTAATAGGTTAGCAAACAAGGACAAATAAGAGATTTGTCCAAAGTCATACAACTACCAAGTGTCTAAGGCTGAATTTGAACTGAGGTTTTCCTGACTCCAGGTCCAGCCACCTAGGTGCTTGATTATAATAGAAATATGAAAATAACAAATAAAGTACAAATGGGAAGTGGAGCATCAATATTTTATATTACAAGGAGAAATATTTTTGGACATACATATTTCATGATAGGATTCTGGAAAGGACACCTATCGTCAAGGGTGAGCATGTACACACCTATAAGGATTTTGACTACATAAAATGTCATTAGAGGAAGATTTCAAAAGAGAGCAGAAAAAATTATTCCAATCTTTATCATTGACTAATTTATAACTTTAATCAAGGTTCTTACATTCTCCAAGTCTCAGTTCCCTTTTTAAAAAGTAAGATTAATGGTATTTGCTTCCTATCTACTTTGGAATAGCACCTGAAAGATATACAATGTCTCTAAAAAATTTTGAGATACTTAGAGTAAGTACAAAATGTTATTGGATGGGGGTGGCATAATTAAAACCTGAATGACAAACTGCTTTAACAATAAGATTGTGTCCACTTTAAAATAAGTTTTACTTTTCATTCTACTGTATATAGAAAGTATGAGAAAATAAAAGCAACTGAAATAGTTCTAGCATACCACCATTTACCTGAGCATGCCAAGGGAAGATTATTTTTCCTACTTACTAATTCTTCTGACTATTTTAAGTACTCTTGGTTACTATAGTTGTCTTCCTAATAAAGTATCAAGAAGTAAATTGACAGCTTTCCCTCCTTTCCCTTTCTTCTGATTGCTCTATAATTTGACTTCTGATCTCTGTCACTGAACTGAAACTCTTTTCCAAAGTCGCCAAGGATCTCTTAATTGCCAAATTGAAACAATCCTTCTTTCTTAATCCTTCTTGTCTTCTCTGCCTCATTTAACACTGATGACCATCCTCCTGAATACTCTCTTCTCTCTGGGTTTTCATAACATTATTTTCTTAGTTATCTTCCTGTCTTACTCTTCCTTCTTAGTTTCTTTTGCTAAACCTTCAAAAACCTATCCGTTAGCTGCAGGGATAGCCTGGGCCCTCTTCTCTCTATAATCTCAATGATATCACCTGCTCACATGGGTTTAATTATCTCTGTGTTGATTGATGCTTGGAGTCAGTCCCACATCACCAAATGCCTGCTGGACATTTTGAACTGTGTGCTATGTAAAGTATCAAACTCAGTATGTCTCAAACAGAACTCATTATCTTTTGCTCAATCTCACCTTTCTTCTGAATTTTTCTATTTCTGTTGAAGGTACCACTATCCTCCTAGTGACTGAGGCCTTCTAACTCCTGCATTTTACTCATCCCACATCACCTTTTGTTTGGGAGAACTGAGACATAAGATACAGCTAAAATCTCACCTTTTACAGGAAACCACCCTGAATCCCCCTTAATTTTAGTTTACTTAGTAGAATTAGACTTCCCTCTGTTAATTATCCCCAGTTAATCCTGTATATATCATACGTGTAATTTTTTTTGCATATTGTCTTCCTCACTAGACTATGAACTCCAAGGATGTTTTTTGGTTTTTTTTTTTTGCTTTGACTTTTTTTTACCTATTTTTTACATCACCATGGCTTGGCACATAGTAGGTATTTAATAAGCATTTATTGACTGATTAATCAACTTATTGGCTGAGAAGCTATGGGTAACTCAATCTCTGTCCTTTAGTTTCACCTGTAAAATCGGGATAATTGTATCCATGTTAACTACCTTGCAGGGTTATTGAAAGGATTAAATAAAATAACCTACTAAGTAGTAGGCAAACAACAGTGGGTTTTTTTGTTTCTGTTTTTGTTTTCTAGCAGTAGCCACTTGATTCTTAATTATTTTAAATGATTACTCTACACTAATATAATACTAACAATAAGAGATGTTGACCATCACATATAAGGTAATTTTTCAGTGAATAATATGGAAATCTAGAAAAAAACATTTTAAGTTAAATAATAAAATATTATTGGTCGTTAGAGGTCTGGTCCCTGTCCAAGTAGTTATTTCAAAGCAGATCAGGCATGATAGAAAAAGCGCTGGTTTTGGAGTCAGAAGGCTTGACTTCAATCATTAGTTCCATCACCTAATAACCAGGTGACCTTGTGCAACTCACTTCATTGGGACCCATATTCCTCCTCTGTATTATGGGGGAGTTGGACTATGTGATCTCTAAGGTCTCTCGCAGTAGTGTCTTCCAATTCTTTTTACCGCATCTCATCCCTGGAAGTGACTTCGTCCTGTCCTATCTCCATGGGATTGCGGTGCTGTTGTTCAGTCACGTCCGACTCTTCATGACTCCATTTAGGGTTTGTTTGCCATTTCCTTCTCCAAGTCATCTTACAGTGGCTAAGTGATTTGCCTAAGATCACATAGCCAATAAGTGTCCGAGGCCAGATTTGATCTCAGGTTTTCCTGATTCTAGATCCAGAGCCACTTAGCTATCCCATGTCATTACAGTAATGGAAATCAAGACAACATTAAGACACTCAAACAGAGGTCAGATATGGTAGTTTAAGTTGGTCCCAATATGCTTCATTTCCATTAAGGAAGCTACCTGTGGGTCATTCACTATTGCTATTTTATGTAGTTCTGCTTCTTCTTTTTTTTTAATGATATAGTTACACTGTGAAAGCTTTTTGGGAAGTGGCTATAGTGTGAAGATGAAATATATCAATTAAAAAATAAAACCCAGGGACTACAAGTGAACTAGGAAGCTAAGAGACATTCTCCAATTATCTTAGGTATTAAGGAATAATGAATTCAGGCATTTCATAACCATTAATTTTTATCCTCTAAACAATCCTCTTTAAATTCCTCAAATTTTACTAGTGAACTATAAGAGATAAGCCTCATTTTCTTAACAAATTTAAAAGTTTCCTATTAGATAAGGGTAACTGCAAATCTTCAACAGAAGGCAGATAAAGAATAATCATTGCCACCACTGAGATTCTCCCAGGGGACCTGAAGGTGCTATATAGTTCAACCCCACAGGAAGCAGGACTTTATTCACTCTCCTCTATTACCTTGCCTCCCCAGGCCTTCATGTCCAGATAATTGCTTTACTAGACTATGAACAATGGAGGGTGAAATAAAGCAAATGGAGCTTTCTGAAGCAGCAGCATTCTATAAATGGGAAATCTACCAGGAAGCATGGACCTAAGCAGCAAGATTCAATTTAATTAAGTCCAGACCAGCAGGCTTTTATTGATGTCCAGGTGGTAGGGATACAAATATGAAAAAGAAAAGAGAAAGAGTCCTTTACCCCTTCCTTTAAGTTAGAAAGTGGTAAGAGCAAAGGAGAAAGCCAGATATAGTACTTTGGTGAAATCTGATGAGTTAGAGAGGAGGTGAAGTTCCTCAGGATACATGAAAAATATAAATGTAATTTCATTGTTGTTCAGTCATTTCTGGCCCTTTGTGACCCCATTTGGGGTTTTACTGGCAGAAATACTAGAGTGGTTTTCCATTTCCTTCTCCAGCTCATTTTACAGATGAGGCCAACAGAATTAAGTGACTTGCCCAGGGTCACACAGCTAGTAAGTGTCTGAGATCAGATTTGAACTTAGGTCTTCCTGACTCTAGGGTCTCACTCAATCCACTGTGCTATGTACATATTCCATACACAGATAACACACAGACACACATATGTACATATGTATATTATATATAAACTATAGAATTGACCAACAGCAATCAATGATATGACCATATACAATAATAAAGAACGGTAATTACTCCATACAATGTAACAAATATTCTCTGTGTAATTATTAAGTACAGCCAACCAATGAGCATTTCTTAACCTTCATGTGCCTGGCACTGTTAGGTGTTGATGATACATGGTGTAGCAGGGGGCCCCAGTACTCTCAAAGATCTTATTCTTTCACAGGGAGTTGGAGATGTTACTGGAACAACTGATTTGAAATGAGTGCCCATAGGTAGCTAATGATGGAAGCCTGGAACTCAGGAGAGAGAGGGAAGATAGGATAGCAGGTAGTGATACAGTGTACCACGAGAGATGCCAGAGGATCAATGGAGCTGCATAAATAAAAGAACTGCTCTCTGACCTCAAAGAACTTACAGATGAGGAGTCTCCATTCAGGCACAGGTTGTTCTACATGGTCTTTTAGGTTCCTGCCAACTCTATCTGTGACTCTTGAAGTCTTTATAGATTTCAGTGTCAGCTTATCCAGAATCATATTGCATAGCCTACAGATTTAGACATAACTAGAAGACAGCCCCAAGGCTCTTGATTGCAAACTCCTCTTCTTTTATAGATGAAGAAACTGAATCTAAGAGACATTAAATGACTTCCCCAAGGTCACACAGTTAGAAAATGTCTGAAGTAGGATTTGGACTCGGGTCTTTCTGACTCACAACCCTGAACTACACTACTCATATACTTTTAAAAAGTCACATGCCAACTTTATTGTATATTTAAAAGGAATAGCATGCTGTACATAATAGCTATGCAGGTCCATGTGCTATCATCTTTTTTATTCTGCTGCTTTGAAATGTTTGTTTTATTTAATAAATTTGAAAAAATATATAATTTTTTTAAAAACCCTCAAAATTACACAGCAAATAGGTAAATTCCCAAAACAAATCAAAGCAATGAATCCAGAGTGGAAAGAATTTTATCTTTCTAGAGAAAAACACACATTTCCAAAATATAGTGTAGTGGATAGTATTGGACCTACAATCAGAAAAACCTGGGTTCGGATTCTGCTTTGGCATTTACTAAATGTGTGGCCACAAGCAAATCACAAACTGAGCCTCATTTTAATCACTTGAAAAATAAACCTTGGACAGCTAGACAGGGTGGTGGATAAAGGGAAGGACATGGAGTTAGGAAGACTCCTCTTTCTGAGTTCATGTGACCTCAGATACTTACTAGCCATGTGACCCTGGGCAAGTCACTTAACCCTGTTTGCCTCTGTTTCCTTATCTACAAAATGAGCTGCAGAAGGAAATGGCACAACACTCTAGTATCTCTGCCACACATATCCCAAATGAGCTCATGAAGAGTCTGAAAAGACTGAACAAGAACAAAAAATAAACCTTAGTTTCATCACTTGTGAAATACGCGTTAGTTTTCTCATGAAAATAACATTTATAACAGTTAACTCAAATGTAAGGTTCAAATGATATAATGTATGTGAAGAACATTGCAAAACTGAAGATTCTATATAAACCCCATATAAACTCTGTTATCAGCAGGGGTGAACTGATAAATGTTTAACAAATGGCCCTTTGGGGAAAATGGATTTAAATTTAAACTGCATTATTGACATTTTCTCCATTAGTTTCTTAAGTCTAAATAATGAACAAATCAAGGAATCTGGCTCTGATCTGTAACGTCTTTTACCAAGATATAAACAATCACACTGAAAATTTAACAATTGATTCCCAAGTTTATTCACACAGTTCTGGCTCACCTCTGATTATCACCATCATTAAAGACAACAAACAGCCAAATAATAATAATAGTTGAAATTTATATGGTGCTTTATGTATATCATAAAGTCATTTCCAAAATAAGCCACCAAAGTGCTTCCCAAAGTTACAAAGTACTTTAAATAAAGTGTTTCATTTGGTCCCCAACAGTGCAACATTTTCCAAAGATTTTGTAATTTGAGAGTTTGAAATGTGCTTAGAGATCATTTAGTTCATAAGTATTATTTTACAGATAAAAAATGTTAGATAAGAAAGTTACAGATGAGAAAGTTCCTAGAGGGGAATCAATGTGTGTAGTCATAGAATTTATTAGCATAGATAGACATTTGGGCTGATGCATCTCAGACACTTGGCCAGATGCATCTCAGACACTTGGCCAACAAGCTCTCAGACTAACACAAATGGTGGATTTTTTTTTAAGTGTCTATGGTTTAAAACACAACAAAAAATTCAGGTTCCTCATATATCAGTTACTGACCCAGCAAAGTTGATTTTTCTCTTTTTTTTTTAATTTTGTGCTCAAACTTTAATGGTGCCTCAGCAGGTCTGAACTTTTCAAAGGCCAAAGATGTTTTTGTCAGTGGGATAATGACCCTTCAGTCCTCTCTTCAAATAGAAAGCACTAAAGCTAATCATGTTTTTGCCCTTTTTCAAAGAAAATGTATGAAAATACCATTCAGATAACAACAAGGCTAAAAAAAAGAAATAAAAAAATTCTATCTTATCTGAAAATAGGACAAAAACACTATTCTTCTCACCCCATCTCAAAAAGCAAAAGTAGCAGAATGGAGCCCAATAACTCAAAGTGTTTATTGCTCATTAAGCAAGAGCTCACAGCTGCCTTCCCTCCCCAAACCAAATTTAGCATTACCAAATTAGTACAACAGAAAAGCCACTTATTGCTAAGGGAAACACTTTGTCTTCTTCGGATGTCACTGTATTTCAATTAACCTAACTAAAGGGTAAAGAGGCTGCTCAAGAAAGAGAAAGAACAGACAGAAATGCAAATTAAAAAAAAAAGCAATGAACAGAATCTAGAGACTGAGCATATGGCAACAAGAAAAACTTGACCCTACTTTCTTATTACAATGCCAGAGATTATACTAAGCAAATGTGGATGTGGGCATGAAAGGTCATCAAGGCAATGTTGTGGTTAGCATTTCCTCTTCCTTTCTCCTGTTTTGGTCCCTTCTTTTCTCTTCCTTTCCTTTCTTCCTACTGCTGAATTGAAAGGAGTGCTTAGGATTGGTCTGGGTGCATGGGGAAATAAAACTAGGAAAAAAATTAAAGTAACAGAAAAAAAACTAAAAAATCTTTTCCCCCTCTGCTTTAACCATTGTAACAAATAATTAATTTGAGATACATACAATATTTTGATCAAGAAATATATTTTATCAGAAAGATGCAAAAAATGGAAAAAATACACCAAATAAGGTAATATAGAGGGAAATGGGGAGCTCTTCTAAGACAAAGTTTCCCATTTATTGGAAATTCAATAAAGTTAGATACATATTTTTAAAATTACTAATAGAACAGATGCATGCACAGTCTGTAATGTGGTGATTGGAAATTTGTAAAAGTAATCAGTATAAGAGAGGGAGTAATATAAATGTATGTCTAGAATTGCTTCTGTATCTTTTATAGAGAAGAGAAAGGGAATACAGCAGGTGAGTTTCCATTTGGCAAAGAGACAGGGGAAATGGATTAAAGGAGGATGAAATAACTGAACGAATGGGCTATTTAGACCACTTATCTGTCATTTTCCAAGAACTTCAGAAGTTTTATATTTTGTGCTCTCAACCTACAGAAACTGCAATTTTGAACTGAGCCCCTTACATTTACTCTGCTAGCAAAGTGATTTAGAGATTTCAGATTTTTATTTCTTACTCTATATCTGATTTTTTGACAAATATATGCTGGGGTTTTTTTTTTGCAGAATCAGATTTCTCTTTCTTTTTTCCTTTCTTCCTTTTCTCCTTCTTCCTTTACTCCCTATCTTCCTACCTCTTCCTTTTCTGCTTTCCTTTCTCCCATCTTCCCTCTCTTTTTCCCTCCCTCCTCCCTTTCTTCCTCTCTCTCTCTGTCTCTCCAGATAGATAGATAGATAGATAGATAGATAGATAGATAGATAGATAGATAGATAGATAGATAGATAGATATAGATATATTGGGTCTATCTTGTCCAGGCTGGAAGTGCAATGGCTACTCATAGAAAATGCCACTGCTAATCAGCATGAAGTTTTAACTGGTTTTGTTTCTCAACTGAGATGGTTTGTCCCTCCTTACCTAGCCTTTTAGCTGTTCACTACAGGAAACTCACCATGTTGGTGAGCCCTACTGTAGCTCAGAATTCCTGAGCTTACTCCATGTACCAGTCTCAACCTTTCCAGTGGCAGAGATTAGACTTGTTTAGCACAGTTTCTGGAACATAGAAGCCACTTAATAAATGTTTATTGATTAATTAATTGATGTTTCTCCACAGCCAGTAACTATATATTTCTAACCAAACTTTACTTTGGAAACAATTATCAGTTCTCATGTACTTTCTGGTGATTTTTATTGGTGTGAGGATTGCAGAAGATATTTTATTTTTGGTATTTGGGCTCAGGAGAGGGAACTTTGCAATTTTTATTAGGTTTCTTTCTAAAAGTATCAAAATCATAGCAGAATTTCAATGATATAATGCTGATAAATAGATTAATTTCTTTTTCTGAAACATTAGAACTTTCACCATGGTAAGGAGTGAGATAAAACATTTTTTTCCTGTTGCTGTTATGCATAATCAAGCAAGTTCAGGCTCAAAGAGACCACCAAAGAGTTAAAGGCCATCTGATCTAATCTGGACCTAAAAAATAATCCTCTCTGCAGCAACCCTGAAAAATTGTCATCAAGCCTTTGCTTAAAGTATTCCTTCTTGATACTCAATATTTATTGAATAAACGAGTGATTCAATGGAGGAATTTTTCCAAATTTCAATAACAGTAATAAAGTTTTCTTTATGTAAGACAATAATAAAGTCATACTTTATATATGTCTCGGGTTAAAACCAGTCTCTGATGCCTACTATCTATGTGACATAGTGTAACAGCAAGCATCCTAACACACCCAGGATGGTCTGCTAGCATAGGTTCTTTGATCTGCTTTTTAAGGAAAGTCTGCTCAAAAGGAGATTAACCATTCTACTTTTAATTATGTTCACTGGTTCAGGGAAAGGTCAGCATCCTAAACGTCAGAGAAAATACAGAGGAAATATAAGCAGAGAAATTAGCATAAAGACCAACAGACAGGACTCTGAGTGCCTGATTCAAAGAAATATTGCTATAACACACTTTACATACACCACCGGACTGAGAAAAACTTCACATGTGACCAGTCTAGGTGTCTAAACATATGACTACTCAGAGATTTAACCAGGAAATCAAGCAGTCCTTTTCATAAACAAACCCCCAAAGCAAAATACCAACTCAGAGTATATATACATTTCTCAGAGCCAGAAGGCAATACAACTCTTGTGACTCAGTGCCTAACCAACTTAGTACTCAAAGATGTGGAAGCCTTCCTACAAACAAGCATCCCCATAAGCAAGCTCCTCCTTAGGCAAGTCCCTCCCCCAATGGGTTCCACATGACACCTATTAATGGAAGGCTAAGATCTTATTATCCCATTAACATTACACTTGGGCAAGACACTTGTCCTACCTAAGTCTCAGTTTCTTCATCTGTAAAGTGAGAGTGTTAGAGTGATAATCTCTGAGGTTTTTTTTTCCAACTCTAGCTCTATTAGTCTGTAAAATATTTTAATGAGTCATTATCAAAGGTTTAAAACTAGGTAAAAACATTTATTGTTGAAAGCCTTTAAGCCTCAAAAAATTTCAGAACTAGCTACTACTTTTTTAAACTATTTAACCCAAGCATGAAAATAACCTGTATTTCAAAGTACAAATAAATTTTTTTCAATGATATCATGTAGTTACATAATGATGACATCAAGATTAGTTCTCATTCTCACAGATTTAACAGAAGACTAAAAGTTTTTCATATTTAAAAACTGAGAAAACAGGACCACTGTTCCTCTGCAGATAACCCTCCTCACTCAGAATTGAACAAATTCTGGTATACATTATTTCCCATAAAAGAAAATTCCTACTCAAGTTCCAAACAGAAAAAGGGAATGTTGGTTGTTCAAAGCAAGCAGCTGTTTTAAAGTTTGTGTTTTTGAGTGCTCAGTTGCTCATTTTAAAGGGCAGTCAATCCTTGACTAATATGCAATGGAGATAAATGTTTTTAGCTAAGAGATCTTGAGCGTCTGACCACTTTTTCTTTGCATAATTACACACTGAACAAAAATGTTTTCAGAAAATACCTGAGCATTCAAAAAAGATCCTTTATTCAAGGAGTCCTCTTGGGTATACTGTACATTATTACTTATATCAAGGAAGTAGGTCAATCAGCTGGCATTTATTAAGAACTTGCTAAGTTCCAGGGACTGTGCTAAGTATTGTGAATAAAAAAATGGTTTAAAAATTCCTTCTTTTCAAGGAACTCACAGTTTAATGGGAGAGATAACATGCAATTATATGCAAATAAATTACAAACTGTAAAAAAAATACCAATTTATCTAATGTCAGAAGGAAGGCACTAAGATTAAGGAGAACTAGGAAAGGCATCTTGCAGAGGGTAGGACTTTAGTACCTAAAACCTGGAGGAAGTCAGGGAAGTCAGAAGGCAGAGATGAGGAGGGAGTCATCCTTTATGGACACATTGCCTTTTTTTTCGCATGTCTGTATCTAATAGCTCTAATCAAATAAGCAATGCCCCCAAACCATCTAATTTGTTGTCTTACATGGTCACAAGCATTAAAAAACAATAAAATCTTCAGGAAATAGTCCCGATATTTAAAACAGAATTGATGCCTATAAGCAGCACATCACGTAACAGTGAGGGGAAAACACTTTTACATAGCAACAGGGAAAAATGGAGCCAGTTATGGAAAGAACGTGTAATTGATAGTGCCAGAAAGCTGCCTGTCAGAAAACCATCATACCAAGAAAGGAAAAATAATATTACTGACATTTTTATGCAGATGGAGATTTACTCTCTAATTTCAGTGAAGACTGTGTGTTCTCTCTCCAGCTCTTAATGTACTAACAGCACTAAAACAATGATCAGAATTATCAGTAATTGTATTAAATATTATTTTTAAAAGCTTCTTGGAAGTCTCACCTAGCTGATAGGACTGGGTACCTGATTAATTACTCCGTATAAATTTAAGACATTTCTTTTGTATCTGAAAAGATCTTTAAAAAAACATCAGGAACTTAGCCAATGAAGTTACTATAACCCTACTTTCCAGACATATTCAAAAACTATATCAGCTACACTTAATTATGTTATTAATCCTCACTTTTTCAATGTCAGAGGGGTGGTACATAAAGGCAGTGAAAACTGGTGTCCCAAAGGAGCAAGAGACCAATTTTTTGGAGTCAATAATTTTGTTCAGTTCTATCAGACTCTTCGTGAACCCATTTGGGATTTTCTTGGCAAAGATGCTAGAGTGCTTTGCCATTTCCCCTTCTCCAACTCATATTACAGATGAGGAAACTAAGGCAAACAGGATCAAGTGATTTGCCCAGGGTCACACAGCTAATAAGTGTCTTAGGCCAGTTTTGAATTCAGGAAGATGAGTCTTCCTGATTGTAGGCTTCATTCTCTATCCACCATACTGCCTAACTCCCCACTAATAATCACACATGAAACTCACTCCTTTTCTTTTTGAAGAGAAGCAATTAGATGGTACAGTGGATGGAGAACTAGATCTGGAGTCAGGAAGATGAGTTCAAATCTGGCCTCAGACACTTCCTAGCTGTGTGACGCTGGGCAAGTCATTTCAGTGGTCTGCCTCAGTTTCCTCAACAGTAAAATGGAGATAATAATAGCAACTACTTCCCAGGGTTGTTTTGAGAAGCAAATGAGATAACATTTTGCTTAGCCTAGTCACTGGCACATGGAAGGTGTTCAGTAAATGCTTGTTCCCTCTTGGCTTGATTCTCTTGACTAGTAAAGTGGATGTGTGTGTGTGTGTGTGTGTTTTCTTCTTTGATTAAGTATGGCTACAGCCTAAAGGTTCAGTTCTACCTCTTGTGTACAGGAGAGGCTCCTTTAGGGTAACATAATGAGCAACTAGGTGGCACAGAGGAGAGGGTGCCAGGGACCTGGATCCAGGAAGACTCATCTCCCTGAGTCCAAATCCAGCCTCAGACACTTATTAGCTGTATGGCCCTTGGGGCAATCCTATTTGCCTCAGTTCCCTCTTCTGTAAAGTGAGCTGGAGAAGGAAATGGCAAACCACTCCAAAATCTCTGCCAAGAAAACTCCCAGTGGGGCCATGAAAAATAACTGAACAAATGGACACAAGAAACACACCAGATACACTCTCTATCTTCTTCTTGATTCTCTTTTGTGTAACTCATTTGTGTAACTTTGTGTAACTCATTCTTTAGTGGCTATATTATATACTTGTAGCACAGGAATTTGGGGAGAAGTGCAGGAATCAGGGAAATGAATCTCATCCTTCCCTGTGTTGACAGATACCCAGTGTGTTGGTGTATAGATGATTACACTATCTAATTATATTATATTACACTGTCCTTTAACTATTTTAGGAGGTACAATGGCATTACACTATCCTTTTAACTATTTCTCCTCAGAAATCAGAACAACCAAGTTCAAAAATACAAATGACTAAAGAGAGCCTTTAGTTGGGCCCACTATGCCTAATATATTAAATTAAAAAACAAAAACAAAAAAGGAAAATGGGGAGGTATTGGAATTGGAGTCTTCAGGCCTGGGATTTGGTCCCAGCTCTTCTGCTTCCTACCTGTATGACCTTAGGTAATGCCCTAACTTTTCTGGGACTCAGTTTTTCATCTGTAAAATGCTGGGTCTGCACCAGATGGCTTCTAGATTCCCTGCCACCTCACAAGCTATGGCTTCTGATTGATGCATATTTATTCAAGTAACATTTCTTTAGACTAGATGTAATAATAATGAGAATCATAATTGTCATGGTGAGTGATCTAGAACCAATGATACCAACAAAGACTGAAGGCTGGGTTGAGGTGTGGTGGGATAGAAACAAAACCAACTAGTAACACTAATGAATATTAGTACATTGCAACATAGCGTAGAATAGACTACATCAATTATATTGATGACACAATATGGTAGAGTGGGACGCCTTTGTAATGATCATGGGAGAAGACAAGATTAACACTTAAAGGTTATACTATTGTTTTATCAGTTGTGATGTTTGAGTCAACATTTTTCCACCCAGAATATATCCAAATCTATTTTATAATTGAATCTGGGCTTTATTTTATTTCTAAACTGGTGCTATTCCCTTTAAACTTCCTAGCTCCCTCTGTAACTGCTCCCATCCACCTCGTACTTTTCTTAACAACAGGGAAAACTCTTAACAATCTGTACCAACCCTTTGCTTTCTCCCCCTATCATGCCACCTTCACATACTGCTATAAATCGATCTGTCTTGGAAGTGGGATGAGATAATGGTTCTATACTTTGCATAATTAGTATAAACACTTTGAAGAATTTTGAATTTTAGTCAGGTATGAAGAAGGAAAGTGTGACAAAGTCACTTGGCAGGGGGGAAGTCTCTTACCTTATAGGTAGTTCAAACTTTAAAGAAAAAAAGAAACTTCAAGATTTGAAGAAACACTTATTGCTATCATACCTCCTAAAATACATTTGAAGAAAGTGTTCTAGAGGAACTCTCTCTCTCTCTCTCTCTCTCTCTCTCTCTCTCTCTCTCTCTCTCTCTCTGGGGCATCAGTGATCTATTTAAAAGTATGCATAAGAGAGTAGAAGAAAACTCAGAAAAGAATGCAGACCAGCTGGACAGAGTTGGTACTACAGTGGTAACTTTAATACATACTTTTTTAAAAAGCTGTATGTACTAGTGATTTGCTGTTTCATATATAATCATCTTGTTCTATTCTTTGCATATGAGAATGTTCAGGTTTGTGGATGTTCATCAAATTTATTTTAAAAATTAAAGACTCCCTTTTTTCTCATTACTTTATGTGGCTCTAGATTCTACATGTGGTTTGTCCCTAAGTTTGGTAGAAACTTGTCACTTGAGTTCAAGAAGCTTTCTCAGGGAAAGTTTAGATAGGTGTACAACCTTTGAAATGTATAAGGGAGAATGGGTTCAATAGGGGCATTCTGCTCAGATTTGGAAACAGAAACAATCATGCTAAGTGCAGAGAAACAGCTAATACATAGGTCTAGATGCTTTTTTTTAAAGGACAATATTTTGCTATTGATTTTATCTAGCTACTTCATTTTCTAGTGAAGTAACAATAAAACCCATAAAATTTTATGTTATAGATAAAATAATAATAGTAGTAGCTAGGATTGGCATAGTGCTTTAAGCTTGCAAAGTGCTTCACAAATATTGTCAATCTCACTTTATCTTTACAACAATTATTGTCACCATTTTACAGATGAGCAAAGTGAGGCAGACGGAGGTCACACAGCTAGTAAGCCACTTGCCCAAGGTAAGCCAGGTAGGAAGTGTCTGAGACCAGATTTGAACTCAGACCTCCCTGACTCCAGGTCCAGCTGCTGGGCAGCTGTGGGCAGTACTGAGAGCTGAGCTCCTATATTCTTTTTCTATAGCATATCCCTCTTCCTTCATGAGCCTTTCCTTATCTTTCAACAGGTCTATACACTGGATCTACTACCTTGGTGTTTCCATTCTCTACATAACTACTACATCAATCCTATGTTAGGGAATCAGATCCAGAGGCACCTGAGAGGATACTTATTTTAATATCACTGTTTTACAAATGAGGAAATTGAGGTGCAGAAGGATTAAATGACTTGCCCAGAGTCATATAGTCATTAAATGGCAGAGTCTAGATTCAAATTCAGGTCCTCTAACTTCAAATCCATCAATTCTCCATTGTACCATAATGGATCTTGGAGGTTCCTGGATTTGCCTCTTTTTTCTCCTGGCTTATACAATGAATGGGAATCTTTCTTCCTTTGATCTGTAGGGGATGTAGTATGATTAAAACCAAAATTTTATCAGTAATTGTGAGAGGGAGAAATCAACATCATGCAAATAATATACAAGACCTTGGTAATCAAGCTTACATAAGAATAGAGCTTGAGGGTTGGAAGAATCTTAGAGATCACATTTATAGCCCAACCTTCTTCATTTTATTGATGAGCAAACAAAGACTCAGGCATTAGTAGACTGTTCCTTTAGTTAACCTTTTTTGGCTTTTTTCTTCTGGAAAAGCTCAAGTTATCCTTCTCTGAGTTCTCAAAATTCCTTGGTTACCCACCCTTCAAAATCAATAGAAGAAGGGCCAGAGGTCAGAGCTCTTTACATCTACAGTCACTTAAATCTGAGTTGGTGGCAACGAGCTATGGTGGAACTCATAGCCAAGGGAATTGAGTTTAAGTTTTATCTCAGCCATTTGAAAGTCAGTTGAAGGAAATGGGGAATTTTAGCCTGGATTTGAGAAGACTTGAGAGAGTGAAGCACTATGGTTGTTTTTAAATCTTTTAAGAGCTATTGTGTGAGAAATAGATGACACTTGTCATGCTTTGCAATGGCGTATAAAACTAGGAGCAATCTGTGAGTTTCCTCAAGGAGGTAGTGAGTTTTTCTTTTTGTTTAGATAGAGTTTGGGCAAGAAGCCCTGTGGGGGCTCTCTCAACTCTGTCTATGATTTACCAGCTGTGTTATCCATCGCAACTCATTTTATCTCTTTAAGCCTCAATTTCCTCACCTTTAAAATGGGAATGATATTTACACTATGGTACTCAGAGTTGTGAAGAAAATGGTTTATCAACTTTGAAGCCTAATGAGTCATTAATTAATTTAATTATTCATTCATTAATTAAAGTATTATAAGATGCTGCTTCTTCAAAAGTTGCCTCCTCCCTTTGTAAGAGAATAGTATACATCAAATAGTCTGACACCTGCCCTTTCAGGTAAGGGGCACGAGATACAGGAGACAAGGAACAAAAAGCAATAGAAGAAAAGCTTTTCTCCATAAGAATACTGCAGGTGATAATTCTAACCTCAAGAGAGATTTGGAAACCAACAGAAAATTTACCAAATGTGCACGTGGCCCAGGATACTCTGTTCTAAGTCCTTACAGAACAGCATTTCTTCTGTCTAGACCCAGGATCCTGATTCATCCCCTGGGGAGCTGGGATGCTGAGAGACCCCTCTCTGAGTAGTGTGATTACCACACACTGAACTACACAACTTATTCATCACTCTTTGTTACTGAAGAGGATCAAATGATCCCTGTTCACATTTCACAATGTTCCACACGTGCTGACATTCATTTGGAAAGTGCCATCTGTCAACAGGAACTGAAAACAATGTCATTTTCCCAGACATCTTTGACAAGACACTTGCCTTTGTTCTCAGTGTATACAAGCATACTTCATAAAAATGGTTTGATTTTGTGTGAAATGTGATTGATTTTAGCTCTGAGCACTGGCAAGCACAATCCTTTACCTTAATATAAGGATGATATATAAAATTATGAAAGCAACATTTGTTTTGGCCACCTTTCTTGGCACAAGATCTCAAAGCTGATGGCAATTTAAAATGATGCCAAATGAGGGGGAGAGGCAGAGAGAGAGAGAGAGGGAGATGGAGGGAGAGAGAGATAGAGAGGGAGAGGGAGGGAGGGAGAGAGAGAGAGAGAGAGAGAGAGAGAGAGAGAGAGAGACAGAGAGAGAGAGGGAGAGAGAGAGAGAGAGAGAGAGAGAGAGAGAGGGAGGGAGGGAGGGAGGGAGGGAGGAAGGAAGGAAGGAAGGAAGGAAGGAAGACAGAGAAAGGATATAATATTAAATCTTGATACTCGAAATCCCCATTTTATGCTATCTAAATAAAATGAAAATAAAAGAATGCAAAGCTCTTTGAGGCAAAAAACCCTATTCTCTAAAATTATTTTTATATTATGTGTGAATGAATAGATAAAATATCCCAATTTTGGGATATTGGGATATTTTATCCAATTATGAGTTGACTTTTTGTGAAACCTCAAAGTCAACGGAGAATATGGTTTCTATGCAATGAAGATTCAGCTCAAAATAACAAAAAAATCATGAAACTTTATTTTCTTTTCCAGGTGATAATTATATAGCACTTTGACATAAGTGTAAGAGAAAATGCCTGAGGAAATATGTGTTTCCAAAGAAAAAAGTCAAGTTATTGAAAATGATGGACTTGAAGGAAGTCAAGGAAACCAAGAAGCAGAGGTGAAGAGAGAGGGCACTCCAGGCATGGGAGATAACTGAAAAGGTGTGTGAAGGTGGGAGATGAAGCATCACATGTAAGGAACAGCAATTTAAGAATTTCATTTAAAAGAGTCTTGGAACTCCTAAGGTGTTAGATGCTTCCATTAGGTAAATTTGAGTACTAGCCTCTATAGGTACACAGAGTTCTTTCTCTGTAATTAAAGGAGTAAATATTATTTAAGTTCCACATTAGAGTATAAAGAAATCAAGACTTGGACAGATCAAATCACTTTCAAATTAACTGGGATCTATTCAGTTCACTACAATTAATTTGTATGACTACAATGAAGATTGAACAAATCTGGAGGTCTGTGTTCAAAGCATCCATAATAAATAGACCTGACCAACATACCTAAATTAGGAGCATAATAACTTTTTTTTTCTGGCATTGTTCAAGATACAGCTTTATTTTCAATTTGCCCTTTGTCTTCTTTTAAAGATTGCTATATTGTCAAGATTATCACATTGTCAGCCTTATCTATAATATTGATAATAATGGTCACAATAACAGCATTTACAGAGTATTTTAAAGTTTCCAAAGTGCTTTCCATGTACTATTTCAACTGATCCCCAAAACAACTCTCTAACCTAGGTGCTGTGATTATACCTGCTTTTCAGATGAGAACATTGAAGTGGATAGAAGTTAAATGATCTGCCCATGGTCACTCACCTTGTGATTCCACATACAGTACTCTATCCACTATGCTAAGAGTGGTCCCACCTTCAGGAAATATTTAAGAAAAGTGTCTTAAAATTCAAAGGGCCCTCATGAACAGAGTCCCTTTGATGCTCTACAGTTTATAAGAAACCTTATGGAAAAACCTTTAGCATTTTGGACCATTTTGACCATTTTTTGTATCTATTTCTGCTGTATTACAAAGACATAACCTAACTCAAGATAATCACCTTGTATTGAATGTCATTTTATTCTTCAGTTATGATACACCTGGTTTTGCCTGTTCTTTTTCAGGGATTCCCTTAATCAGACAAGAGGCAGGTGTGTGGAAAGAGGATAAAAATTTCAGGGCCTGAGTTTCTTACAAACACCAACTGATGCTTACTGTTCCTTCCCAAAGTCTACCTTAAAATATTCATAGAAAACCCCTTTTCAGATCACCAGTTTGTAAACTAGAGAGAGGAAATAAGAGTACCAAAGCAGTGTTTGAACTGAACAGTTATTCCCTAGAGATGCTCAAACCCACAGCAATGAAGAGAGTGAGGTAAAGAGTAAAGAATTGTATTTAGGTAATACAAGCAGGATATTTTAAGAAAGACTGAAAATCTGAAAGCTTTCTTAGTCAAAGCATATAATCTAACTCTAAAAGAGGAAGAAAATGAGAGAAAAGGCAGCCAGCATCCAGATCTATATTCAGACACAATGACAATCTTTCATCATCTGTTGAATTTTTCCTTTTGAACAGGTCTGTACTAAATTGGATGGACTAATTTTCAGTTACAAAGTAGTTCTTTTAGCACAAGAAAAGTTTTTTAACTGGTCTTTGAGCCTCCAGTCTTTTTCCTACTGATTGTTATTAAATTAATTCTCAAAAAATAACTACTTTGAACATGTAACTCTTCTGCTCCAAAACCTTCATTAGTTCCCTAGTGATAGTAAGGTTCAAGCCCCTTTAACCTCACATTCTAGGTCCTCAACAATCCAACTTCCAACTGTTTTAACACTGTTATCTCCCACTACTGTTCTACATTAATCTGTCAATAACGACAGGTTGGCTAGTTAACTCAGTCTCCCCTAAACACCCCCTGTGCTTTCCTGTCTCTTTGTTTTTGCTCACAGTAGAATCTATCCATCAAGATCAATTTTTTTTATTTCTTCCATTAAACCTTTCTTAGCTACCCAATCTCAAAGTCCTCTCTCCCTCAAACTCTCACAATGTTCATTGGTTTGATAATTCATTTTACAACTACTGTCTTGTATCTTGAATGATTCTAAAATTACATTGTAATTTTAATATGTTTAAGAATTATTCCCTAAACTATATTGTAACTTCTTTGGGCTTAGAAAATATGTCTTCATATTTCTTTGATTCCCTCCAATTACTTTGAATAGTTCCTTGTGCATAGTTAGCATTTAGTAGTTGTTTGTTTGAAATTAAATTTTTATTTTGATTATTTTCTACTGAGTATACATAAGAGGTGAAAAGCTAGACATGCCCAACAGATTCAGTGGCGGGTTCATCACATTCTTTCTATCTGATGATGAGAGAGCCAGGTGGGTTGGAAAGAATATTCTTCACTGTTTAGAGCCAGTTTTAATGAACCAAGGAAAATTGAACCCACCAATTTTATTTTTTGAAATCCTATTCTACTCTGCTACACTTGTCTTATAAAGCAATAGTTGCCTAAGTATTTTTGTCTCACCATTTAAATAATCCTTTAGTGTCTACATATGAATGCCCTGTTTCCAAAAAGAGGTATTTTAGCAGAAGGGGGAATGTGCTGTTATGTAAAAAAAAAAAAAAAAAAAAAAAAAAAAAAGGTTTTTACTCATACCAATCCTTCACAATTAGTCTTGTGCTCATTCTCCATTACAGTTTAAAAAAAGAAACCAAACCAAACAAACACAATTTCACTGCAGCTATTATGTCTCCATGGAAAATTATTTAGTTCATTACAGTTTTCCTTGAGGAATGCAGATTAACTGTAATTATATGTGGCACTTTTGAAACAATATAGCTTTGTTCCAACCAACCATTTCCTTTTCAAATATTTTAGGCAGATTAGCTGTAACCAACATGCTTTTATTTCAGCATGTTCATTGAAAACAATCTATTTTTCCTTCCTTCCAAACATGATATTTTCATTAAAGTTATTTCTTTTCACTGGAAAAAGTCACATTTTAATATAAAAGCAGAAGGGAAATAAAGCCACATATGTGCATAGATTCATGTGCTCAAACCTTAACAATATGCCATAAGAGGACATGTTTTATTGACATAATAATGCAAGACTTGGCTTCAATATCATACATAATCCTTTCATCCAGAGAAAACATATAATTAATGGATCTTTAACACAGACAACTAGTAGTGCCTCAGTACTATCATTTAGAGTTTTCATGCTACATTCTGGGTCTTTTTGAAATACATAAACTGTGCTGCTCACTTGTGCTGTTTAAGATAATTTTTAAAAATATGTTTGATGACCATATAGATCAAAATCAACATGTAAATTAAAAATATAGATCAATTTGATTTTATTTAATAAACATTAAGAATCTATTACTACTATTACTACTGGGTAGCTAGGTAGCATTTACATAGAACTCTAAGGTTTACAAAGTACATAAATATTATTTTTTCCTCACAACAATCCTGAGTGGGATGTGCTGTTATGATCCCCCTTTTACAGATGAGAGAGCTAAGGCAAATACACATTCAATGACTTGAGTAGGATTACAGCTAGTAAGTGTCTGAGGGAGGACTTGAAATCAGGTCTCCATAAGTGTTCTTTCCAGTGGGCCACTTCACTGTCCCATGTGCCAGGGACAGTGCTAGGGTCTAGAGATTCAAAAACAGAAATGAAACTGCCTTGCCCCTAAGGAGCTTACATTCTCCTGGAGATAGGTGGGGCTTGGGTGGATTCAGGGGAATAAAGACATGTACAGAGAAAAGTAAAAATAAAATTCAACTAAGTACAAAGAAATTTCAGGGATGTCCATAGAACAAAGGGAACAGGACAGCAGACAATCAGGTTGCTTCCTAAGGCATTTTATTAACTTTTTAGATCATTAAAGCCTTAAAAAACAACAACCAAGTACAACTCTCATCAATCTAAGAAGGTTTAGTTGTGGGGTAGATTATTCCTTCCAATTGTGATTACTTTGACCTATACACATAAATACTGATTTGGTGTCCTTACATGTACCTCGTGGTAAAGGTAATCAGGTGGTCATTTTTGACGATTATACTAGCTTTTAGGCATATTTGTTTTTACTCTGTTGAAAAAGACATAAAAATATTATACTCTAACAAAAAAATTCCATTTCCATTGAGTAGATATACTTGTATTATCAATAAAACTTAAAAGTGTGTGTGTGTGTGTGTGTGTGTGCGTGCGTGTTTCAGCCACTGAAACATATTTTGCTGGACATAATGGACACTTCCCTTCAGCCACATTCATCAAAATAATATGTATTATATGAACACCTGTAACAGGGTGGAGAACCTGCAGCCTTGAGGTCACCTGTGGCCCTGCTCAAGTGCAGCCATTTTACTGTATCCAACCTTCACAGAACAAATCCCCTTAGTAAAAGGATTTGTTCTGTAAAACTTGGCCTCTGTCAAAAGGCTGCCCCCAAGGACCTAGAAGGCCACAGGTTCCCCACCCCTGATCTAGAACTGTTCTAATTTATGTTTTTTCTCATCAAATCCTTTTCTAGCTTTGAAGCACATCCAAATGGAGAACAAAGCCAGGATTCACAAATTAACCATAAGTCTGACAAAGATGTCAGTAGAATCTTGAAGATCATATTCAATGCAAAGCTTTAAGTGAGATTAAGAACAATACATAAATGGTAATAACAATGCCTAATATTTATACCTCTTTAAAGTCTGTGAAGGACTTTACAAATATTATCCTCAGGACAACACTGCAGAAAGGTTGTTGTTCAGTCATCTTTCAGTTATTTGTCTGACTCTCTGTGACTCCATTTAGGGTTTTCTTAGCAAAGATACTGGAGTGGTTTGCCATTTCCTTCCCCAGTTCATTTTACAGATGAGCAAACTGAGGCACACAGGGTTAAGTGACTTGCCCAAGGTCACACACTTAGTATGTGTCTACCCTGGGAGATAAGTGCTATGAACCTGATTTTACAGGTGAGAAAACTGAGGCATATGGAAATTAAGCCACGTAGTAGTAGTAGTAGCAGTAGTAGTAGTAGTAGTGGTAGTAGTAGTAGTAGTAGTAGTAGTAGTAGTAGTAGTTGGTGGTGGTGGTGGTGGTGGTGGTGGTGGTCAGTCATATCTGGCTCTCATGACCTTTTCTTGGCAAAGATACTGCAATGTTTTGCCATCTCCTTCTCTAGCTCATTTTACAAATGAGGAAACCGAAGCAGACAAGATTAAGTGACTTGCCCAGGATCACAAAGGTAGGAAGTGTTTTGGCCTAGATTTGAACTCAGGAAGATAAGTCTTCCTGACATCAGGCCCAGCACTCTATCCACTGAGCCACCTAGCTGTCCCTACTAGCTGTAATAGCTGCCATTTATATAGTATTGTAAGGTTTGTAAAGTGCTTTATAAATGTTATCTTGTTTTATTTCCATAGGTCTTGGAGGTAGCTGTTATTATTATGTCAAATTTATAGTTAAGGAAACTCAGGTAGATAGAGATTATTTTTCAAAGCAACTGACCTAGGATTACAGAACTGTTAAGTGTCTAAGGTCACATTTGAACTCCAGATTCAGCACTCTACCTACTGTGACACCTAGCAGCCTTAGTGGAAAGGATATTTTTAGAAACAGATTTTGTTCTACAATGTAATTGAGACATTGATATAAGCCCTCAAATATTTATTGACTACTTCCTTATAGGACAATCTGGCACTTGCCCAGAGATCTTTATACAAAACCTACAGGTTCACATCAGATTTCATGGGAATTTACTAAGCTTTCATTTGGGACATTATACTTGCTATGAGACATGAAAAGAAAACTTGGACATTGCCTAACTTTTGTGTATTAGTAAGTGTAGAGAAAATCCTTCAGTCAAAAGAAAATTCCTCTATGCATTTTGTCTCTGTCTCCTCTCTGTCTCTCTCTGTCTTTTTCTCTGTCTCTCTCTGTCTTTCTCTGTCTCTATCTCTCTTTCTCTGTCTCTATCTCTCTGTCTCTGTCTCTTTGTCTCTATCTCTCTCTCTCTGTCTCTGTGTGTGTGTGTCTCTCTCTCTGTCTCTCTCTCTCTGTCTCTCTCTCTCTCTCTCTCTCTCTCTCTCTCTCTCTCTGTCTCTCTGTGTATGTGTCTTTGTATCTGTGTGTGTCTGTCTCTGCCTCTCTCTCTGTCTTTAAGTCTCTGGGTATGTGTCTTTGTATCTGCGTTTGTGTCTCTGTGTCTCTGTCTCTCTCTGTATGTGTGTCTCTGTGTCTCTGTCTCTCTGTCTCTGTCTCTCTCTGTCTCTCTCTGCATCTCTGTCTCTCTCTGTCTCTGTCTCCATCTCTCTGTCTCTGTCTCATCTCTGTCTCTCTGTGTCTCTTTGTGCGTGTGTCTCTGTCTCTGTCTCTCTTACTTTCTCGCTCTCTCTTAGGATTAGACTGAAGAACAATTATGTTGGATGAAATCAAGGTTCCTGCCTATCAACAGATACTTGCGATTCCTCAGGCAATTACTGGATAATGAAAATGGATACAGATTGATAGGAGAGGAAGACAGTTATCTGGTGAGAAATGTGGCTACCAGCAATGCAGAAAGAAAAGAAAATTTGATCTATGACTTTTAGTTTAAGCTAAAATATTAATCCACCTATATGACTGAACCCACCAGTCCTTTAGAAACGGAAACCCAGGAACTGAGATTTGATTGCTTTAAGTAGCTTGCTTCCAGAATATTATTACTGAACTTCTGCAGCTAAAACATTTGTGTGGCTGTAAGTAAGGGAAGGTGAGTGGAGAAGTTGTATGATAATAAGCATAGTCAGCATTTTCTGAAAGGTTTCACTGTTTACAAAGCACTTTATATCTTTTATTTTGTTTGATCTGCAAAATATATATCAATCTAAACAGAACTATTTATCTCATAGAGCAAATTGTACATATAAAAATTTTCCCTTGGTACTTTTATGTTTATATAAACAAATGTTTATATAGATACATAGATACCTACAAATTGCTGTATTGTGAAAGAGAAAGGGTAGGACAGTATGGTAGATTGCTACTAGACTTGAGATTCAGGAAGACCTAGGTTCAAATTCTGCCTTAGAGACACATTAATTGGATGATCTTGCAGAAATCACTCAATCTCTCTGAGCCCCAGGCAATTCTTTAAGAATGTAAATTATTCATTAACTGCAAAGTTGGGAGTTGTTCCCACACGGATAATATTATAGGTCCTTGACATATTGATCTATATATGGGCAATACCTACCTGACTTTCACTAATCCTTTCCATCTTGCCTGCTCACTTCCTTTGGAAGTTCCTTTGGAATGAATATTCCAGGGTTAACAAATGTCCCTTCATCCTGGATCTTTTCCTCCCATGCATATAGGTTGGGTGAAGATGCTAAGCCTGGGACTTCATTGGTGAAAGGAATACTGAAAGGAATACTTAATGAGGGAACTCACTTTATTGTTGTTCAGTCACATCTGACTCAGTGACTCCTTCTCCAATTCTCCAATCTTCTTCTATTCTCCAATCTCTTGAAATCTGACCTAGCTCATGTTCATTGTTTCCATGACACTATCTATCCATCTCATCCTTTGCACCTTCAATCTTTTCCATCATCAGGGTCTTTTACATTGAGTCCTATCTTCTCACAGTAGTAGATGAGATGTACACCTTTGGTTCCTGATTGGCACTTCCAGACTTTTGTTCTGACAATCATTCCACAACCACTTCTTTGGCCATATTTTTTGTTCTTGTTGTTTACTCATTTTAATTATATCCAATTCTTTGTGACCCCATTTGGGGTTTTCTTGGTAGAGATACTGGAATGGATAGCCATTTCCTTCTCTGTCTAATTTTTATAGATGAGGAAACTGAGGCAAACTGGGTTAAGAGACTTGTCCAGAAGCATACAGCTAGTAAGTATCTGAGACTGGATTTGAACTCAGGAAGATGAATCTTTCTGACTTCAGGCCCAGCATTCTATCACTGTATCACCTACCTGCTAAATTACCTTCTCCTTATCCTTGTCTCTATCATCTACTGACCTTCTGGTCACTTTTCTGCTTCTATGATTTTTCTACCTATGTTACACTTTAAAAAAAATCATTTTGTGAACTTGACCATTATTAACAAACTCTTTAATATACAAAAGAGAACAAGAAAAAAGATATTAAAAACTATGAACTTTTATATACATTGTTTTTAAAACATTAAATTAAATTGCATGTTTGCATTAAATTTAGCAAGGTGGGAATAAAAGTATTCTAAATGTTTATGGCCCTTTCACTTCTTTCTTCTGTGCATATATTTTTTTTGCTCTTTGGAGGGGGAAAGTAGGGCAATTGGGATTAAGTGACTTGCCCAAAGTCACACGGCTAGTAAGTGTTAAGTGTCCAAGGCCAGATTTGAACTCAGGTCCTCCTGACTCCAAGACTGGTGCTCTATTTACTGTGCCACCTAGCCATCCTTTCTGTGCATATTTTTAAAAATTATTTTATTTCTTCTTTTTTGTGCTCTCTACCACTATCAATCATTCAAACAAACATTTATTAAGTACCTAATTGTGTGCTACCCACTATCACTCTACCACTCTGTAGCAGCAAGCACCCTAGCATACCCAGGATGGCTGCCAGCACAGACTCTTAGATATGCTTTTCTAAAGGAAAGCAACTCAAAATCAGTTAACAACCCTACTTTAGTTAAATATATCATTTACCTAGTTCTGGCCAAATCACACAACTCTTCCCAAAGCTAGCCTCAAAAAAACCCCTCACATCAGGGTATATATATCCTTCTCCTGGGTCGGAGAATGCCAGAGCCTTTTTGACCCACTGCCTAATCACAAAGCAGCAAAGTGTGGGCATTTCTGAAAAACAAACCTCCTACCACAGGCTCCATGTGACCACATTCAACCTATTAGGAGGTTGAGTATATTTTCAAATTAGGGAAGGTTCTCAGATTCACTTAAGTTTATCAAGGGGACAAAGGGGCAGGGAAGATCTTCATATTCCAATTACATACTCTCTTTCATTAGAAGTCCTAACACTGAAATAAATTCAACAGTCCTTCATGACAGCTCAGAACCAATTATTGTCCTTGGAAAATATTAATATCCATATTAACAAATCCGCAATGTATTCTCACAGGATTTTTTTTAAACTCCTCAGTTCTTACAACCTCTAATGCCACTCTGTTTTAACTCTCCAACAGGCTGGTCAGACCTTGGAGCCCACCATTCATGAAAACAGCTGTCTAAAATCTTGTACTCAGAAATTTATCTGAGACCACAATCTATTGATCTTCTAATTCCTCACTTCTTTACTCCTCCCAAACCTATTTTGTGTCTTTTTAGGCTTTTGGCCATTTCTTTGACCTTATTAACTCAGTACTATTGAATTCTGCTCGACAAAATCTTGAACTTGTGTTGTCTCCTAAAAAGTCACGCTATGACTATCATTCTACTGAAGTATCTCTCTCTCTCCCCTCCCCCAAGGTTATTAATTATCTTATCTCTTTATCAACAAATCCAATTATTCATTTTCTGTCCCCATCCTTCTTGCCTTCTCACTGACATTTGATACTATGGGTCAGAACCACAAAACCACGGCACCAAAGATTTCTAGAGTTGGAGAGGACCTCAGACGTCATCTAGTCCAAGATGAACCTGAACAAGAATTTCAACTATCACATCCTATACAAATGATCATCCAGTCTGGACAGGGAGGCTTCCAGGGGAGCCACCTGTATTTCAAGATAGTATACTCTATTTTGAACAGATCTAACCACTAGGAAACTTTTCCTTAAATCAAACTTAAATGAGTATCTTTCTAACTTCCTCCCATCTTTCCTCATTCTGTACTCTGATTTCAAACAGGATGAATAAAATACCTGTTCTACTTGACAGCTTTTCAAACACTTGAAAACAACTACTATATCCCAATATCCCTTATTTCCCTGTCTTCTTCAGTCTAAACAACCCCAGTTCTTTCAAATGATCCTTGTCTGGAAAATCCCTTCATTAATTCTCTGGGGCTTGTCAATGTCTTTCCTAAAAGGGAGAGCCCCAAATTGAAAACACTACTGTACATGTGATCTAACCAGGCCAGAATACAAAGCTATCAACTCAGTATAACTTTTTTTTTATTAAATCCTAATGTTTCAAGTTTTTTGGGGGGAGGGAGCAGCCGTGTCAAACTATAATTTATAGTATATTAAAGATTCCAGATGCTTTTTTCAAATGAACTCCATCTAGACATGTCCTCTCCATGTTCTTCTTATAAAGTTGACTCTTGACCCCATGTGAAATTCTATTTTTATTCCTATTGTCTCATATTATTAGATTTTAGCCCAGAGTTCTACTCTAAGATCCTTTTTTAAAAATCTTGTCATCCTTAACATTAAATATCCCTCCTAGCTTTCTGTTATTTCCAATTTTGATAAGTATGCCAGCTAAGCAATTTATCTAAGTTTTTATGCAAGTCATTGATAAAATATAAGGGCAGCACAGTTTCAGAGACATTCCTTGAGAGACTTTCTTCCAGGTTGCCATCAAACCTTTGGGTCTAGCCATTCTACTAGCTCTAAATATATTATCATCTAGACCACATCTCTCCATCTTTTCTACCAGAATAGCATGAGGGATGTTGTCAAAAGCTTTGATAAAATCTGGGTACAAGGCACTGCCCCTTTCATATGTGAACAGTTTGGCTGCTGAAAGGGGAGAAAGAAGAACATTTGCATAAGAACATTTGGATACATAACATTTGCATCCAAAAATGGATAAAAATCAACTTGTGAAGAAAAGTAGTCTCTCAGATAAAATGTTAAGGAAAGACACATGCTGTTCTGAAGAACAGATAGACAATTGCCTCTCAGAAGAATGCACTAATAGGACTTCTATGAAGCCAAAGAAGTGAAGTTACATGGCTCCAAGGAACTATAGCCCATAAACCCATTTTTGTGTGACTTATTCTAGAGGCTCACTGAGAAAATTGTAGATGAAATAACTATTAGGCAATTATGGAAAGTTTATATAAATTTGGGGTTGATTTTTAAAGATGTTTATCTCCTAATATAAGGATGAATCACTGACTCTGAAGAAAGTCTGATTTGAGTCAGTGGAGGATATAGGATGCCAGAGAGAATAAGTTTTGAGAAGAAGCTATGAGATGAGGTAGAATAACAAGCAAGAAAATAAACTGAACTAGTAGGACTTAAAAGAAATTTGGGACAGAAGGCATTAAAGGCTTTCAGATGAGACAACAAAGTTTTCAATCGCTTTGTTGGGAAGTTGCTGATTGGAAGAGCAGCATTGCTTTGTTAACTGTCTGGAGAAAGGCTATGCATTGGAAAGGGGCAGTTAGGTGACTCAGTGGATAGAGTGCTGGGCCTGAAATTGGGAAAACTCATGTTCCTAAGTTCAAATCCAGTCTCAGACACTTACTGGCTGTGTGACTCTGTACAAGTCACTTAACCCTGTTTGACTCAGTTCTTCTCCTACAAAATGATATGGAGAAGGAAATGGAAACAACTCCAGTCACAGAAAATCAGACACAACTGAAATTATTGAACAATAGCAACAGCTATTAGATATTATAGGAAGAGAGCTGAATCTTGCTGATATGTAAGGAGCTTTTAGTACTTGGTGCTTTGGCATGTAATGGCCTAGTGCCATTTCTATCCTGAGAGACAAGAAAGCTCTTTATAAAGTAGAGGGCAATGGGCCCTCTCTGGATAAAGAGGGGGGAAGACCAAGTTTTGTGATTGTTTTGCTGTGAGCTGAGCTTTGCTGTCAGCATAAACATGGAATTGATTGGACAAAGAATACTCTGCTATTTGCAGATCTGAGAAGTTTGGAAGTTCTCTCACTAAAGGGAACATCTTGTCACTGAGAGGGTGTAATATTTTTTTTTCAATGTCATGGTTAAGAGTTCTTTTGAGCTAAAAGAAGTCTATTTCATTAGCTTGAAAGCAGAGGAGGAGAGGCTTTGCCAAGCAGGAATGTAGTGAGAACCAGAAGGGAGGAACGGCAGCAGAAAAGTGATTTTTATGAAGGGGAGGTTGTCCCTGACAGAACCAAGGACCTCAATGCCTGTATTCCTAAGCTGTGAGTTACTCCAGACACCCTTGCTTCTAGATTGAAGTGTGTGCCCACTCTCCCATAAGAAACACTGTGTGCATTGGGGTCTGACCCAAGTTTGTAGGTAGAATGAGGTGTTTTGCTTATTCCTGCTTCTGCTTTCTATTGAGTAAATGTATGATTATTTTTACTTTTGTTTTATCATGCAGCTTTATGCTCAAGAGTTAATGATGTCATGGTGACCAATTTTGTGTGCTGGGAAGTACACTAGCTCAGGAACAACAGTGACAAGTAGTAGAACACACACACACACACACAGACATACCAGCATTCTCTCTAAGACTGAGAAAATGAACATGGCTGGCCACTGACTTGGGTGGGGCTGAGGGGGAATCAGATCAACCCAAATCCACACAGTTCAGAGGTGAATCTATCCAGAGAGAGAGAAGAGCAGGAGGGTCATCTGTGTCTTATTGGTACCCCATTCTCATGCTACATTGACCTGAAGGTATGTGGACCACACCTGAGCTATACCACAAACTTAGTAAATTAAACATATATATGTAGGGGTGGCTAGGTGGCGCAGTCAATAGAGCACTGGCCTTGGAGTCAGAAGGACCTGAGTTCAAATCCAGCCTCAGACACTCTACCTAAAAACTAGTTGTGTGACCTTGGGCAAGTCACTTAACCCCAATTGCCCTCCAAAAATTTTTTTGAAAATTAAAAAAAAATTTAAAAAAAACATACATATGTAAACTGTGTCTATAATATTCCCTTAATTCAACAGGCTAGCAAACCTGTTGTGAAAGGAAAGATGACTAGTTTACTATGACCTTTTTGTGAGACCATATTGGATCTTGGCAAAAAAGAGCATCCCCCTTCCTGATAACCATTTCTCCCCTGACTTCTATGACCTTCTTCTTACTCCTTGAATATAAGTAATCCTCAGCTGTTCTTTTTAGGCTTCTTTTCTTTTACTTCTTTACTCTCCCTTGGTGATGTCATCTACTCCTGTGGCTTCAATTATCACCTCTATGCAAATGGTTCCCAAATCAATCTCCACTTGTGTCTTCTTATCTGGAGATCCAGTAGCAAATTTCAAATTTGCTGCTGAACATCCTTTAGAAGTCTCAGAATCAACATAAGGTTGTGGAGTTAGAGCTGGAAGGGGTCTCAGAAACTATCTACTCCTACCCCCTGTTTCAAAACCTGAAGCCCAGAGAGGTTTAAATGACTTATCAAATGTCACACAAAATGTAACATCAGAGACAAGATTTGAATTTAGGCCTTCTGCTTCCATTCAGTTCTCTCCATGCTACCATGTTTTCTCCTCACCATACATATGCTTATACCCCAAACTTCGTTATCTGTATTAATGCCATTTTCCAAGTCTTCCATATTTGAAATCTGAAGTTTAGGCATGATTCGTTTCCCCTCACCCTACACATTCAATCAGTTACCAATTTTTTTTTCTAAATTTCTACCTCTATGATATTTCTTACAACTGGTCCCACCTCTCTACTCACCTAGTACAGGCTTCATTTCTTCTTGTCTAGATCCTGGCAAGTCTTCCTGTTTCCAATAAAGTATATGTTTATGGGTAGTCAATATACTCCATAAGCTGGATCCAACCTCTTTGTCTACTCCAGTGGTTCTCAACCTCCTAATGCTCCAACCCTTTAATACAGTTCCTCATGTTGTGATGACCCCCCAACCATAACATATTTTTGTTGCTACTTCATAACTGTTTTTGTTGCTGCTTCATAACTGTAATTTGGCTACTGTAATGAACTGTAATGTAAATATCTGATATGCAGGATCTATTTTCATTGTTACAAATTGAACATAACCTACAGGTTGAGAACCGATGGTTTAGTCACTTATCTCACACTGCTTTTTATTTCCATTAACTCTATATTCTAATCAGGCATTCCAATCGACTTCTTGCCATATGTTGCTGTTCCTTTGGTAGGCTTTTCCTCACACCTGGAATGGAATCCACCCTCACTTTCATTTGTTAAAATTCTTCCTTCTCTTTAAGGTTCTGTCCAGATGATGCCTCTTCCATGAAACCTTGCATAATTTCTGGTCATTTTTCAGTCATATCTGAATCTTTTATAACCCTATTTGGGTTTTCTTGACAAAGATATAAGAACAATTTGCCATTTTCCCCCCCAACTCAATTTACAGATGAAGAAACTGAGACAAACTGGGTTCAGTGGCTTACCCAAAGTAACACAACAAGTAAGTGTCTAAGGCCAGATTTGAACTCAGGAAGATGATTCTTCCTGAATCCAGGCCAGGTATTCTATTCTATTCACTGTGCCATCTAGCTGCCTTAATTCCTACTCCCACCCATATGAAATCAAATTTATTTGTCTAAATCTCTCACATTGTCTCTCCCTCCCTCTCTCCCTCTCCCTCTCCCTCTCCCCCCTCCCCATCCCCCCCCTCTCTCTCCCTCTCCCCTCCTCCCCTTGGATTGAAAACAGAAATTAGAAAGTTGATATTATAATGGGTATGTTTCTAAGTGTTTACTTGAAGTTTAAAGAATAATTCTTATAAAACCTCAAATGTCCTGAATGTGAGAATACAACCTATACCCTGATAGTCCAGGAAAAAATGAGAAGCCTTGGCCAGAAGCAACAGCAACAATAGTAAAAGGGAAAGCAAATACTTGAAAAGAAAAGAAACAGGATAAGTGGGAAACTACTTGGGACTGATTTTTTTTTCCACCAGGGGAATTATCAGCAGGACTTGCATCAACCCCACTCCTATAGTTCCTTATGCCCCAGACCCTATCATCCTCCCCCATTTCTTGCCTTGATAGAGCCCTTTCCCCAAACATCATTGATTGTTTGAAGGTGAGAGAGTCAAGGGGATTCTGCCCTTCTATGTGAAGTTAGAGCCAATGAAAAAACAACTGAGCTCTTTGGAAAAAAAGAAAATATGCATATACTTTTAAGTTTAATCCACATTATTAACACTTTATTAAGTGAAGATAATCAACAAAACAATATATCAACTCCCAATTTGTAGTAACTGGTGGTTTTTGATTTATAAATGCCCATACTGAAAAATTAACACTAGATTTCAAAAGCCACTTAGAAGTGGTTCCAAATCATCTATATCTATTATGGATTCCTTGGGCTTTGAGAACTGTTCTGAGAACTTAACCATCATTTATAATATCATTTCTCTGGGAAAATATCTAAGTTCCAAGTTTCAATTGAATTTTTGGAATATAATCTTTTTGGTAAAATGTAGAGTGGCTATTTACACATATATTCACACATACATAGGAAGAAGGATGGACCTGTGTTTTCACTGGTACAAGAAACTGCTGGCAATGAAGAAGTTCATGCATTTGACTTGTTCTTTTCAACATAAAGGCTTAGAATGTCCAAAGCACTGAGAGGTTCACAGAGCCATCTATACCAGAGACAAGATTTGAATCTACATCTTCCTGGCTCTGAGACCAGTTCTCTATTCAATATGCTGCCTAACATAATAGCCAGTACTTCATACATGTACATATAAGCAAAAAAAAAGAAGTAACAGTAGATAACCAGAAAGTTGAAGTGTAACACACCATATCCCATAATAACATCATGTTGCTTTTAGAATTTTAACACACAGAAAGATGTGTTGTATGTATTTTAGGATATTTAGTTTTACCAAATACACTCTGAATTGATTTGAAAGCCTCAAGGTAAAAACAAAACTAACTGTAAAAGAAATTAACCCCCTCTAATTAACAAATAGCATTAGATATATGTTGACTCCTTAACAGAAGTAAACATGTATGGTTCATTTGCATAAGCTTTAATACTAAAGCAAAAGAAAAAGAAGTGTGTTTGCACACTGTATAATTCTTACCTCTTCCTTTGTCTTTTTTGATATAACCCGAAGCCAGTCCCCAATCATGCTCAGGACAGCAGCAAAGTAAGCCAGCCCTACCAGGATCCAAAACCACACCACTGGCTTGTAAATATCTAAGTACTCAATATCTGATCCTCCTGTAATGGAAAAACAAAACGGAACAAAAATAAATCCATGGGACATGCAGTAAACATCCCAGGTACCTTATTAATATCTTCAATTGCCTTTTTTATTATTTGTATTACTAATAACATTTATCAATTAACCCATCACTTACATATCCCTAACATGATAGGAGACTATAAGAGAAAAGACATCTTTCTAACTATCCTAATTCTGCCAGTGAAATATAAACTCTTTGAGGGCTGGGGCTGCCTCAGTTTTTTAAGAATCCCCAATGCTTAATTAATTTCCCAGTACATAATAGGCATTGCCTGGTACATAAAGAAAGGTTGCTGGATTTAATTAAAAGTAATTGAATTGTCAGTTTTATCGCATTCTTTCCATTCTCCAAAGCTTTTAGGCTCCTGTTCATTTCAGATGATAATATAGCTTATTGGAGTTAATAAGGTCACCAAGAGAGTGTAGAGAGAAGAGAAGATGGGCCAAGACAGACTTGGGGGGCACCCAAAGTTAGGGAGCATCATGGATGATGGAGTCAGGAAAGAAGATTGGGAACAAGTGGTCAGAAGGAGATCCAGGAAAGAAAAACGTTATGAAAAACCCTGAGAAGAGGATGCTTAGTGTTGTTAAATGCTGCTAAAAGTGAAAGCTTGAGAAAGATAAGAACTGAGAAAAGACCATTAAATTTGGCAATTAAGAGCTGGAGCACAATAGGGCAGACAAAGTCAATTTGGCAAGTGGGATGTGCTAAGGCCTGCCACGTGAGCTTACAAATTCATTTTTCAATAATAATCAAAATAAAACTGTGTGGGAGGTGGTACAATTATCATTCCCATCTTAAACTTCGTAAAACTTAGGCTCTGAGAAGTTAAGTGAATTGTGTAGATTTACGTAGCTACCAAGAGTTAGGACCAGGATTCAAATCCAGGTGGTCTTAGACTTCACCTCTCCTGCTTTTTCCCCTTAGGTTACTCTGCTTCCCCTTGGGTAAAGTCCCACAGATAAGTAGTTGCAGAGGTGAGAGTGGGATTTGTATCTCCAGGAAATCCTATTAAGTGCATTGTCATCTAGACTAAATTTGTCCTTTATTATTCAGTTAGTTAAGGTTGCTTAATTACTAAGAACAGCACACAACTGATTTAACATAGAACTTTTTTTTAGCACCATCAAGGAGTCTTGGGAATTAATTGGTGACCACTGATAATTGAAGGAAAGCTAATTGAAGATGATCCAGGAATTATGAAGGTTGTGCTACTTCCCTAGCATTTCTGTGCTTTAATTACTTGCCAGTCTCCTCTCTCTCTCTCTCTCTCTCTCTCTCTCTCTCTCTCTCTCTCTCTCTCTCTCTCTCTCTTGTGTCTTGTCACACACACACACACACACACACACACACACACACACACACACACACACACTGCTTTGGGCTTTCATGTTATTGTCCCTATCCCAGATAGACACCCTGGGAGAAGTTTTGAAAGGATGAAGTGGTGAAAAAGAAGGATGCATTTTTTTGGTGGGGGGAGGGCTACCTTGATCAAAAGTACTGATTATATGATTTAGCTTGCAAAAGTAGTGGTCATTCTTTTATTCATTCCTTCATTTCTGTGTTCATTTTAAATATCTATTGATATCTTTTGTCTGATATCCATTTACATTCTTTCCATTACTCTTTCCAGAAAATAACCCGGGTCACAAAGCATAAGGAAGATAAATTAAAAAGGTAGTTCAATAAAACAATCACGTCATCCAAGTTGGAGAGTTTGTTTAATATTCCACTCTCATAGTTCCCCTACCTCTGAAAATAAGGGAAGGAGATGCGATTTCTTATTTCTTCTTTGGGGCCAAGCTTGGCAATTAAAATTAAAATTATTGTTCAGTTTGGGTTTTCTTTTTTCTTTTCTTCTTTTCATTTTCATTGTTTTAGTCATTATGTATATGTTCCTTGTTCTGCTGACTTCACTTTGCATCATGTGACATGGGCTTTGTATTTTTCTTATTTGTTATTTTATGCTACAGTAATATTTTATTATATTTATGAACCAAACCTGGGTTAGTCATTTTCCAGTCGATGAACACTTTGACCCTCTTGGTATGCTTGTCTAGTAATGAAAGCCATTCTCAATGGTCTTAATTTGATTAGTGAGACAAGTGCATGGTTAATTTTGTCTCTGGGAAGGTGTGTTGATAATTCCTGTCTGCCTCCTTCTTGATGTTGGCCCTATTATCTAGAATAGCCACTCTTGTTCCTTCCATCTATTCTATTTCTATCTCTTCCACTATAATATCACCTATCCAGCACAATTATTTGCATTTATAGCTATGGATTAAAAAATTCTTGGCACACTTCTGTTTAATTAATGGATTAAATAAGCATGTATGAATTACCGTATGCAATACACTATACTAGACACTTGGGAAAATACAAAGTTTGGATAAGACACTATCCTCACAAAACTGACCACTCTAGAAGGTGAGGAGTCACAAACAAATAATGTACTGGATTATAATATATGAGCCTTAGAGCACTGCAAAACAAAGTGCTAGGTGAGATCTGAAGAAAAAAAAATTCTTGATTGGGAACTCAGAGAAAGCTTCATAGGTTAAGGGTCGAATAAGTAATTCCGTGTAACTGAAAGACATCTGTAAACTAGTAGTCACAGTGACCCACCTATAAAATACAGGTAAATTATACCTTCCCTGAACCTCTCCTACTATGTGACAGGTGGGAGGGAAGATAAAATGGTGGAAGAAAGATGCCAGACTTTGATTCAAATACTTCTTCTGGTATTTACTGGCTGTATAACCCTGGACTACTCTAAGAACCCCAAGTCACTGTCGAAGGCTATGAGTTGTACAGCTTCCGAGAATCTGCATTGGCAAAGGGAATTTCTTCATCCTGAGTTCCCTGCACAGTGAAATCACAACTCCAGATTTTTTTTAAAGCAAAAGGCAACTGTTTCAGAGATGCTAAGGATATAAAAACTAAAAATAATTAGATTCCTCATTCTTGAGGAGCTTATACGGGGGGGGGAATAAAGAAAACTGGGGGGAAGGATTTAGCTATATGTAAAAAATGGAAAATATGAGGTCATTTGAAGAAGCAGAAAGCATAATAATGGGAGAGGTACAGAAGAGGTTCTAGGTCAAAGAAGTGATGTCTGAGCTGTGTCTTGAAGAAAGATAAGAATTCTAAGAGGCAGAGGTAAAAAGAAGTGAATTCCAATCATAAGGGGATGGCTTGAGCAAATTCACAGAGGTGGGAAATGAAAAATCAATTTCTAAACACATTTTTTTAAAAGCTAGCTTGACCAAAGACACAAAGTAATTTCCCTCAGATTGATTAGTTTATTCTGGGATGAAACAATCAGGCATCATGTAAAATTAACCTGGTTATGCTAATGGGAATCACATTGTGCAGGGTCTTAAGTTCTAGGATAAAGGGTTTACAATTTATCCTACAGGTATTCAGAAGTCACTGAAAGTTCTTGGGTAGAGGAATAAGATGGTCATTAGGAAGCTGCATTTGGTCATGAGATGTAACTATATCTAGTTCCTGCCCTGGAGTAGTTCCTAAGCCCATGTGTGCTACAGAGGAATTATGAAGGATTAATTATACATCTATGTCCCAGATGCTGACCACCACTGTGTAAGCTCCAGCTATGGCATTGGAAAAATCCAAAAAGAGGCACATGGATACAGGAAATACAAAGTACCTTTTGGTCATTGGAAATGGGAACTCAAGAGCTCAAATTCACATGAGAGAGGGAAGAATCATCACATTGCCAGAACCTGCCATTGGAACCTCCCTCTCCACTAATCACAATGAGAAGCACTCAGAGTACCTTGACAGTGACAGTAAGACAATCAGTCAGCTCGCATTTACTGAAGGCAAAGCTCTAGGAGTTTGGGTTTGCATCAGAGCTCTCCAAAGTTTATGTCCCAGGTCATAAGGAGAAACTAATTCTGATTCAGAGTCCCAGAGTCCTGTCTATCCACTATAACATAATCCGAGGTTATGTTAATCCCAATAGTCTAGAAAACTGAATTTTACTTTATAATAGCCAATAGCTAATATAGTACTTAATACATGGCAAGTATTATACTAAATGCTTTATAATCATTATCTCACTTGACCCTCACAACAACCAGGAAGTTAGGTGCTATTATTATCCTTATTTTACAGATGAGGCAAAGAGAAGTTAAATGACTTGTCCAGGATCACCCAGATACTCAGTATCTGAGGCCACGTATAAACTCAGGTTTTCTTGGCTCCACATCTGGTGCTTCATTCACTGTACTACCTAGCTGCCGACAAAGATGCTAACTAGCGATAGATAGACATAAATGTAAGATTAGGCAAAGAGCCTGACTTCAGGCTAAGTATTAAGAATTTTCCAACTGGGGGTTCAGAGTAATTACGACTACCCCCAGAACTTTTCGTGTAAAATAAATTCCCTAAAGTTGAAGAGAAGGAAACCAAGTGGACTTTAGGGGTTATTATATGGCATGTTAGGCTTAAATTAGCTAATTATTATAATGTATTGTTAGAATCTGAAATGAGGAGCTGAACTAGATGGCCTATGGTGTCTCTTCAGGCTCTGAATCTATGAACTTGTCAACATTTGGCTATTCCACTTACTTAAAAGATAAAGTAAAAACATCTTTGTGTTTGAGATTGTATACATCATGGCTGTAATGCTTACAGTTGATTGCTCTAGAGTATCTCACTTCCCTTTATGTATTCTATATTCTAAGCTAATGAGGTACTAGGTTCATCCTGCTCTCTACTATCCTAACTCTGCCTTTTGAAATCCTTCTCTTCCTTCAAGCCCAGCTCAGAAGTCATGTCATTCATGAAATGTTCCCTGATATCTCCTAACTGAGCCTGCCAAAGTTAAAACTAACAGCAGCAACTGCAATGACAAAAATTCAACAGATACAAAGTGGCATATTAATGAGAAGTAACCAGCTTCTGTGATAAAATACTAGTCAGTCTTTTAAAACAATTGGTTGGCAAGCCATCCTTAATTAGAAATGATCACTTTCTCTCTGACGTTTCATTCTTCTCTGACCTCTCCAAGTCAGTTATAATATTATAACACATTTAGTTACATTTATATCTTACCCTCCCTTTAAAACTGTAAGCTCTTTGAGGACAGGTACTGTCATTTTGCATTTTTGTATCCCAGGCACCTAGATGAATGACTGCTTAATAAATGTTTGATAAAATAGAATTTATAAAAGTTATACATTATTTTATCTATTGTATACACACCTGTCAATGGTATGGAATGAAAAGAGTTTTGTTTCAGGGCTCAGAGAATTCCAAAGGAAAGAAGCATAAGGCATATTTTCTCACTAGGTGGGTGGGTTCATGTTACCCACCATGCCTTGCTTCATGGTCCTCCAGAGGAATGTTAACTGCCAGCCTTCACTCCACACCATCAAAGATCCATCACTGGGCTGTGCTATTCCCAAATCCATTATCACTACCAAGGACTCAGACTCTCTGAGTGATGGACCATCCTTTCCTGGAACAATTGAGCAATTGACTTCTGAGTTGCTGTTACTTTCCATCCATCCACCCCAATCACATTGTCTTCTGCACCAACACATTCTACTCGATATGTACATAAATAACTGAATTTGCCCCAATTTGGGCTAGGATTTTGGTTGCATAAATTCAAGCAACCTATTCCATGTGACATGGATAGTTCAAGTGGTCATACTACTTCTTCATCTTATCTATACAGATAATACCACATTTCTAATGAAAAATAACAATAAAATAGAAAGTAAGTTTTACTTTGAAGAAGTATTACCCTAGCCACAAATACAACTCATTGAAGAAAAGAAGATATTTTGCAAGGCAAATAAGAAAACCTTCAGACTCTTACAAATACAGGTGATGATCCTCATTTGCTAAGCCATTCCTGGAAAAAGGGATGCCAGCAGCAGTGGCAGTATCTTATGATTGCTGATCTATGATTACAATTCTCAGGAGAGAACAGGTTTAAAAATTCAAAGCACTGGCTTGGTAATTTTGTATGAAAAGTAGCTGCAAATTAGGTTCACCAAGTAATTCCATTTTTCAAATATTTCCATTTCAGTGAAACCAAAAGGACATTTTTCCCAAGAAATTTCTTTTTCAAAATCAGTGCTTAGGAAAGCTTCATTCAAGTATTCATGACTCACTTAACACATAAGTTCACCAAGATTCTGTTTTAGAAGAATTAGTTCATGATCAAGATGACTTTTTATGGCTTCTTTCTTACAAACCAAGAAAGAAGGATGTCACATTTTGAGAAGGGTAAATTAACTTAATCACCTAAGGTCTGTGTTTGGGTAAAACACTCAGCCCACAATGTTTTCAGAAAAGCATATTTTCCCATTCTTAATTGTCACTTCTAAGTTGAAATTCATGCAATATGATGATAAAGGGGAAATCTATGAAACTAGGAACTGCTAAATGCCTCACAGTCCTTATTCATTTTCTTAGGGCTAAAATTCAGTCTTCTGATGCCCCAGAGTTGTTTGGATTCTCAAAGACAACTTGAGTGGAACACAAGCCCTAGAAAGTTTTAACATGCTAAAAAAAAGTTTCCAAAGAAATGTCTGTTTATGTAAGCAAAAAGAGACCCATCTCCAACAGGCTGTTGACTAGGTGATGAGATTTTGGGCCATGATTACCCAAACAAAAATAAAAAACCTGCCATTGATCCTGTGTATATACATAATAGAAATGGTAACAGACTGATAACGAAAAAAATGTCAGACAGTGATATCATCACATGATTTTTAGATCACCTATCTAAATGCCTAAATTTTTTAGATATTGACTTAATTCTTGGTGCTATAGATGTGGGATGCTTGTCCAATTATCAACAAGTTGTTGTACTAAAGGAGTTTCTGATTTTGACATTTTTCCTAGAAACAAAACAAAGTTATAAGAAAATTTTGACTAAATGAAAATAATATCCACATATTCCTCTGAGAGAAATAAATAAAAGTATTGGTAGAGTAGGTTTTATTGGGCATCCAAAGGCAGCAAGAAATACCATTTCATGGACACTTAGTAATCTGGCATTGATTGCAGCTCTGTGATGAGAATAATCAAAAATACCCCCACCAAGTTACTGCTTGTGTTCCAGCACCTGCTGCACAGGATAAAGAGATAAAGAAATTCGATGAAGAGGAACTCAATAAGATACAGTGGAAAAGCACAAAGTTTGGAGACAGAAGATCCAGATTCAAACATGGCATGTAAAATGTGATTTTTGGCAAGACATTAGCCTTCTCCAGGTCTTGGTTCATCTACAAAATGAAAGGGTATGATTAGATGATTTCTGATGTCACTTCCAGTTCTCAATCTATGTTCTTACAAATCTCCAAATCAACACTTTTTTAAAAGTTATTAATGGTGAGTAGGTAACTACAGGCAAATTTTCACTGTCATAAGTATTTAAGTTAACATGCTCTCTTGTCTACGTTAAAATACAGGACTTACAGTTTCTGCAGTATGAGAGGTGACATTTTTGTTCACGTTTCTGAATTAAAGTATTTTGAAATGATGTTTCAGTTTAGTTTCTTTATGGTCTCATTTTCATATATAGAGTCCCACATAAAAGCCAGTTCATCTGACTGAAACATCTTATCTACTTCAAGGTGCTTGTATTGTTAAAATAAGTCACTAAAGAAAGAGGTATTAATGTTTTATCATCTGTTATGCATACTACTCTATTTTTAAACTGTTCGTATTCAAATAATATATTCCTTTCTTTAAAAGTATTTTAATTTAGACTCCAATTATAATTACCAATATTCCTTTACCCTTTCATGAAAGGATACCTTTTGTGGCTTGAAAGAAAACTTTTTTGCCCTTATAAAATACTTTTTACATTTCCTGATTCTTTGATCATGTTAAAATTGGTATGTTCTAAAGGACAGATGATATTCAGTTCTTTATTATAACACATTTGGCTTTCTACTATGATATTTTCCAGCAAAAATCTATGGCACATCTTCTTAAAAGTAGAAATATTTTCATATAAATATGATCATTTGTATAATGATGGTCCATTTGATGTATATTCAATTACAGAAATAAGATAAAAAGGGGAAAAGGAGAAGCTATTAAGTATCTGCTACTTCTATTTGTCTTTTGGAATTGGCTGATTAAACAATCAAGGGACCCTTTCTTTCCTCCTTATTTGGTCTGCAATTAGGACAAGCTAATAAGAGATAAGTACAGGTGACTCCCTGGTCTTGTGTTCCAAAGGACCAGGGTCATTCCATAGATATAGCTAATATAGAGATTAGCATGTCTTCCCCAGAGAATCATAGATTCAGAGTTGGAAAAGATCTTAGAGGCTATTTAATCCAATGTATGCATGAATGTGACATTTCATTGCACCATCTCCAAGAAGTGGTCATCTAGTTTCTCTGTTCAAACACCTCCTCATAATGTTACCAGTTCCATTCTTCTTACAGTCCTCTTTGGAAAGCTCTTCCTTACATTAAGACAAAATTGTCTTTTCTGTACCTTCTACCCATTGATCTTAATTCATTCCTTTGAGTTAAAGAAGAATAAGATAATCTCATTTTCATATAAAAGTTCTTCAAGTACCTGTAAATGATTTCTATACAATGACATTTCTTTTCCATGTTAAATATCCCCATTTCATCCAAATGACTCCATTAAATGATCTTTCTGGGTTTATTAAACACACAGCTCTTAATTAAGTCAGCTGAATACAATCATTGTTACTAAGCACTATTTTGAAAGGAATATATATGTATATATATAGATATATATGAAACATATATCATACAAAATTTCACAATATATTTATTTCTTTAAAAAACTTATATACTATTTTAATACATTTTAATAAAAATTTAAATGAATATTTAAATAGTATATACATATGAGTATATATGTACACGTAGCATGGAGCATATGCATATATTTGTATACATATACATACATGAGTATACAAATCCTTGGTAAAAGGAAGTTTGGATTCAATCAAAGAGCCACACTTGAGGACCTAGAGGGCCACATGTGTCTTCAAGGCCTCAGGTTCCCCATCCCAGGAAGAAATAAATGCTTAGGTACAATGTAGCACCTTTCTCTTCAATCTATAACTGCTATCAATCTGATTAATTTAACCGTGATTGTATCCTCAGACATGGTTAGGGTGCCTCTTTCCAATTCAGAATCCTTATCTTAATATAAGATCTGTCTTGGAGCTTGTGAACAGGTCCCAAAACTTCAGTAGGGCAGAGTTCAAAATCCCTAGCAGCTTATGCCAGTATCTAGTCATAAATTCTTAGGTCCAGCTTTCTGATGACCACAGGCTTTCTTAGTCAAAAGTGTTCAGAATTCTCACTGCCTCATTTCTCAGAGTCTACATGTCTCAAATAATATGAGAAAGAGTAGCCAAGTGGAAAGAGAAAGTTAACATCTGTTCTCTGGTTCTCTGCACTAATTTCTATCTCTAGTTTTCCTGCTTTCTATCCAGTAGGAACAGATAATACAACAATTACAGTCACATTAAATCAGAAGGTTTCTCAACCATTTCCCTCTATATTTCTTTCTGAAAAGATCTCATTCTTGCTCCCTCCAATCATGTACACAATGATATATACTAAGAATTTGCACACTCTTTGCTCTTTAGCAATCAAAACTTTTCCACATACTTCCAAAACAGCACAGATCTTCAAATTAAAAAACTTTTTAGTCATATCAATAACTATTTTCTGTTTTAAAAAGATTTTTTTGAGAAAGAAAATGCTTGAAATAAGGAAACAAATTTGAAAGGGAAATTTTGGTGATCGCATAACAGAATCACTTTTTTTCAGTCACTTCAATTAGGTAAACTCTGAGGTAGGGCACATACAAATAACTCTAATAGTCTTGTGTTAGACTTTGAGAGAAGGAATACAAGGGAAGAGAAAAAGAGAAAAGTGAAATTCATAGACAACCCCTAAATTTCATTTTAGACATGGTTTGATCTATTTTCCAAATGAAACTGATTGAATGATGGGTTTTCTCTTCCTTTTCTCTCTTTCACAGCTTCTTGTGGATATGTTAACAAGTAATAAAAATGCCAAGGTGAAATCAGAGTATAAATGAAAAACACGTAATTATCTAGGCTGGATAATCATCTTGTGAATAATTAAGAATTGCTTTGGCATTTTAAACCAATGAAATACTTTTAGAGTATTTGATCAAAGTGAAGAAAGGCCATGAGGAATAATGGTTAGAAAATTGGCCTCAGAGACAAAAAAAGTTGGGTTCTAATCCTGTCTATGACACATCAGATATGTGACCCTGGCCAAAGAAGGAACCTCAACACAGATACTTCTCTTCCCCTCATCCCTAGGCAACTCACTGAGATTATAGACTGTAGAAAAGATGCCAATCTGCCTTGGAAGTGGGAGCTCTTCACAGTGTTTCCTATATAGGTTTTTAAAAAACTAAGTTACAGTAAAAAAAAGAAAAGAAAAATTAATACGTGTTTCCTAATTTATCCTAGAAAGAAAGCATGATGGAGGGGAAAGAATTTTGACCCCTTGACCTTAGGTTAAAAAGTCCTCAATTAAATTCCAGCTTTGATACTACTCAAACGTCTCTGGGATGAAGGTTCCTCATCTCTCCAATGAGAGGTTTGGACTAAATAATTTCTGTGGTCCCTTCTAGCCATAGTTTTCAGTGAAATTATGAATTGGTATTTGGGGAAACTGACTTTGCAAATTTTCTGCTAAAAGCAGAGAGCTTAAAAGATAAGAGCAGAAGATGAATGAGATGTTATAGGGAGTCAAACAAGAGTTAGATTAAAAAATCACAGAATTGGTGAAACCAAGAATACAATAGGACATACATTTTCATCAAGACAAATAGAAAAAGAAAAAAGCGTATATGAAGCAAAGGTGAAAGATGAAAGTCAAAATCAATTTTTTAAAAAATGCTATCATGTAACATAACAGTTTCTGAAGTTAGAATTGGTTAAAAGAATGAAAAATGAAAACTGGCTCTACCACAGTTTCTAAACCTACAGTGTGTCTGTAGAATAAGAAATTAAAAACGCCTTTACTATGCTTCTGTCCATCTTTAATGTCACATGACAGCTGTACTCTTAAATTCTACCATGATGTTCAGTCCAAGCCAATGACAAGAGGGTCTTCCCATTCAAACCCCATTGAAATGGCCATGAAAAGAATACATATAAGCATTGAAAACAAAAATAGAAACCAAGACCCTTACCTGCAACATAATCACCAAAACCGATTGTTGTTAATGTGATGACCACAAAATATATGGCATCGAGGGCACTCCAACCTTCTATGTGCTTGAATATGACTGCAGGTAGAGCAACAAAGAGAACACACCCAAACAATATGAAGATGATTGTTGAGATGATTCGAATTTTAGTCTGACTCACATTCCACTTCTGGATATGAAAGAAAAAAAAAAAGACTGTCATTATTGGTATGCCTGAAAAACTGGACATGTAAATCTATGTAAAAATAATTGCAAGTAACCATGTTACTTAATCCCCTTAGTAATATTAACTCTCAATCATCTCCACCCCTTGAAGACATGTGTGAAGTAGATGGCCCCAAAGTAAGCATTTTATTATAATTTAATTTAATTGTTCAAAGTTATACATTTACATTATTTTTGCTTAGACTAAAAATAACATATCTTTTATTTTACCAGAAAATTAGGGGGTGCCTTTCTAGAAGTATCTTTAGTTGAGAGGAAAGAGTGACCCCAGGACTTAATATTTGCTATGCATAATGAGATAATAAGAAGACACTATTTCCTAACCTTGTACATTTGTGGCTGCTCTCCACATCTGGAATCCTCTCCTTTATTTTTATCTCTAGGCTACCCTGGTTTCTTTCAAGTCTCAGCAAAAATGTCCTTTGCAAGAAGTCTTTTCCAGTCCTCTTTAATGCTGCTACTTTCCCTCTGAAATTACTTCTAAATTATCCTGTTTATGTTATTCTTATACAGCATTTAGGACACTGTCTCTGCCATTTAGATCACATAATACACATTTTTTTGCCTTTCTTTGTATCCCCAGTCTTTGGCAGTGCCTGACACATAATAGGTAGCTTAATGATTTTTTTTTAACTTTACTTGACTTAAACAAAAGTCATGGTGCTAATATAGGTTCTTGTGGTTATTTAGCTTACTTCAATAAAAGAAGGATAGGAAGCAAGGAAGGAAGGAAGGAAGGAAGGAAGGAAGGAATGGAGGGAGGGAGGGAGGGAGGACAGGGCAGTGGAGGGAGGAACAAAAGAAGGGAATAAAGAGGAAGAGAGGAAGGAAAGAAGGAAGGGAAGGAGAAAGAGATGGAGGGAGGGAGGGAGAAAGAGAGGGAAGAAGGAAGGGAGATAGAACTTCAGTTAAGTGCTTACCAATCCTAAGTACATGAATTTAGTTCCCACCTGGACCTATTTTTACTTCTATTTCATGGCCTTAATAAAGGACATTATTTTATGAAATGATGTCCTTTGTTACAGAGGAGACAAGCAACAGGTTATAGATGAATCTATATGAAAATATCATCATCAATGTGGGAAAAGGGACCCAAAGTTCATACCTATAATAGGAAGTCAGTAAAATCCTTTTTAAATTTTTTTTTATTTTTGCTTTTTGGAGGGCAGTTGGGGTTAAGTGACTTGCCCAAGGTCACACAGCTAGTTTTTGTGTTAAGTGTCTGAGGCCGCATTTGAACTCAGGTCCTCTTGACTCCAGGGCCGGTGCTCTATTCACTGCACCACCTAGCCACCCCAAGTCAGTAAAATATTGTCTAAGATTTGACTATATGATCATATCAAGAATAGCTATTTCTGTGCAAATGTATTAAATCATAATGAAAAGAAGAAACAGAGAATAGATGTTTGTGACTTAGGACACTGGTACCAGTGAATAGGATATGAACCTTATCATAAGCTTCTCTTAAATCTTGCCTTTTCTTTCCCATTTGTCTTCTCTCTTTCTTTCTTACTCCTCCCTTTCTCCATTTCTACTTTATTACTCTATATTTTTATCCCTCTTTCTTCCTTTGCTTTCTGAGTGCTCCCCCTGGCAATTTCTTAACTTTATAAATGACACCTGCAGGCAATGCATTACCTTACAGAAGTCAAGTATTATTTCAGAACATGTTGTCCTCAAACAACAATAACATCACATGGCATGCCATTGAGGTACATATAAAACTACAGTAAAAAAATAATCACAAAATGACAATTTTCAATTATTTGCATGAATGTTTCTCGTAGCCAATTTTGAATACCAAGCTGGCTCTCTAGGAATAACTTCTTATCCCATCATTCCTTACTAATTTCACAGAAGGATATGAGTTAATTTAAATATTAGCCAATATAAAGTTTAAAAACTGAAAAAAATACCTTTTATGGTAGCCAATAAATGTCTATTGAACTGAATTGAACATACTGGTAAAACTGAATTATCATGATGAACTTTTATTTTGGATTGAATTTAATATTTTATTCATGCAGTGAACTTAAATTGAGGAGCCTCTCTCTACCAATGCAGATTACTACCTGCTCTTCAATTTCTAGTCTTAGAGAGTTGCCCAGGAAACTGAAAGGTTGCGACTTGCCAAAAATCACACAGTCATCAGATGTCAGCAGCAAAACTTGAATTCAGGTCTTCTTTACTGTGAGGCCATCCACTGTGTCATGCTGCCTCCCATGCATGCTATTTTTTTTTGTTGTTCAATCATTTCATTAACTCTTCATGACCCTACTTGGGGTTTTCTTGGCAAAGATGCTAAATTGGTTTGCCATTGCCTTCTCCAGCTCAGATGAGGAACTGAGGTAAACAGGGTTAAGTGAGTTATCCAAGGTCACACAGCTAGTAAGTGTCTAGGCCAGATTTGAACTCAGAAAGATGAGTCTTTCTGACTCCAGGCCCAGCACTCTATCCATTGCCCTACTTTGCCACCTTGTTGTAATTGTTTTTGTTATATTCTAATATTCCTCTTACATGCCAAAAATTAAGTTAAACTGTTAAGGCCTTAAAAAATACTAAATCAGGATTATTGTTGTTTTAAAATCAGGAATTCAAACAGATGAATCATCACTATTTTCCATAATGGGTTGTTTTGAGACTCAAACAAAAGAAAGTATATAAAGTGCCATGCCTTTTAAAGTGCTATAAAATTTCAATCAGTTAAATTCTCAGAGCTTCCCAAATTTATTTGGCCTACCACTCCCTTTTCAAAAGACATTAGTCAGTGCCCCCTCTGGAAATCTACTTTCTTTAACCCTTTAACAGTTTTTTTTTTATCTGCATCATTAAAAAATACTGTTCCCCTGGATTATTCCAGTTCCCCCCCACCCCCACCCCGGGGCGGGGGGAATGGGGAATAGTAGCACCCATTTTGGGAATCTATGGCAGGTCATAAAATGTAGTAAGATATACAACTTTTTCATGATTTAAAAAATAACTTATTAACCATGGATATAGTAAAATAAAATAATTTCTTCATTTAAGTTTACTTTGTTTTCCTAATCAAACATTCTCAGGTTTTGTAACAAATATATATAGTAAAATATTTAAATGCTCACAATAAATGTATCCTCTACTTTGGCAATTCCTTTTCCAAATATAGTTCCTAGTTGATCTCCAACTCCAGCCAATAGAAAACCAAAGAGGGGAATTCCCAGTAAGGCATATATGATACAGAATATCTTTCCACCTTCTGTACGTGGTGAGATGTTTCCAAAGCCTAAATCACAAAAACAAACAAAAAAAAATAACTTCAGATATTTACAGATTAGTGATATATAAAAAATACATGCCAAGATAGATGATGAGTGAGAGAAATTGCAGAATGTTTCATAATGAACTTACCATGCATTGCTAATGCCATTGTAATTTTATGGGGTAAAAATTTTAAGCCAATGTAAAATGTCTTTCACTGAATATTTTGGAGCATAAATATTTTGGAGGTTTAGGATTACAGAACATATATTTAACATTCTATTGTTTTATTTTTCAACAATATGATAGACAATTTATAATATAGACATTGCAAAAGTAACAAGAAAATTTACAATTAAATGTAATATTTTTCTATATAGAAAGAGTTCTGCTGAATTCTGTAAATATTTGTGGGCACTCAAAATGAAAAGTACATCTCACTCTATTTTAAATGTTGTCAAACAATTGTTAAGTTACCCTAAGAATTTAAGTAGATAATGTTTACTTTATTTTAAGATAATAATAACAATGTAATAATAGCTAATATTGATATAGTACTTTCTCTTTTGATCCTCACAACAACCCCGTGAGGTAGGTGCTATTATTATGTCCAATGTATGAATGAAGAAAATGAGACTAAACGGGATTAAATGACATGGTTGCATTCCTAGGAACTATTCAAGGCAAGAATTGAATTCCTTTCTCCATGAC
>CM053593.1:98909140-98929556 GCA_028646575.1 Pseudocheirus occidentalis | reverse complement strand
TGGCCACACCTTTTTGCTTTGTAATTGGACAGTGGGTTAAGAGGGCTGACCCAGGACATATATATATGTCCTGATGTGAGGCTTTGCTTTGGGGCTCACTTTGAGAAAAGTTGTGTGATTTGACCAGATGAGACTCTGGGAAGCCATTGAGCCCCCTGGCTTTGAAAAACCCAGATGTTGGTGCTTCTCTCTCTGGTGACTTGAATAGGTAATGGATGTGATGGTCAGATGGTTTGGAAGCCCATCTGCTGATCTGTTTCTTGGTCTGTTTGTAACTTGTGTTTGTAACTTGTGCTTGTAACTTGGGTTTGTATTCTCTGGAGTTCAAGGTGTTGACTTTTTTTCCCTGAACTAGGTAAATGATATGTTTGTTTGATTAAAGAAAGATTGTTAACCTATTTGGAGTTGCTTTCCTTTAGTAAAGCAGATCTAAGAACCTGTGCTAGCAGCTGCCCTGGGTATGCTAGGGTGCTTGCTGATACAGATTGGCAATTATAGATTATGGTTATAATTCAGTGAGTTCAATGCTACCATCTTTCATGAATTGACTAAATTTTCTAAATTAAATCCACCATTAGTTGTGAAACTCTCTTTTAGAATGTAAAAAGTTGACAAATATTCCAGGTATTTAGGATATTCATGGAAAATGAAAAAATCATGCTTTAAGAGATTTTGTTTCCCTCCTAATCCTCAAATTAGTAAAGCAGCAATGTATTATAGCCAAGGAAGAAAAGTGAGTGAAACACAATTTAAAAAAATTCTGTGTGATGCCAGAGAGCAATCGTTTACCATTATATAATTTAATAATGACATAGTGGTCAACTGACAGGAGGTAATGTATATTCTGTGTACTGTACTGCTCAGGCCACATCTGGAATAATGTGTCCATTTCTACACATCCCAATTTAAGAGGTGACATTGACACAACTATGTTCCCATATTACATAAGAAATTGTTGAGAGAGAGGGAGATGTTTAGCCTGGAGGGGAGACATAATTATCATCAATATTTGAAGATGCCTTGCATAAAAGAGAGAAAAGATTTATTCTCTGTTGCTCTCTACCTGCACAGAGGACTGACCCTGTAATTTCTACTTTGAGGATATATCTAAGAAAAACTCTGGGGGAGGTGAAGCCTAGATGGCACAGAAAAGGCAGAGAGTAGCCTCCAAATCCTTCCAAATGCCTTTTAGAAATGACAACAAATTCTAGAGCAGCAGAACACACAAAAAGAAGGAGTAAAATAAATTTCCAGTGTAAAACAACTTGGAAGGAAAGATCTGTTGCACTAGAGTGAGAGAGGAGAGTCCAGCACAGGCCATGCCAGCTCAGATCAGGCCCCAGCAAACTAGGAGCAGACTTCAGGGTGACTAAATCACTGGCAGCAGACCTCTCACCCATAGATGCCAAAGACAACTTAGAAGGTGAGCCTCAAAGGTATGTCAGACTTGGGTGAGAGTGGAACACAGTCTGCACCAGCACAACCCAGCATAGCTGGGTCCAGCACAACTCTGACAAACCAGGAGAAGGCCATGGGATTCAGTAAATCAGCAGCTGCAGACGCCGCTTCCAGAGCTTTCATCTCACAGACAGTAATGGGGTCCCACAACTTATCAAAAGGAGATTACAGGGGTCTCATTGCTAGCACTGAAGTGGGACTCTGTTGCTTTGCCCATATTCAATCCAGGTCACAGTTCTGGGAGGCAGTTCCAGGCCAGGAAGAACACTAGCAGACAAGAGCTTATGGCCATAGTGGAGGGGGTACTCTACTCATAGTTCCAGAGCAGAAAAGAATGATTTTCTTTTGGTCATTCACAGACCAGAGCATAAGCCAAAAGAGTAGTGAACACTTCTCCTTGGATCATACCACCTTGGAAAAATGGAAAAGTTACAGGTTCCAACAGGTATCTCTGAAAACAGCAGCACAAAATCTACTGAAACTTCGGACAATGCCCCCTCCACTCTAGAAGCAGAGCCCTATTTAACCAAGGGTAGAGTCAAGTAATAGACTGGGGAAATGAGCAAACAACAGAAAAAAAACTGCTGACTATAGAAAATTACTATGATGACAAGGAAGATCAAAACATACACTTAGAAGAAGACAACAAATCAAAGTTCCTATATTCAAAGCTTCCAAGAAAAATATGACTTGGTCTCAGGCCATGGAAGAGCTCAGAAAGCATTTTGAAAATCAAGTAAAAGACAGAGAGGAAAAATTGGGAAGAGAAATGAGAGTGATACAAGAAAATCATGAAAAATGAGTCAACAATTTGTTAAAGGAGACACAAAAAAATACTGGAGACAACAACATATTATAAAAAAAAACAGACTTGACCAAATGGTAAAAGAAGTTCAAAATCTAATGATGAGAAGGCTACCTTAAAAAGCAGAATTGGCTAAAAGAAAAATAAGGTCCAAAACCTCACTGAAGAAAATCCCTAAAAATTAGAATGGAGAAAATGGAAGCTAATGGCTTTTTGAGAAATCAATAAACAATAAAACAAAACCAAAAAATTGAAAAAATAGAAGACAACACCAAATATCTCATTGGAATAACAACTAACCTGAAAACTATATCCAGGAGAGATAATTTAAAAATTATTGGACTACCTGAAAGACATGATCAAAAAAGAGCCTAGACATCATCTTTCAAGAAATTATTAAGGTACAAAGCTACCCTAGAATGGTAAGATAGATATTGAAAGAATCTACTAGTCACCACCTGAAAGAGATCCCAACATGAAAAACACCAGGATAAATCAAAATTTCAGATTTCCTGGTCAAGGATAAAATGTTGCAAGCTGCCAGAAAGAAAAAATTCAAGTATTGTGGATCCACAGTCAAGATTTAGCAGCTTCTACACTAATGGACCAGAGGGTTTGGAATATGATATTCCAGAGGACAAAAGACCTAAAATCAATTATAACCAAGAATCACCTATCCAGCAAAACTGAGTATAATCTTTCAAGGGGAAAATGGTTATTCATTGAGATGGAGGACTTTCAAGCATTCATGATGAAGAGACCAGAGCTGAATAGAAAATTTGACTTTCAAATGCAAGATTCAAGAGAGGTATAAAAAGGTAAACAGGAAAGGGAAAAGGGACTTAAAAAGGTTAAACTGTTTACATTCTTACATAAGAAGATGATATTTGTAACTCAAGATCTTTCTCATTTTTAGAGTAGTTAGAAGGAGTATACATAGAAAGAGGGTACGGATGTGGATTGAATATGAAGGGATGACAAAAAAAAACTAAAATTAAGGTGTGAGAGAGGAATATACTGGGAGAAAGAGAAAGGGAGAGGTAGAATGGGATAAATTATCTTACAGAAAAGAGGCCAAAAAAGGGGAGTGAGTGAACCTTAAATTAAAGGAGAGAGAGAATAGAATAAATGGGAGGGATAGGACGGAAGATAATACAGTTAGCAATCATAACCGTGAAAAAATTTTTGAAGCAAATTACTCTGATAATAGTCTCATTTCTCAAACATAAAGAATAGTCTCATTTCTCAAACATAAAGAAAACTGAGTTAAATTTAAAAAAATAAGAGCCATTTCCCAATTAATAAATGTTCAAAGGATATGATCAGTTTTCAGAAGTGATCTAAACTATAGTCATATTTAAAAAAATACTCTCACTATTGGTAGGAGAAATAAAAGTTAAAAACAATTCTTACCTATTAGATTGACTAATAGGACAGCAAAGGTAAATGACAAATATTGGAGGGGATGTGGGAAAAATGAGACATTAATGCACTATTGGTGGAGTTGTGAACTGATTCAACAACTGTGGAAAGCAATCTGGAACTATGCCCAAAGGGCTATAAAACTATGTATACCCTTTGACCTAGCAATACCACTACTACATCGGTATCCCAAAAGATATTTAAAAAAACAAAAAGGAAAGGACCTATGTATATAAAAATATTTATGGTAGCTCATTTCTGGGAGCAAATAATTAGAAATTGTGGTGATACCCATCAATTGGGGAATGGTTGAACAAGTTGTGATATGTGATTATGATGGAATACTATTGTATTATAAGAAATGATGAGCAGCATGCTCTCAGAAAAGCCTGAAAAGACTTGAATGGGCTGATGCAAAGTGAAATGTCCTGTGTACAAAGTAACAGCAATATTGCAGGATGATCAGTTGTGAATGACTTAGCTCTTCTTAGGAATACAATGATCCAAGACAACTCTGAAGGACTTATGATGAAAACTGCTATCCACCTCCAGAGAAAGAACTGATGGTATCTGAATATAGATTGAAGAATATCTTTTTACTTTATTTCTCTTGAGTTTTTCAATGCATGTTTTCTTTTACATGACTAGTATGAATATGTTTTGCATGACTACCTATGTATAACCTATCTCAAATTGCTTGCCTTCTCAATGAGGCAGCAGTGGGGAAGGAGGAAGGGAGAGAATTTGGAACTCAGAGTTTTAAAAACTAACATTAAAAATTGTTTTAGATGTCACCAGGGAGAAACAAAAATAAAATACTTTAAGAAAAAAAGAAAAACCCTGATGTTGGAGATACTAAATAGAAAAGAGTTCACATATACCAAAAAACTAAGGATTATACACAGAATTATCTATACCTTTGAACTTTAGATTTCACTTTCATGAAAATTCCTCTGGGTTTTTTCAATATACTCAATACAATTCCACAAGCATTTAAAAAAAATTATTGAATGCTCACCCTATGAAGGACACTGGGGTATAAAGAAAAATGAAATATATAGCCTGCCCTCAAAGAGCTTATATTCTTTTGAGGAGAGAATGTAATATCACATAGACAATTAAATACATGATAAAGTGAGGAGGAAGATAGCACTAAAAATGAGGGGGATTAAGTAAGACTTCCCATTGGAGGCAGCTTGAGTTGAGCCTTGAAAATGCTAAGAATTCTGTGAGGGGGAGGTGACAAGGGTGAACATTTCAGGATTTGGGGACAGCATATGCAAAGGCAGAGGTGTAGGAGATGTGATGCCAATTATGAAGAACAAGGAGGACAGATTAGTTTTAACTTAGAGTGTGAAGGGGAGAAATATGAATGTCTGTAAAGGTAGGTAGGTTCCAGATAGTGAAGGGCTTTAAATGCCATGCTGACAAATCTGTATGCCTTTCAAAGACATCGCTGGATCCCTTTCCTTTATCCAAATAAAAGGCATGGACCAACATTTATTCAGCTTTCATTTAATTGAATAGACATGTAAAATAGAATAGTATAGACATAGTTATGTACAAGGTATTAAATGATGAGAATAAATTAATGATTTTCTACATAATGCAATTATTTGACAAGTGGCATATTTTGAGGATAAATCACCATAGTAATCAGGTATAATTCTGTATGTCAGGCACTCATGTTCTAGGAAAGACAAGAATTGTACAACCTTTGACTCCTCCTTTTCCTCTTTCTCCTTCTCCTCCTAATACCAATGAAAGTTATAGATAACTTTAAAGTTAACAGAGCCTCTCAACACATTTATTTTCAGCTTCACAACAACTTTGTGAGGATGATACAAAGGTATTATCATCTTTTTTCTTAACTATGAGGATACTGAAGCTTCAAGAGTTCAAGTAATCAACCACTCAGATCTTTCTGAGTCCAAATACAACAGACTATCCACTATACCACACTCATTTTATAAGGCTCACTACCGTTCTCTAACTGAGCCACTTTTCTATTAATTATACAAAGATCTTGAGTTTGAATATGATTTCAGACATTTACTAGCTATGTGATTCTGGTTAATCACTTAACCTATTTCCTCAATTTCTCATCTATAAAAAGAGCTGAAGAAGGAAACGGCAAACTGTTCTGCTATATTTGCCAAGAAAATATTAAATGGGAGTCAGACATGAATGAAACAACCAAACAATACAAAATTTATCATATCTCAGTTATGCTAAATTATGGAGATCCATATCCCTCCAGAGAAGGAAAAGGCACAGGGCACATCTGAAGGCAAATGATAGGTGAGATTCTCTTTGTATAAAGGGAGAAGCTGGAGAAAATCTCAGGAGGACATGGCATCTAGGTCTCCAAGCAATAATGATGGTGTTCCACAGAATCCCTCAGGTGGAAAGTCATTCATTATTGATCAGAGGAAAAAGAGTGGAGTAGTAGTGACTGATGACTTCCTGCTGAGTTGTAGCAAGGTTGCCATTAGTCAACCTGACAAAAATAAGAAAGGGAAATGCTATTGTCTTAAGGCATGAATCTGGGACGTGACAGAGGTTGTTTATAAATTTGTCAGATCAAATAATCACACCTACTCCCTATGGTTTATGTGGGGATAGATGATACTGCCGAAAGTAACATAGAAATATTACTAAAGATTATGAAATTGAAATTCAAAGCAAAAAAAAACCCTAAAGACCATAACTGCTCAAATGGAAGGCCCATTGATATTAATGGAGGACTTTAATTGAAAATGAACAAAGAAGGAAAAAATTAGCTCTCTCCCTCCCTCTTTCCCCCCCCCTCTCTCTCTCTCCCTCCCTCTCTCTCTCTCTCTCTCTCTCTCTCTCTCTCTCTTTCTCTCTCTCTCTCTCTCTCACTCATATTTTGTGCATGTATCTGTGTGTGTGCTTCTTTCCCTCCCTCTCTTTCTCTTCTTTCTCTTTATCTCAAATATAGAGAGTAATATATAAAATGTGGAAGTAAGACCAAGTTAGAGGACTGGCAATTCACAAGACACAATACCCAAGAAAGGGACCTATATAAAAAGGTACAAAATATGGGTAATAAACATTGGAACAGAGATTCTTTCATACAGTTATACTATAATGCTTCATTATGGCTCAGAGATGACCCTGGATTCCAAAAGTGAAGTGTAAGTTCTGGCAAATTCTTTCTCTAAAATGGAAAGCCTTTGGATATGAACCATGACAAAAACAGAGAGACCTGATTTACCTAATATTTTTTGTTGTTCCTGCCAGATTTTCTGCAACGGTAGATCAATGTTATAGTCTCTCAAAATCCTTTTGGATCCTTAATCTATCATCCTGAATGCTAGCAATAAGCATAACTACAAAAATTTAAAGGAATATAAGAGAAAAAGGAAAAAAAATCCAGATAATGTTGGCGCCTAACAACTGTCTTTGTTAACAATAGGTAAACTGGTAAGATGGAAAGCGATGTATGCTGTTAGTGGCAATCACATTATTGTAGTTTCACATTATTGTTTCCAGAGGATGTACTTGCAGACAGGAGGTCGGACTAAGAGTAAGTTACTCAGGTATTTGCTGGAAAGTATCTATTGTATTGAGCAGCTAGGTTGCTCAGTGGATAAAGTGTTAAGCCAGGAAATTGGAAGACTTATCTTCCTGAGTTCAAATCTGACCTCAGAAATTTACTATCTGTGTGACTGTGGGCAAGTCACCCAAGCCTTTTGCCTCAATTTCATCATCTGTAAAATGAGCTGGAGAAGATAATTTAAAGTAATCCAGTACCATTTCCAATAAAACCCCAAATGAGGTCATGAAATATTGGAAACAACTGAAAAATATAGTAACAAATCTGTTATGTAGAAAACAAATAATAATAAAATTAACCAAATATTATATTAGATAACATCATTCTGCCACAGGGGTGAATGTGGATAAATAGTGTTTTCTATATCATGCACATCTATAAAGTGAGTATTATAATAGCCCCTACCTGCCGGGATTTTTGTGAATAGAAATTGAGGTAATATTTGTAAAATACTTTGCAAAAATTCCCTTAATGTGCCATATAAATGCCACAATATATTTAACATATAAATGTTAAATAAAAGCCTCCACACACACACACACACACACACACACACACACACACAGAAAAAGAAGCAGTTTGCCCTGGTTGGATGGAATATCTACACTTGAGCAAGGGAAACGTGTCTCATTTTTCACCTCCCATGTCAGTTTGTGTGCTTCACTCCAAAGGCTTAGCACAGCTTGGCCAGTGAATAGGAGAATTTTGTGGAATTGGTAATTATTTAGAAAGGCTTACAATCCTCATATGAAAGGTGTCTAGAGAGAATAAACAGTAGCAAAGAAATGAATCTTTGTAAAGAGCTAACATGAATTTCTGTTTTAGCTCTATAAGCACATTTTTCCCCAGGGCACAAGAGCATCATTTGATATTTTAGTTCATTTAAACACTCAAGAGTACTCTTTGCCAGCTCAAGATACTTAATTGATTATTATGAATTATCTTTATCTCTCTATTCAAAGAAGCCTTAACAATTAACTTTCTCTTGAGTGAATTACCAAAAAGGCTGATATTCTCAGCATATTAGACAAAGATCAAGACAAAGACATTAGATAATCTTTGCAAAATAATATATCTAAGGCAAAAAAGAACAAAGAAAGAAAATGAGATGATCTTCCTGCAAGCATAAGTCCTTGTCTGACTGATCCAGGTATAATGAGACAGAGTAGAATACTGGAGAAAGTGCTGGGCTTGGAAACAGGGGTGTTGAAATTCAAATTCTGCCTCAGATACGAATTAGTTGTATGGCTATGGGAAAGTTACCTAACCTCTAAGCTTCAGTTTGTTGTTGCTGGTTTAGTCACCATATCCGACTCTTGGAGATCCCATTGGGGTTTTATTGGCAAAGATACTAGAGTGGTTCACCATTTCCTTCTACAACTCATTTTACAGATGAGGAAACTGAGGCAAACAGGGTTAAATGACTTGCCCAAGGTCACACAGGTAGTAAATGTCTGAGGACAGATTTTAATTCATGTCCTCTTGATGCCAGGGCCAGCATTCTATTCACTGTGCTACTTATCAGTCCCCCCAAAAACCTCAGTTTCCTAATATGTAAAATTATGGTATCCACTCCCTACCTACCTCACAGGGTTGTTGTGAGGGTCTAATGAAGATGATGCATGTAAAGTGGTATGCCAATTTTAAAGGAATATGAGTTAAGTTAATCAACATAGTCATAAACAATGTGATGTTTAGCAACAAAGCCATGTAATTGTCCATTCTGTGAGGTAAGTTTGGAAATGAAGAAAACAAATAATTGTCTATTTTTGAGCCAGCTATAGCCATTATTATCATTAGCATCAATTATTAGCACTATTGATAGATTCTAAAAAGGTGGCAAAATCATTGAATTAGAATTTTGGATTTGGAAAAAACCTCATAGGTCATCTAATTATACGTGTTTTTAGTTCGATTTAGTCACTCTTCCTGATGATCTTCTTAAGTGCTATTTAAACATCCCTCAAATAAGGCACTGAGCCCTGGAAATTTAGATACAAAATAACTCCACTACTGTGGTAGTGTTCCTCTATCTTTCCATTTGGACTAGGAACAACTTGCCATTCACTCACTGACTCTGTCTCCTGCTCATACTTCTGGGGCCATGTGGTTTCCAAGAGGAGCTTTGTATATTTGCAGTACCCCATCCAAGAAGATATTTCTGAATTTTTGTGTAGGCTAGCCTCACGCTCCACGATCTCTCTCTGAATTTTTTCTCTTTGTCTATCTGTCTCCCCCTCCCTCCTTCCTTCCATCTCTCCCCCTCTCCCTCTTCCTCTCCCTCTCCCTCTTTCTTCCCCTGTCTCTACCTCTGTCTCTCTACCCCCTCTCTCTCTCCTCCCTCCTCTTCACCCCCCTCTCTTTCTCTCTCTTTCTCTGTTTGCATCCTCCCCTTTTTCACCTTCATCCTTTCTCTCTATGCTCCCTTTTAAAAGTCAAGTATAAGGCTATAACTTAGTTATATTAACTTGATGCAAAACATCATCATTATCAATTAAGCCTCAATGGAATAACAAATACCAGAACATGTCAAGGGACTCACAGCTGTCAGAGGTAACCCTTCCAAGAAAACTTCATGCTTCATTTAAGAGACCTCTCAACACCCCCACCCCCAAAGGCCCTCCTTGCTGGAACAATAAGGACCTAAGAAGGACCCTCTGCATACCCACTACAATAACAGAAACAAGAACACAAGAAAATCACCTCTATAGTTGTGCATCTAAGAAGGTGAATCATTTCTGCTCCTCAGTCTCAATTATCCTCCAAGCCATAAGGGAAATTCTGACAATGTCTTGACTCTGGTAATCAACAGGTGCAGTTAACAAGTGAGTTCTTCAGAGTATGGAATACAGAGTATAGACAGAAAATTAGCATTGTGATTGGAGTTGAGTTGCTGTTAAGCGGTAGTACCAGTCAGAGAGTTAAAAAAAAAACATACTGTGAGAGTAAATGTATATGTGAATGTTCAGCCATGGGTCCCCAGGAAGTGGGAATATGTAATGAGTGCAAGATCTTCAGCAACTTTATTGACGTCTCTAGTTTGGCATCTCCTGAGGTTTAGTTTGATTATAGGAAAAACCTTGATTTACAAAATCTTCAGAGAGTGAGAGAAGTTAAGTGGCACAGTGGATAGAGTGCCAGGTCTGGAGTTAAGACTCCTGAGTCAAATCTAGCCTTGGACATTGTGTGACCCTGGGCAAGTCACTTAACCCTCTTTGCCTCAGTTTTTTTTTCTTTTGTAAAATGAGCTGGAGAAGGAAATGGTAAACTCTAGTGTCTTTGCCAAGAAAATCCCAAATGTGGTCAATGAAGAGTTGGACATAACTGGAAAATGAACAACAACAAAGAGAGAGAGAATCAAGGTACTGTGTGAAAACAGGCACACCTAATTAGCATCCAGTCAATGAGACTGAGCAACTGATCTCAATGCCTTCCCCATCAAGAGCAATTTTAACATCTGGGCCAGTGGTTGCAAACCTTAAGAGAGTTAACATTTGAATGCCACTAGTAGTCTCTGCACAGTCTCTGTGACTCTCAAAGTGTGAAGGTAGGGGAACACTGAGAATCAAAGTTAAAATGGATCTAAATTGATAGAGAGAAAGCTAAATATGACTGCCAATGCAGGTCTGCAATACAGGATCTTAAGAGAGTTGTCCTAGAGAATTTCATACATTTGAACTAGAAAAAAAATTGATTAAAATGTCTATATCTCACAATCTTCTACCTCAGATTTTAAGCTCCTAAAGCATAAATATGTCTTTTGAGTTCAAAGTGTAGACTTTTTTTCCTGTCACCTCTCCCGGGGAAGGAAAATTAATTCTCTTATTTTTTTTTAACTTAAACATCAAAAAAGAGCCTTCCTGTACTGAAGAATACAAAAAGATCTCTGTTTTCTACTGCTTATTTTTTAAAGTCCATAGTAATTCCACATATTATTTTAAAACTGTCTGTTTGGGCTTCCTTCTGAATCTACTTCTGTTCCCTTTCGTGCACTTTAAAAATGTTTCAATAGCCTCCTTTTTGTCATTGCTATTACTATTTCCTCCTTCTTAACCCCCTAATTAAAAAAGAAAAGAAAGGGGAAAAATTCCTTGTAACCTATAAGCATAGTCAAATAAAACAAATCACACATAGGCCATGACCAAAAATGTGTCCCTCTGCACTTTGAGTCTATCTGGAAACATAGTTGACCATTGAGTTGACCAGAGTTCTTAAATCTTTCAAAATTGTTTTTTCTTTACCCTGTTGCTCTCTTTCTATAAATAATTTTCCCTGCAACTGGTAAATAAGATATACAGGCACTGGGGTAGGGAGATCCATCTTGCCCTATTGGAAAGTCAGAGGGGTGATGGGGGAGGATATAGGAGAGAGCAGATTGGCGGAGGGGTATACAGTGGGATCGCTGTTTTGGGGTGGTGGGTAAGGGAAAGACGGAGAGAAAATGTGTAACTCAAAATCTTGTGGAGATGAATGTTGTAAACTAAAAATAAACATAAAATTTAATTATAAATAATTTTCCTGGCTCTGCTCATTTCACTCTGCATCAGTGCATACTACCCAATATATGTTGAAGGTGTCTCTTTCGTTCTCTCTTATGGAATAATAATACTCCACTACAGTTATATGCCACAATTTGTTAGGTCAGTCTGTAATTGACAGGTATCTTTTTAGAAGCCACATTGTGTTGAGCCATTTACCAACTGATGTTCATGTCCTTAGATTGTAGTTCTTTGCTTCCTCCCCCCTCCCTCCTCACCTCATCTAACAGCACTGTTCAGGATCAGGAAGTTTGTTTTGCTTATGGACATGCCACTATTATCTACCTTCCCTATCTATGTTTGTTTCCTTGTTGAGTTTGATGTGCCATTTGTCCATTTGTGATACGAATGAAGTTCAGAGTAAGGCAGGCCTGCACAACCTATGGCCCATGCATCATTTTCAGTCCACCAAAGGATTTCAGGCAGCCTGTGAAAAATGGAGGACTACCATTGTACGTCTCCTATTTGTCACATGACCCAAGGCAACCAACTCTCATTAGTTTGTCTATAGTCTAACCTATCTGAGGCCCAAACAGATTCAGTCTATTTTAATTTTGGTCCCTACCTACTCCCAGGTTGTGCAGGTCTGTCCCAAGCCCTCTTCCCCAGCCCTCCATGTTTACACACTCTTCTCAGAATTGACAACTTTCTTTTTTCTACACTAATGTGTTCCTTTTTTACTGTTTTTAAAGCCATCAAAATAGAACTAATCAACCTCCATTCTAGGACCTCTGTTTTTTCTTATTTAACTTCATCAATATACCCTTTAAAGGCTTTAAGGTTCTAAAGGGACATATTTCTTTTCTCTCTAATGGAATGCCATGAGAATATTATTACTGCATCAAGATACAATTCCTTATAACTCCTAAAATAAATTTACCTTTCTATTATACATCCATCTTTTTTGTTTGCATTTCAAAGTTTCCATTCACTTCTAGTCTTTTCAGAAATGCTTAAAAGTCTTTTACTTCACTCAAGATCCATTTTTCCCATGTAAGATTATACTTTCTTTGTAAGAATTATGCTTTCTTGATTGTAAGTATATCTCTTTTGCCACATGGAATGTTGTATTCTAAGATGTCCTCTTTAAAGTAGAAGATGTCAAGTCTTATGTGATCTTTGGTACCTGAACATTTTTTTTTCTGATTGCTGGCATTATTTTTCTCTCTGACCTAGAAATTCTGTATTTTGCTAAGGCATTCCTAGGACTTTTCATTTCAAAATATCTCTTAGGAAGTGATCTGTGGAATCTTTCTGTCTTCACTTTGCACTCTGCTTCTAAGATAGCTTGAAATCAAATTATCCAGACTATTTTTAATCAAAGGATAATGGCTGACTTTTTGTGTAGTTCTGGTGTTTAAGAAGTTACTTACTGTAGTTTTTAATTCATTTTGTTGACCAGTATTTGGTCTGCACAGGCAGTTGCTGATATGGAGTCAGGAAGATATGAGTTCAAATCAGTCTCTGACACTTACTGGCTGTGTGACCCTGGGCATCCTGTTTGCCTCAGTTTCCTCAACTGTAAAATTAGCTGGTGAAGGAAATGGCAAACTACTCTAGTATTTTCCAAGGAAATCCAAAATGTGGTCTCAAAGAGACATATATGACTAAAAATTACTGAACAACAAAAATTTGATCTCCTACTAACATTGGAGTTTTGCTAGTGTAGGTTTTCTGGGTGGTCTGCTTCCATAGGCAGTCATCTTGACTGGAAGTCTCCTCCCCCTCCATTCTCTTCAACCTTCTGAAGAGGGTCCCTTCTCATTGCCTTATCTCCACTTCAGATACCTTTTATCTCACTGAAACCTTTATTATGTAGGATTTGATTATCCTTAACAATATGGATTAAATGATGATATTCAGTGGTTTCTACTATCTGTTGCTCTGTCTTAAATAGAAACAGAGAATGTTCCCTCACTGTCACCTATAGAGTATCCCCAAATCTATTGGAAGACTGTAATTATGACCCTCTTCTATACCCCACTGGCATATTAAGCTGTTGCTATAGAATGCTGAAAGGTCCTAATCCTGTCCATTTTTACTGAGTACACTTAAGACAACAATATACCATACGGGGTGGTTAGGTGCCACAGTAAATAGAGCACTAGCCCTGGAGTCAGGAGGACTTGAGTTCAAATCTGGACTCAGACACTTAACACTTACTAGCTGCATGACCTTGGGCAATTCACTTAAGCCCATTTGCCATCCAAAAAGAAAAACAAAAACAAAACAATACACATACAAAAATGTCCAAAATTGCAAGACAAAAATTAGAGGGCAATGTTTTCTTAACATGGAATGATTTTTCACTTTATACAAGTATTTGTCAAATAATTCCATGAAATACTGAGTTCCCCTGCTCCATTGTAACTACTCTTTTATTTTCACAACTTTTCTGGAGAACATTTATTGCATATGGGGAATACAACTGACTGGCTTTTCTATGTCAGTAACTCATTTGAAGCAGCCCAAAAGTCAGCCTCGACTTTTAAAAAATGCATACAAAATGGTACTAAAAATCTTAAAAGGCATGTGTCATGCCTGATTGGAGGAAAAAAATTTTCATCCCAAAGTGTTAGGTTCACACATTGATCAACATCTCTCTCATATGAGTTTGGAAGTTTTGCTAAAATTAAGAACAGAATTTGTACTCAATTAGTTTTATGATTCTAATGCAGGTTAATATATTTAGTTACAGTCAGAAGAGTTACTCAACAATATTTCTTATAATCCCTACAGCATGTGACAACCTCTAACCCACTCATATGAATTAGCATCTCTGTGAGTTAATAATTTAACATTTAATAAAATAACTTAGTAGTTAATCAGTTATGAAATGCTATTGTCCTGGAGCTTGGAAATTTATAGTATATACTACATAGCCTGATTGCCATGATAACAGTGGCATCCTCCTAATGCAGTGGTTCTCAACCATCCTAATGCTGTGACCCTTTAATACTCATATGTGGGCATATCTGGATGTGAGTAGACCCACCTGGAGACGGATAGAGGAGCAGTGTCTTAGTTCCTAAGACTATCAGAAATATGTGTTTTCCAATGGTATTAGGTGACCCCTGTGACCCCTGTGAAAGAATCATTCAATCCCCAAAGGAGTCGCAACCCACAGGTAAAGAATCACTGTCCTAATGTAATATAAAATTGAGGATGCCAGTTTTGGCTTGCCATGTAAATGACCTGGATGGGACCTGTGATAGGGAACTCCAGGTGAGCAAACTCCCTCTAGAAATATTGATCTACAACTACTCTGAAACTTAATAGTCTTATAAAGTGACCTAGAGCACTGATAAGTGACTTCTTCCAAGTGTTTGTCAGGGACTGGACTCAAACCCAGGTCCTCCCTAGCTTTAAGGCCAACTCTGTATCAACTATACTATACTGACTCTCATGGTAACATCTTTAATATATAAAATACCTGTCTCCCCTAGAGTTACTCTTAATAAATTTTATTCACTATAGACAGTGAAATCAAGGCATGGTCAATGAATTTACAAGATCAGCAGGTGATGTATATTGGAGAGAATTTAATTTTTTAGACTTCCTTTAATAGTCTAATAAATTGGACAAATAGGTAGTAATCAACCAATCAAGTAACCAACAAGCATTTATTACTTTCTACCTACCAGACACAATGCTTAGTGCTAAGAACACAAAGAAAAAGCTAAACCAGTCCCTGCTCTTAAAAAGAAAAGTGTATTCTAACAGAAAAGACAACTTGTATATTAATAGGTACATATAAGATACATGCAGAGTAGATAGAAGGTAGCCTTAGATAGGAAAGCAGCAGCTGAGAAGACTGAGTAGATCCACCTGCAGAAGGCAGCAATCATGTTAGTGCAGTTGCAAACTGATCAAACCATTCTGGAGATCACTTTGGAACTACGCCTAAAGGGCTACAAAAATATGCATGCTCTTTGACCCAGCAATAACACTACTAGATCTATATCCCAAAGAAATCATAAAAAAGGGAAAAGGACCCACATGTACAAAAATATTTATAGCAGTTTTTTTTATGGTGGCCAAGAATTGGAACTCAAGAGGGCACCCATCAATTGGGGAATGGCTGAACAAGTTGTGGTATAGGAATGTCATGGGATACTCTTGTACCATATGAAATGATGAGCTGGTGGATTTCAGAAAAACCTGGCAAAACTTACATGAACTGATACTGAGTGAAGTGAGCAGAATACTGTACACAGTAACAGTAATATTGCGCAGCTACCAATTTAATAGACTTAGTTCTTCTCAGAAATACAATGATCTAAGACAATTCTAAAAGACTCATGATGGAAAATTCTATCCACATCCAGAGAATGAACTATGGAATCTAAAAGTATACTGAAGCATAATATTTTCTCTCTCTCTTCTTTGTTCTTTCTTTCTTGTTTTTTTTACCTTTTCTTCTGATTCTTCTTTTGCAACATGAATAATTATAAAGCCATTCACTAGCAGATTTCCAAAAGAATATTCCTGTGAACGTCTTTTAAGGTTCGGATTAAGCAGTATAGTGAACATTCCATTTATTCCATTTCAAATCAAGGCAAACATTCAGTCAATTCACAGTATAATAATCAATCTTCCATTCATGGGGCAATTATACATTAACTTAATCAGTCACTTATCTAGCTTCACAATCACTAAATATCCTTAATCACTAAGTGTAGTCATTAGAAAATTACACAAACCCTCCACCCCTCAGTGTTCAGCAAACTCCAATTTCATCAGGCATTCTATATCTGAGGAGAGGCCTTTTCTTCATCTTGACTCAGGGTGTTCTCTCAGATTCCCTGGACCACCATCTATGATCCCAGCTCCTACTTGAATCCGCCAGTCACCTGGATTCAGGAGCAGATAGCTCCCAGAGCCTCATTCAGTCCTCTAAGGAGTTCTTGTTATACACTGTAGTTCACAGGGTCCACAACATCTCTAACCCTTCACCACTTCTGTTGCTGGGAGCTCAAGGATCCACCAAACCACAAAGTCTTATCCCAGTCATGCTTCTGCAGTCCTCCAACAATTGAGCTGGCCCTAGGACCCAGGAGAAATTATGGTCTTCCAGGCAGCCCTCTCAGCCTCTCAGGTGGCCCTCACCAGATTCTGGCCTCATAGAGAACTCTTACTCAATTCTCAGTCCAGCAGCCCAGTTCTCAGATTCTGAGACAATTTGGCTCCCTCCACCAGAAGCCACCAGGAGGGAAATTCCCAATAATGATTCTCTGTCTCTGGAATTCATACACACACTGGCCTCCTGTCTCAGCCAACCTCCTTCTGCCACATCAGCAACAGGAGTCAGAGTTCATGCCCTCTGTTCACACAGGAGACAGAGTTCACACTCTCTGCCTCTTTTGCAGAAGTATTTAGCCCTTAGTCACTAAGGGCCAAGTACCTGCTAAATTAATTACCATTATACTAATGAGGAAATATATTTAATATAATTGTGCATGTATAGCCTATATCAAATTACATGTCATCTTGGGAAGGGGGTAGGGAGTGAGAGAGGAAAAAATTTGAAACTCAAAATCTTATAAAAGTGAATGTTGAAAACTTTGCATGTAATAGGAAAAATAAAATACTAATAAGTAGGGGCAGGGAGAGAAGATAGCAATCAAGCTGAGTCTTGAAAAAATGCCAAAAGGCAGAAGAAAAGAGGGAGCAAATTTCAGGCATGAAAGACAGCCAGTACAAGGCATGGGATATAGGACATGGAGGGTCATGTGTGAGGAACAGTCAACTGACCCTTATGGCTGGGCTGTACAGTGCATGAAGGGGAGTAAAACGCAAGAGGACTGGAAAGAGGGCCGCTAGGTGGCACAGTGACTAGAGCACGGGCCCTGGAGTCAGGAGAATCTGAGTTCAAATCCAGCTTCAGACACTTAACACAAAAACTAGCTGCATGACCTTGGACAAGTCACTTAACCCCAACTGCCCTCCAAAAAAAAAGACGACTGGAAAGATAGGAAGGCAAAAAGTTATGAAGAGCTTTAAATGTCAAAGATAATTTAGATTTGATCCTAGAGATAATTGAGAGCCATTAGAGTTTACTGAGTAAGGGAATGACATAGTAAAACTTAACAGATCACAGGTCGATGGTTGTACAACCATCAGGGACCTTACAGCTCATCTAGTCTGACCTACTCTGTAACAGAGAACAAAAGTGAAGTCTGAAAAGCTAAAGAAACCTTCCAATGGCACAAACATTAAGAAGAACTGGGAAAAATTATAAGCAGACTACTCAGATAAGTAATACAAATTATATACCCTATAATTGGTAAACCCTACCTAAAAAGCCCTACCTACATCTCTATGCTTTTCAATAGATTCTAGAGTGCTCCAAGAGGGACACATAAACTCCTCTATTTGGCATAGAAAGGACTTCACAATCTGGGTTAGCCCTATCTTCCCAGTCTTATGACACATCGCTACTCTTCGAATTTTGTATTCCAATCATACTGGCCTATTTGCTGTAATACTCACACTATGCTCCACTTTACCATCTCTGTAGTTTTTTAAAAGCTGTCCCTACTGCCTTGCATTGTTGTCCCTCTTATCCTTTACCTATTAGAATGCCTTTCATTAAACTCAGTTCAAGTGCCCATGCCTAAGAGATAATCATTTCTCCAATGATTAACATCTTTCCCTACTTTCAATCTACTCTGCATGTATCTTATATGTACCTATTTATATACATATCATTAAACTAACTTTTCCATTACTCATTTATCACATTCTATTTTCCATCTCTCAGCTGTTATATTTGCTGTTCTACATAAGAGCCTTTGAAAGCTCTCCTCTCCTCTTAGGATCCCTACCCCCTTCAAAGTTTAGCTCAAGTGGTACCTTCTATATGTGGTCATTTCTGGTCCTCACAAGTATTGGTGTCTTTCTTCATCCTCTGAATCATTTGCATGCATTTTTTTTACATAACTACACAATATATGTACATGTTATCTCCCTAGAGAGAAAGTAAGCTCCCTGCAGGCAGAGACTTTCACTTTTTTACACTCTTAAAGCCATGAGCACCTAACCTATCTCTCTAGATTCACTGAAAATGGATCCAACGATCCTGCTCTCTTTCTTGAACTCTATGATCCAGCAGACCAAACTGAATGTCTCATTCTTCCTCCCATAAGATACTCCCTCTCTTATTTCTATTCTATTTCCTTGGTCATGCCACTTACCTGGAACACACTCCTGGCTCATTTTTGCTTAAGAGAATCTCTTCAAGATATAGCTCAAGCCTCACCTTCTACATAATCCCCTAAATGCTAGCGCCATTCCTCCCAGTTTACCTGGTATTTGACTATTTTGCATTTATTCTTTTTAAATATATTAAATATTTACTTTTCCTCCCCAGTATAATGTAAGATCCTTGTGACTAGAGATTGTTACATTTCTATGCCCAGTAATTAACATTTCCTGGTACATATCTGTTATTTAATAAAGGTTTACTGATTGACTAATGAGCATTCATTGACTCAACACATTTTTATTAAACATTTATCTTGTGCAATGTACTAAATTAGTATAAGGTACCTATCTCAATCTCAAGAAAAAATAAGACAAGTATACAACTACTTATATTACAATAAAGTATATCAATAAATACTACAGGAGTGATACAAATAAAATTGGGGTTAAAAGAAGGAGAGACCACTTCAGGCTCAAATGCTCATTTAAAGACTGTTTCATGGAGGAAGTGGCTTTTGATCTTGACCTTGAAGAACAGAAAAGATACCAATAGTCAACAGGCAATCTAGGGAATCTAGGCATTCCACATGGTAAGAAAAGAATGAATATGAACCATTAGAGAAGGCTAACCTTTTTGGATATTATCATAAAAGCTAAGAAAGAAGGAGATAGCTATTTACTTAGTTCCTGCTATGTGTCAGGCATTGTGCTAAGTGCTTTACAAAAATAATCTCACTGGATTCTCACAAGAACCTCACAAATTCTTACAAGAACCTCACAAGGGAGGTACTATCATTATCCTGATTTTATCATGAAGGAAACTGAAACAGACAGAAGTTGTGACTTCCCTGTAATGGTAATGGAATTTGGAGATGCCCCTGAATTGGCTTGGCTTTGGGGTTGAGTGTTAAGACCCAGAACTTATGAATTCCTCTTGTGGGATGGACTTGTAGAGAGAGGGCTGACATGGAAGGAGCCATGAATTGAAAGAAAGGCTCAAGCCCAGAGAAAGCCAGAAGAAGTACTTTTGGGAAAGCAGTATCCAGTATTGTGGAGCCTGAGTTGCTGAGACTGCTGAGAGCCCATTGGAGCTGCCCAGGACTTTTGAGAACTGCCACGTGGAGCTACCAAGAACTGAGGAGGCATGGCTGTGATGCTGGTATTTTGTCTGTCTGTTTTGATGTTTTTCCAGATTTATCTGATGGTGAACAGTGCTGCTCTTGTAGAGGTCCTGGAAATTGCATGTTGGTTCAGAAGCCCTGAAGAAGGATTTTCTTGTTGTATGTTCACAGAAATCCTGGGAGGGGGCCCTGCTGATATTTTCAGGGGTTATGGGACTGTTCTACAGGCAGAGTGTGACTTGATGAGGACACTGGCTATGGCTTTGTTGAGCCTTGTCTCCCC
>CM053593.1:98828439-98909040 GCA_028646575.1 Pseudocheirus occidentalis | reverse complement strand
AGGGCCTTTCCTTGGGTTTTCAATGCTGAGATGTTATCTTGACCTTGTTATGGCTTAAGGGTGGATGGCCTTTTGTGTTCTACTGCTCCCTTTTGAGAAAGTGCTTGGTGTTAATGGATGGTATTGTAATTACTCTGAGTCCAGAGTTCAGGGGTAGGAAACCTTTGGCCTTTTTGTGTTCTGTGACTGACCAAATGAATGTACTTTGTTTATGACTGGAAACTGATCTCCCTTTAAGAAGAGGTTTTGACTGACTAAATGAATGTATTGTCTAGGGGTGGAGTAGTACCTGGATTGAATTGAGAAATATCTCCATTTGAGAAGAGACTTTGCTGAATAATGGGGTTTGCTATGCTGGTAATCCAAACCTTGGAAGTTGCCTTTGCTTGGCATTATATTGCCCAAGGTCACACAGCTAGTAAGTGCTGGAGGCCAGATATGAACTTGGGTAATCCTGACTCTAAGCTCAGTGATCCATACACTGAGCTGAAAAAGAGAATTTCAAGAAGGAAGAGATTTTGGACAGTTTTAAATGTTGTAGAGAATCCAAAGAGGACAAAACCAGAGAAAATATTACTGGGTTTCATATTTTGGAGATTGCTGAAAGATTTAAAGAGAACAACTCAAGTGGAATGGTGAACTAGAAACCTGATGGCAGGAGCTGCCCACTGGAAGGGATATGGATGAAGACAAAATATAATACTACTATAATACTACACTCAGGTAGTATATGTCTGAGACTAGGTTTGGACTCAGGTCTTTCTGACTCCCAAACTGGACTCTCTGGCCACCATACCATGCTTTTTATCACATGAGTAATACTTTCAATGACTTAAGCTCAGTAGTGGATTAAAAAAGCAAATTCATAATTTTTATAGTGAGCAAAGAAGGCCACTTTCCCTACATCCCCTGATTGCAGATGAGTTTACCACTTCTTATGCTTTTATAGCAGAAATATTCAAACATGCCAGCAAATAGCCTGGTAGCTCTCCTTCATCACAGGGAAGATCTCCCTATTTGATAATAAAGTCAATAACGGTCTAATTAGTCATGTACTTCACCTAGTGATATGAAATGATTACATAATTGAATCCTTAGTTGCAGTTATTTAAACATTGAATTGCCCTTTGAGAGAAGCATATTGAGACTCAGCAATTTCAAATGTTAATCATGTTAAATTGGACAACCAAAGAGACATGAGTTGTACCTAACTGTTACTGCTTATACCTAATGCCTCCTCAGCATAGAAACCAGAGAGTTCTAAAAAGGGTTACTTTCACCGTTGAGAGTTTTTCCTTTGAAACATGAACATCCTAACAACAGATAGATAAAAAATAGCGTGAATTTCAACTAAATCAGGGTTTCAGCAGCCTTTTAACCTTCCATATGGGCCTTGATAGAATTTTAAAAAATTAAGTTGTTTGGACTTGTCATTTCCAGATTAAATGCTCTAGAGGATGAGAGTTTTATTTGACTAACAGGCACTTCATGAAAAATGCACATGTCTTGTGTCTAAGCTAAAGCCAGAGGGACTTATCTAGTGATTTAACCTTTTACTCAGGAAACAGGCTCACTTTACTGAAAATAGTATTCAAATTGAAACAGCAGCTTATGATAGTTTACTATTCAGTAAATAACAATGAAGGCAACAAGAGTGACCTTCCTAAATTAGTGTAGGTCTGTTCATGTGACTCCCTTTCCCTACTCAATAAACTCCAAAGACTCCCTACGACCTCCAGTATCAAATATAAAGTCATATCTGGCATTCATAGTCCTTCAAAACCTGTCCTTCTTCCTCTTCTTACATGCAAATATGTTACCATGTACTCTGTGATCCAGTGACACTAGCCTCCTTATTGTTCCTTGAACAAAACAACCCATCTCCAAGTCTGAGTTTTTCACTAGTTGGGACATCACCCATGCCTGGAGGATGTGCCCTCTCCATCTCTGCTTCCTGGCTTCTCTGGATTCTTTCAATACCCCACTAAGATCTCACTTTCTATAGAATCTACAAGAAGTCTTTCCCAATACTTCTTAATTTTAGAGTTTTCCCTCTGTTGATTATTTTCCATTTTTCCTATACATAGCTTGTTTGCACATAGTTGTTCACATGCTTTCTACCCTATTTGACTGTGACCTCCTTGATGTTAGGGAATGTTGTTTCCCTTTCTTTATATCCCTGGCCAAAATGCCTCTGATATAGTAGCCATTTAATATATGTTTATTGATTATTGACTATTGACTAAATTTCATTTCCTCATTTTTTGAAGAGTTAAACATATTTTAAAAACACTTGGCTAATTCTCACAATAAACTTAGAAGAGGCTGAGATATTATCCTCATTATACAAATGAAAAATTAGTTGGAAAAAATACAATTTTTTACAATATGTGGTTCAGTCAAGCTTGGCAAAATATGACTTTAGTCCCTAATGCTGGGGATACTGGAGCTACTGGATAACTTGATTCTAAGAGTTCTGAGCTTTAGTAGGACTAATGTTGATTGAGTGAATGCTTTAAACATGTCACCAATATGGTGAGCCCATTGGAATAAAGGGTTACCAGGCTGCCCAAGAAGCGGCAAACTAAAAAGGGTCCAGGTAATAAAAATGGAGCAGCTTAAAGCTTCCAAGTAAATTTCACTTCTTAATTACATAGAGCCTGGGAGCAGTTTCTACTCTTCCAGCCTAGGAGAGATAGGGAGAGTCAGTCTCAAAAAAAGAAAAGAAAAGAAGAGAAGAGAAAGAAGGAAAGAAAGAGAAAAAAAGAAAAAAGAAACAAATAAGCAAAGAAATGGAAGTAAAGGAAGAGAAAGAAAAGGTAGGAAGAAAAGAAGGAAGGAAAGAATGAAAGAAGGAACAAAGGAAGGAACGAAGAAGGAAGGAATCATGTTCTACATGATCTCTCCTGAAATTAAATTTTCAATAGGAGAAAATGGTAGTCTGGTATTATGGCAAAAAGTTATCTTATAATTAAAGAGAATTAAGATTATAGTAATTTATTTTGTATTGAAATACAAAATTGCCCCAACCAATTTGATTTCTCAATAATACCATTAATAGATTATGACCAAACCCCATTGTTATGTCATGAAATCCCACTATAATTGCATTTGGCTAATTGCCACAAAGCATAAATCACAGGACTAGCAATTATTTGTCCTGTGCTGGTGGCCTCAGGAATTAATACATTCCCTGGTAGACAATGAATAGTCACTTGCTTTAGCTACAGAGGAGATTCATGTTGCAAGTAAGGAATTGAATGGCTTAAGGTTGGATAAACATAAGTTAGGGATTAGAGGACCTTAACAACTGAAGTTGGGAGCCTTCCAGATGTCTGACTTTCTGATTCTATGAAATAACTAATGCTTTAGTTCTCACGATGAAAACTCCCTAAAGTTCTCTGTAACATTGTTGTGACTAATGATGTGTTTTCATAGAACCAACTAACACCTTCTGAGAAATATGCTCACATTCCCAGTCCTCATTATGTATTATGTGTCTACATAAGGGTGTCCTTTATGAAGTCCTTTATTTTTAGTCTGACCATTAAAATAACCTTTTCTCCATATTAGTCTGGTGTATTGTTGCCCTCATTTGTTATTGTTGTTTGTTTGTTTTAATATTCCTTAAATAATGGAATCCACAAGAAATCCAAAGGAAAGTCCTGAAGGAGTTTCCTAAATTGTGACTAACTCTTAGTCATCTGGAAGTATCCATGGTATAAAAATACTTAATGGATGACATGACAGCCTTTTTTCCTTTGCCTGGGCCCTTATGACAAGACTTGTAGTTGACTTTGATTTGAGGGAGGGCTGTGCAAGGTCATCAGTCTCACTTTCTCCTCCAGAGCCATCTGGGTCCAGTGGCCAGATATTCATCAGGATGAGTGGAGATGACTCAGGATGCAATGGGAGATTCTGGCCCTTTTAGACTAACGCCTTTTCATGTACTCATTTAGAGTGAGGTAACACTCATTCACTGAAGAGGCCTCTTTAAGAAATGAATGAAGGTATGGCCCCTTTAATTAGAAAAAAGAAAAAAAAACTCAAGGTGGGAAGGAAGACCCTTGGGGTTGCTGTTCCAAAGGGAAAGTAAACTGAAAGTCATGTCATCATTTCCCATATGCCATGATCTTATTCAAAAATGAAAGACAAGCACAACAACAAGGCCTTTATGCCTTTTACTAAATCAAGACATGTTAACAAGCAATTATTAAGAGCCTACTAAGTACCAGGCATTGTATAGAAGCAAGCCCTGATGACATAAAGAAAAGCAAAAAGATAGTACCCACTCTCAAGAAGCTTGTATTCTAATGGGGGAATACTAACTGTATATGACTTTGCCTGGAGAAAGGTGGGGTAAGAGCTATCAAGTATTGGAAAGTTAATGATGTTGACGATAGAACCAGCAAAGCATAACCTGCTTTTTATTCTGGAGTTTTGTATTTGTGTGTGTGTGTGTGTGTGTGTATGAGATGGAGGGATAATGTAAAGTATTAGAAAAAGAAGGTCATATAGGAAAACTTAAGAGCATCAAAGAATGAAAAAGTTTTAGCAATCCCACATTAAAACTGTTCACTTATAGGATCTGGCTTCAGTTTCTGCCTGTGATGCTAATTACTTGTATAACTTTGGAAAGTTTCCATATCTCCCTTGGACCTCAGTTTACTCAACTATAAAATAAGGGATTAGACAAGATAGGCTCTGTGGTCTCTTCCAACTCTAGATCTATACTACTATGGTATTCCTATGATTCAAAATTGGTCAACACATTGCACAGGTAACCAAAAGAAGCAAATTATACTGAGACTAAATGTTGAAACTAGTCAATACAGTTTCTGAGTGCTTACAAAGCCCTATATGAGGTGATATAAGGTTTTATATTAAGAGTTAATTCTAGACTCTGCTCTCATCAAACAACATACAGAATGTTTTATTCAGTCCAGTCATTACATTCAAGATAGGATGTTGATAAATTTGAGGGAATTCAGAGGAAGGAAATCATCAAGGTGAGAGGACTAGAGATGATTCTCCATGGTTGATTGATCAGTTAAAGATCTAAGGATGTTTAGCCTGGGGAAGAGAATATTTACAAAAGATTATAGGTGGCTTGAAGAACTGTCATTAAAAAGAAGATTAAATCTTTTTCTTGGCACCACAGGAAATAACTAGAGTCAAGGGGTGGAATTTGGAAAGAGGTAAATGTTCAAAGCAAACAAAATAAAACAAGGTCCTTGAGAATCACAGATGTTCAGCAGTAGAAGGGGCTGCCTCAAGAGGTAGCATGTGCCTATTCATTGGAAGTCCTTAAAAGGCATTTGAAGACCATTTGTTTTGGGATACCATGGAAGAAGACCTGTTCAAGTAGAGATTGGACTTGATTAATATTCTGTGATTTGGGAATTACAGGACTATCCCTGAATTCAAGGGCTTTAAAATCAAGAAAAATTATATACACAGAAATGATTTAACAAAAAGTACCAAGCCATATGTCAACAAATGAAGATAAGCATGCAAAGACTACAAATTCAAGGCATAAATGCTAAAGACATTCAAAATAAGGGAGAAACAAAATAAGGGAAAAATCATTCTATTAATGACTAATGTTTATTATATGCTCCAAAGCAAATTACAATTATTCTGAGTATATCTTTGAAATGAAGAGGATAATGAAATGAAGAGGATACTATCTTTCCTTCTAGCTGCTTCCTTACATATGTATGATGAAAATTATTGTATCAAAAAATCAAAGGTAATTCAAAGATACTATTTACATGGAAAATTATTATAGAATTAACATTTAGAAATTAAAGTAATTTTATAAGCATTTATCAAAGTACTATTTTTTCTATGCCACCTGTAAAAATCAGGATTCCCATGTATTTCCATTATAATACAGAACTGATGAAGTCATATTTGATCTACTCTCATATTTTAATGAATATAAACTATTGAATCCTGTTATTTGCCACTCTAATAATTTTCATTGTATTTAATTATATTCACTTGTGGAAAGAAAGTAAAGTTCTTAGACCACTGATTTTTAAAAAAGCTAAAAAATATTTTATATCTAGAGTTTATGTTTCTTGTGCTGGAAGTTTCCATTTTTCTAATGTCTCAATGTGGAAGAGACAATATTAAAAGAGAGAAACGTGACAATGCAGGTGTGTAATTGCTCTATGCAAAAATTACCAGTATATTAAAAGTAGTTAATTGTGTAAAGCATTGAAGTCAGGAATCATTACCATCTGGCCGAAAAAAAAAGAATTCTAGTAGAACTTAAGAAACTCAAAGGAAATTCTGGTACTGGAGAAATGTATCTTTAATCAAAGAGATAATTAAACAGGGTTTTAAAAAATTTAATAAAATAAAATATGCCTTCATTACTTTAGTTCTTCCTTCAGAAGGTATAGGCTTTTGTTTAAATAGACTTTTCCTTATGAAAAGTCCTCCCTTTAAAGACAGAGTGTATCATGATTTCTGGCTTAGCTAACTCTGTTGACTAGATCATTGCATTGTAGCAGTCAAAGTTATGGATTAAATCATCCCATATGGGCTGCCAGCTTGTTTTCTCTGTAGGCCAGCTACTGATTGGCCATCATGCAAATTCACGTTGTTTGTAACTATACAGAAAGAGCAAGAAAATATGGTTGTGTCAATGCAAATTCATCATAGAAACTAAAGAAAGACAATTGTTATTGCTATGGTTCAGGCATTTTTCATTCGTGTCTGATTCTTCATGACCCCATTTGGGATTTTCTTGGCAGAGATATTGGAGTGGTTTGCCATCTCCTTCCCCTGCTCATTTTTACAGATGAGGAAACTGAGACAAACAGGGTTAAGTAACTTGCCCAGGGTCACACATCAAGGAAGTTTTGAACTTAAGAAGCTGAATCTTCCTGACTTCAGGCCTGGAACTCTATCCACTTCACCATCTAGCTTCCCTAAAGAAAGACAGAAGACAAAGATAGACAGACAGTACTGAGACAAGATGATTTCCAAGATTCAGTCCCACTCAAATCCAGTTGCTCTGTTACTAAGAAATATGTAACAGAGTTGGAGAAGGTCCAGAAAAGGAAAGTTACAATTGTAGGAGAATGGAGGAAGGCTCTCCAGTCTAGGGCTGGGGGAAAGGCTGAGAGAGGATAAGGAGAATTTCCCTGTTTTTTATTCATAAAATTTCATACTGAAAGAATAATGGACATTCCCTGGAGCTTGAGAGGTAGGTAGCTATTTTCAGGACAAATAAAATGAAGTACTGTTTGTATATTATGTAAAAAATTTATAATCCTCATTACTCTAAGGAATGATATAGGATAAAAATACAGATGTAGTCAAGAAAGGTTTAAATGAATTCAGAAAAACATATTCATATTAGTTTATCTAGGAAGGCTATGAATATTTTAATATATTCCTGAACTTTTGAATGAGCTAAATAAAAAAAATGTGAGTAGAAACAGTGATGTTCTCATAGCACTGTAGAATGTTTTGAACTACAACACAAAATTGGGAACAGTTAGAATTGGACCTAAAGTTCGAAAATTTTTAAGAAACAGTTGTCACACAAGAGCAGCTTTCTATGGGAATAGCTTTCTGATTCTCCATCTTCTAGTAAGTTCCACATCTCCCCAAATTACCATGTACCTATTTTGTATATTCCAATGTTATAAAATTCCTTCCTTGAGGGTAGAAACTGTTTTCACCTCTGTCTCTGTACACCCTGCACCAGCACATAGAAGACACTTCATAAATCCTTTTATTTGGTTCATTGACTATGAATGGACATACAATTATTGCATCAGGATTGGAAATCCTTCCCTAAATCCCACCACCATTCCCAGTAGTACAAAAGCTTTTCAATTGTTTCTGTATCACTGATGTCAAACACAGTATAACGTATAATTAACATTTACTGCTCATTAAGCTTTGTGCTTTTCTGCCTCCCAAGTTTTCAGTCAAACATCTAACAACCTGTAATGAGTTAGTCAATAAATATTTATTAAGTACATATTACATATTAAATATGTGCTAAACACTGCGCTAAGATACCATCAAGGAGCTCTCAGTCTAATGGAGAGAACAACATACAAACAACTATGTCCAAACAAGCTACATACAGGATAAATCAGAAATAGTCAACAGAAGGAAAACACTAAAATTAAGGGGAATCGTGAAAGACTTCCTGTAGAAAGTGGGATTTTGTGGGTGGCTAGTTGGCACAGTCAATAGAGCACCGACCCTGGAGTCAGGAGGACATGAGTTCAAATGCGGCCTCAGACACTTGACACAAAAACTAGCCATGTGACTTTGGGCAAGTCACTTAACCCCAATTGCCCTCCAAAAAGCAAAAAAAAAAGTGGGATTTTAACTAGAGTTTAAGGAGAGCATTCCAGGGAAGGGAGATAGCCAGTGTAAATGCCAAGAGTTAGGAGATGGAGTGTCTTGTTCAAGGAAAAATAAGGAAAGCAGTCACTGGACTGTAGAATAAGGAGGGGAGGAGGGTGGTATAAGGTTTAACTTTATATAAGGGAAGGTATCAGGTTTAACAAAATATGACACAGTGAAGGGGTTCATGATATAAAATTAATAATCTATTTTAAATAAGTATTTTTGCAATCCTACCCTCTCTTCCCTACATTTATATTTTCTATGGCTCTTTTTAAAAAAAGATTAAAAGGCAAAAAGAAGTGCCAGGTATAATGAAAGCATGATTGGTAAAGTAAATACACCATTCACCATTCATTTTCTTTTTTTAATTATCTATATTTAATTTATGGAATTAAACAAGCATTTCCATAATATAGTATAATAAAAAGATGACTGAACATGAATCAATTAGGTAGAACTTACTATTCCTTTTAAATATATAATAATTTCTTTTTTGTTGTTGTTTTTCTTCCCACCCTAGAGATGGTTATCCTTAGACACAAATGTATGTATGTATGTGCAAAATTATTCTTTACATACTTCTATTTATCAGTTCTTTCTCTGGACGCAGATAGCATTCATTTTCTAAGCATTCAATTCTCCAAATTGAATGTTTTCATCACAAAGAAGAGCATATGGACCACTATAAATGCTTATCTAAGTATTTTAATGTCTAGAAGATTGAATGTTCCATCCTTAAGAAATCTTCTAAAAAAATCTTGCTACTGGATTTTCAAAAATGTTTAAAATCTTGATTTACATATTGTAGAGTATGTTTGCAATCTCAGTTTACACACTGAAAGCTACAAATCCCATAATCTCAAGGTGTCACAAGTGCAATTTCAAAGCTATTCTCCATATGCAATTTATTATCCCAGTAGGAAAATATCAATTCCTCCTTCTAATCTAGGGTATATTGAAGTAATTTCTGAACTGATCTGTGAATCTATATGTCTATATGACCTTCCATTTAATCCAACTGGTTTTGAGGTTTTTTTGGAAACATGAAACAACTAGAATCAAGGAAATTTGGGGATTTTTCTTAGTTGAGAACTTGTATATTTTAAGAAGTCCTTACATGTGAAAAGACAGGCAGTAGCTACTTTTTCCTGTTACACTCTCCTGGAAAACATTTCAGAGAGAACATCTCCCCACAGAAAAGTGTTCTTCTTCAGGGGAACTTAGAGTCAATGAAAACCCTATGGAAATGACTAACAATATGCTATGAAAGCAACAATACAGGCATGAACCTAATTATTGTAAAGATAAAAATGATGCACTGAGTCCTATGAATGGATTATACACACAATTGGTGCATATGTTGAGAACTCATGAGTACAAGTGCATCAACTAATGTAGCATGAAAAAGTACAATTCTATTCAATCAGAAATGTGGCACAATGCCATGATAAAATTATTGACAAATATTTTGACAGAAAAAGAAGATGAGCTGGTATGTGGCAAGAATGAAGGACAGACAGATAGTGTAGCCCAGTGGTACAATTAAAATTTTGGGGAAAGCCTCCAAAACATTAAGGGAATGTCTCTGAGGCAAATTTAAAGAAGAACATGGAATAGAGTTCCACAAGATAAACAGGGAATGATGGATTGTGATTTGCATAATTGCATGGAACTTCTAAATCAATGAAATCACAGAACTATTTTATTATCTGAGTGACAAATATTAAATATCTAAATAATGTCAATTTTAATTAGATTATAAGAAAGTTGGAGGGGTTAATGTTTTAAATAGTTCAATTTGAATGGGAGAAACTATCTGAGAACAATGATTGCTTTTTTTCTCTTGATAACTTTCCCTGTTGCAAAAAGCATTCAAATTCATTTCATTCGCCTCAGAGTTCACTGATAAGTTAATAGGACTTAAAACTGGAAAGTGAGTTTAAACATCATCAGCCCCAATCCCATCTGATGAAGAAACAAAGACCCAGAGAGAGACAAATGAGAGAGACACCCAAGGTCATATAAGTAGAAACAGAAAATCAAACAAAAAGTAGGATTTGAACTGAAGTTTCTTCATACAAATCCATCACTTTTTTTCTCTACACAATACTGCCTCTTGACAACCCTGAAAACAAAGAGGTTGTGGATGGTAACAATGTACCTCCTACTGAAACTGATATTTTCATTTCACCCTCTCCTACCTCCACAATTCATTCATAAAAGTACAGTATCAGATCGAATAAAATTCATCAAGAAATAATGAGCACTGAAAAGCATTCTTACCATTCAAAGTCACAGAGCCTACTCTGCATTAGGTTGAGAGCTATGAAAACACTTCATACATCATCAGAAACCGTGAACACAGGGGTCAGCTCCTTAGCAATTTCAAAAACACGATTAAGAACACTTTCCCTCCTCACCTGTGACTTAACAGCCTTCATTTCCTTCAAGGCACAGTTCAGAACCATCATCTGTGTGAAGCCTTTCCTGATCATAGGATCCTATATAAAGAGCTGGGAAGGATCATAGAAGTCAATGAGTGAACCACCTCATCTTACCAAAGAGGGAACTGAGACCCAGTTAGTAGTTGTCTGATGTAGGATTCTAACCTATGTCCTCCTGATTCTTAATCCATATTCCATTGTACTATGTTGATCTTTCGCAATCAATGTTGCTTTTCCCCTTCTTTAAGCTATTTTGCATTTACTCATATATGTATGTATCCTATCCTGTAGTAGAATACAAGTTACTTGAAGACTTTTACAATGTTTTATCGTAAAAATTATCTATAATTCTGATGAAATGCAATATTTATTTAGCATCCCTAAATCTCATTTCTAGGATAAGAGTGGCTCACCAAATAGTCATTAAGGTATAAAAATATCTATGCATCCTTATGCCAATTTATTTATGTGTAATTCATTTAACTTTTGGAAAGGTAACATTGTACCAATGCAATTCAACTCTATGTTTGCCTGCCTTCATTACCTACCCTAAGGTCTCATAATTATACAAAAGTTGTTCTGTATTCTTGAAAATTATGCCAACAGAGTGTAAGCAGTTTCTACCATGTTCAAAGAGTCATAAGGATGTTTCTGGTAAAATACTGTCTGCTCTCTAAGAATAAATCTTGGTAAGTGTAGAAAGGATCACCACTACTGGACATAACAATAAGTTATTTGGCCATGGCAACCTATGAAATAAAGAAAATGAGAAATTTGTTGTCACTCCTATGTGTCTCCCCTACACACATGCCACTAGATACATACACCTCTGCTACACACGTACTATTCTTCTGCTTATGCAGTGACAGCAGAGTAATAGAAAAGGAAACAGAAGGTAATTGTTTTTTAATCTCACCTATGACATCATGCTCCAATGACCAATGAATGGCTATGCTCCTGAAGGACCAGAATTGTATCCATCTTGACATTCTTGTTAAAAATAAAACAGCAAAAAAGTTCTTACTTATGTGAAAGGATGGCTCAAATATTTTCTCTATCTAAAGTGTTACATAAAGGAGTTGGCAAGATGAGTTTTTAGCTCACCAAGAAACCAAAAAACTGAGAAACATCTTGTATTGCAGTGCTCATGCTAGGTATTTGTGGGGGAAAAATGAAAACAACTAAAATGGGGGCAGCTAGGTGGTGCAGTGGATAGAGTCAGCCCTGGAGTCAGGATGATCAGAGCTGAAATCTGGCCTCAGAAACTTGACACTAACTTTGTGACCCTGGGCAAGTCAATTAATTCCAACTGCCTCATCAAACGACAACAACAGTAATTAACAACACAACAATAATTGAGATGATGAGGTAGTAGAGAAATTCTATAAATAATAAGATCCAACTAAAACATGTATAGACATATACACATTTATATGTATATGTGTGTACATACATACATACACATACTTATACATACATATGCACATACACACATACACATATACATATACATGCACGTACACATATTCATACACATACACACAGTAGCTTTAGGATAAAGATGGATACAGTAAGGGGCGGCTAGGTGGCGCAGTGAATAGAGCACCGGCCCTGGAGTCAGGAGTACCTGAGTTCAAATCGGGCCTCAGACACTTAATACAAAAAACTAGCCGTGTGACCTTGGGCAAGTCACTTAACCCCAACTGCCCTCCAAAAAGCAAAAAAAAAAAAAGATGGATACGGTGAAGGATGGTGAAAAATACTTTGGAACATTCTGTTCAGGAGCAAAAATTAAAAGAATTTTAAAGCCAGTAGACTCTAAAGAAGTCTCACATTGCTATACCCTGAATGTTTTCTTTGAGAAAAGAATAAGAAGCCACTGAACATGAAAAGCATCAAATTACATCACAAAAATTAAGCTGATAATAGTTCCATGAGGAAAAATTATGTCACCAATACATATTACCAATAAGTGTTATTCCTGAATAAATAGTCTAATTAATTGAACCGACGAGTTAGAACAAAGTCAAAGTTAATGCAAAAATAGAAGAATCAAAATGAGAAAAAGAAAAGGAATGCAATCAAAATATTTCCAACATGACCTATCCAGCAAGCTTCTGATGCTACAAAATGGGAAATGACTAGAGGAATAGACATTGCCACTGATTACAACGATTTTTGCAATCCAGTTGACATATGTAAATCAATGCCTACAACATAGAAATGAATAGAGCCTAGAAAACACCTCAGTCAGTGAACATTTGATCTCCTTGACAAGCAGAGAGATACAACAGCCAAGAGTTGCACCAGTTTAGAATTTAAACACATTTGTAATTATTTTGGGGGAGAGATGGTAGAAAATACAAGCAGTAAATATATTACTTCATAAAAGAGTGAGTAGTGGGGAAAACAAATTTAAAGAAAGATTGACAAGAATAAATTCATCCTTGGTATATATAATAATGAAAGTGTAAGGACAGACAACAAAAAAAATGGAAAATACAAGTTTTTATAACAAATTCTTTTCACCAACAAAGATAGTGGAAACACCATATTTGGACTCTAATATCACATCATATAACTAAGCTTTCTGTGAAAGCAAAGGCCTATATGTTCAATACTTGCATTCTACCAGTTTTACTCTGTCAATGAGACATGAAATCCAAAAATCTGAAGAATTAAAAATGAGTGTAATATAGAGGGGAATGTAGAAATCCTTGGTGGGCATAAGCAGGGAATAAACTTGATTAAGAACATCCTACAACTCCTACTTAGCACGATCCTAAGTGCTTCACAAAAACAAAAATCTCTTTTGATCCTCACAAAAGCCTTGGAGGTAGGTGTTAAAATTTTCCCCGTTTTGCAGCTGAGGAAACTAAGGCAACAGAAGTTGACTTGCTCATGGTCACACAGCTAGTAACTATTTGAGGTTTCATGTTCAGGTCTTGCTAACTGCAGGTCTAGTACTGAGCTGCACAGAAGAAGGCAAATGTAATATGGCATCCTTTGGAGAGTCCTACCAATCTGGAAAGGCTTTCATAACCCAAGGTAACCTCCATGCCATAACGGTGCAACAGGCCACTTAAATTCTTTTGGATTTGATATATCCTATTAGCTCTATTCCTTCCATCTAATGTTAATGAGTTGAAAAGGATTGTTTTTCATTAGATGTTAGACCTACTCATTGATGATTATCATCCTTTATTCTTGAAGAGAACCAAAATAACACCACTATGTTGGGGTCAAAGTACAGTGTGTACAACTATGACCTATTTGACCAATATAAGCTCTGAAGGCTCTACCATAGGTCAGGTACAAATAATTCACATGAATATTTAGCATGGAGATAACTCTACTCAATAAATGTATGTCTATTGACTAGACAAACCCCTATTCTTTTATCCTTCCTTTTTCTACTCCAAATTCCTCCAACAAATCTCAAGGATCCAGCCATAGAGATGGCTTATCACTGAGGATAATATTTTATTAATAAATTCAAAACAGCTCAAGGACCTTCTTTCCTTAGGTGTATATTTATATCAACAGTGATCTTTCCCAAGAGCTTCCTCCTTCTTTATACCAAAAAAAAATTATGGTACTTTAAGCCTCTAATAATTTCTGTTAACTTGTGAGGATGAGATACTCAGTGCTTAGCAACAACAATAAAACACGTACAAACACAAATATTTGTGATCATATTGTGCATGTGTATTTTTTAAATAGTGCTTTTCTTCATATAATTTAAAATCTAACTTATATTCTGTATGTTTTGTGACATATATAATATATTTATATTAGTAGTTCATACATATAATTTATATTATATATTTGTGATCCTGCCTAAAACATTTTTTAATTGATAGAGTTACACAGTGAAAATAAGTATGGAGATCCCTGGTCTAGAGGATTTGGGGAAAAAAAAGTGTCTAACCCAAAACATACATAGTTCATGAAATTTCATTCACAATCCTTTCCTTGTTAGGAATTTTTCCTTTCCACTCAGTAATTCTCCACATTACAACTCTCTTTGAAACTGTCTCCTTTGTGCTGACTATAATACACTCAGTATTTCCATTTCCTGGTGTATTTCTTTTAGAAATCTGTTGCCCCTTTCATTCACTTTGCCTGGGTCTTAAATTTCACATTTCCCCAAACCTTTTACAGAAGGAGTTTTAAAAAGGATTTTCAAGCTTTTTTAAGGATTAAATTTCATGGCATTGGTAATACTCTAGCCTTTGCAAGATGTCATTTCCCACCATGCTTTTGGAAACAAGGTATGGCATTTTTTATGATCTGTAAGATGTTAGGAGAAGGGATTTTTTTTTCAAAAACGTGGCTACACAAGGGTTTAAAACAAAATGGGATATTAATTTTTAGTGCTATTTTTAAAAAATCACTCTCATGATTATCAAGTTGCATTTATTATTAAATGCACATATGCTTATGATAGCTTCGTAGGCCCTGTACACAACAAATTAAGTAGTGCCTTAGTTTTCAGCTGCCTATATGAGATCAACAGACTTTGCACACTCACTACTGAGTAGGGTATAATATTCTCCATATGTGTTCTATTTACTGTGCAATACTCTCCTAGTTTCTGAAGCCCAGTACAAGATACCTTTTAGAACAAAGGAAAATATTGAATGGATACACCCTAAGACATTCTAAAAGTATAAATCCAAACTCTTTTCAAAATTTTAGGCCATGGTTCATGACACATTAAAGTTTGATTATGATAGGAAATAACAACAAATATTTATATAGTACTGTAAAGTTGGTGAAGAACTTTACAGATATCACCTCCTTTGGTCCTTACAACAACCCTGGGAGGTAGGTGGTATTATTACTGCCATTTTATAGATGAGGACCTAAGGAAGATAGAGGCAGTGGCTTGCCCGGTCACTCAGTTAGTAAGTGTCTGAAGCTGGATTTGAACTCATTGTCCTGGTTCCAGCTCCTACTCTGGATAAGCCATGTCAATTAACTTTCTATCCAGATGAGTTGGACTCTTAGTTATTAACAAAACTTTGACTTTATTATAAGATCATGGTCAAGACACTATAAATGCTCAGCAGATAAACAACACAATTTTCCCTGACCCTTATGCCAAAAAATGAAGGGACAGCGTAATTTAATAAGAACATTTGACAGGGGTTTGGAGAGACCTAGATTTGAATCCAAGCTCTGCCATTAACTAGCTATGTGACTTCAGCTAAGACACTGAGTCCTCAGATTTTTCATCCATATAATTAAGGAGGTGGTCTAATAATTTAAAGGGTCTCTAGCTCTAATATTCTATGGCACTATTCTTTCAAGAAACACTTTGGAGACTTTAGTATAAGTGCTCTAGGGGTGGGGCAACCTCAATAAGTAAGACCATCTTCAATTAGATTATTTCTGCAATTAGACTTCCTTGGATGGAGTTCAAAATGGCCATCATTACGCTGATTTTTGTTTTTTGCTATATCACAATTCTATGGTATTTCATATTGTAATTTTCCTTAGGATGCTATCTGGCATTTAATTCATGAGACATTACAGTGAATCCAATGCAACTCAATGATCCAGGGACACTGCCCTCCTGCCTATTCTGTGGACAAAATTTCTCATTTCTCAGCTCTCCAGGCATTTTCTCTGGCTGTTCCCCATGCCTAAAAGGTTCTCCCTCCTTCATTCCAACTCTTGACCTCCCTGACTTCCTTTAAGACCCAACTAAAATAATACCTTGTACAGGAAGACTTCCCTAATTCTTAATTCCAGTGTTTTATTTCTTTTGATTATTTCCTATTAATCTTGCAGAACTTGCTTTATGTATGTGTAATTGATACATATATATGTATGTATGTATGTATGTATGTATACACACACATACAGATATATGAGAGAGAGAGAGAGTTATTTGTTTGCATGTTGTCTCACACACTAAATTGTAAGGGGAGGGATTGTTTTCTGCCTCTTTCCTATGCCCAGAGCTTAGGACAGTGCCAGGAAAAATGTGGTCATTTAATAAATGTTTATTGAATTGAATTAAGCACCTACTATGAACTGTACTCTGTGTTAGAAGAGATGAAAAGTTTAGATGAGACATTTATGGCCTTCGATCTCATGAAACTCACAATAAAATGAAAATGTCAGTCGATTAAGTGGAGGGTGGTAGTGGAGATAGCCAAATTTATTATATGACATTGTATGGACAAGATAACTGGTAGATTAACTTTTTTTGGATGCATATATAATAACACCATTGTAGACTCAAATTCTTTTATACAAAATTCCAATCCCACAAAACAAGTTTTAAATGCATGTAAAACTAAAATATGTTACATTTTTTAGGTTGAGGAATGATGGAATGACTTTCTATCTAAATATAGAAGCTTCCCAGAACTGTATGCAAGAATACCACTACAAGAGGGAATGCCCCCATCACCCTAACATATCTAATATAAATTATATATATATGTGTGTGTGTTACTTAATTAGAATCTCACTTCTACAGAAAACTGAAACTTTGATCAATCAACAAGCATTTATGAAGTACCTACTAAATGCTATGAGGCACACAAAGATAAATGAATGAAACAGCCCATGCTTTCAAGGAACTTATTCTGCCAATGGAAACGTGTATATACATGTAAGAAATGGAAAGAGATTAATATACAAAACACATACTAAAACATTAAGGTAATTTTGGGGTACTTGCAACTAGATGCTACATTAGATAGAGTGCTGAACCTAAAGTCAGGAAGACTCATCTTCCTGAGTTCAAATCTGACCTTAGACACTTACTGTGTGACCCTAGGCAAGTCACTTAACGCTGTTTGCTTCAGTTATTAATCTGTAAATTGATCTGGAAAAGAGAATGACAAACCACTCCAATATCTTTGCCAAGAAAACCCCAAATGGGATCATAAAGGGTCAGATGCAATTGAAACAACTGAACAACAAAAAACAAGCAACTGGAAGGATCAGGAAATATTTCAATTCACAGGTGGCATTTGAGTTGAGTCAAAACAGAGCTTAGTGAGATTAAAAAAGTGGGTTGTATCAGGTTGTAGAGGATTTTGTTCAGTCAACAAGCTTATGTTATATACTTTCTATGCTACTCCCTGCATAATGAACTGGGGATACAAATTGAAAGAGAAATAGAGTTTACAGGTTAGTAGACAAAGACAAGATATAAAAGAGAACTCAAGGGCAAGGGCAAACAGAGGAAGAAGGGAGAAGGGATGTGGTATGGGAGCATGGTAGACTAAACCCCCAGTGTAGCATAGAGAAGAATGAGATGTGTCTGGCCTGGGTGTCCTCCTTAAATGGAGGTTCGAGGAGAAAACAACCCACCAAAGGGAGAGCCTGCAGGAGTGAACCTATTCTAATGTGTGAATTCTAGGGCTGTGGTGAGTACCAAGATGAAGAGGTTTCTGGGATGGGTACAGGTAATCCAGGAGGAGAATACAACCTGGTCTGTCTGGCTTGTTGAATCTGAGATGGGTCCATCAAACTGGGATGTCCAATAAGCTTTGGAAATGTATGGCTGGAGTTCAGGAAATGTATTAAGCCTTGATCTTTATTAATCTATATATTCCATTATAAATAATTAACCCAATGAAAACTGATGAGCTCAACAAGTGAGATTATATGTAGAGAAGAGTGTCCGAACAGAGCTTTGAGGGACACCCAGAGTTAGCAAGGCAGTGCAGCAGATAAGAGAGCTGGACCTGAAATCAAGAAGATACGAGTTTAAACCCAGACACAGACGCTTAATAACTATGTGGCTTTGGACAATTCATTTCACCTCTGTCTGCTTTGAAAATGTTCTGTGGAGAAAATAAGAAAATATGTGTCAAATGCTTTGCAAATCTTAAAGTTTATAGTGCTGAATGCTTGAGATGCTAATGATGACAATGACGATGTACAAGCAAAGGACACTGAGAACCAAAAGAAAGAACCGTCAGGGAAACCCTGAAAGTACAGTGTATTTAGGAGGAGAGGATAGCTAACAATGTGAAATACTGAACTGAGAAAAGATCATTGGTGATTAAGAGACCACAGATAAATGCAGGGTGAGTGAGTGAGGTAATTAGAAACCAGATTACAGGAGACTGAGGACTGACTGAAAAAAGAGGATGTGGAAGTAAGATGTATGGACCGCTTTTTCTAAAATTTTAGCTGAGGAAGAGAATAAAGAGATGTAGAATGATGGCTAAAGGGCCTTTAAATGATGGAGAGACTTTGTTGCATTTGTTGGCACTAAGGAAGGAATCACTGTATCAGAAGAAATTGAAGATTAGGGCAAAAAAGTATAGTTGTGAAAGCTTCTGCTAGAGACAAGAGAAGGGATGAGAGTACAAGCTGAGAAGTTAGTCTTGCATAAAAGATCTAACTCTTTATCAGAGACTGAAATAAAAGAAGAGAAAATTGAGGATGATATCAAGGGGTTTGTGATGTAGAGAAGTGGCAAAAGGGAGTTGATAGTGGCAAATAGTCTATTTTCTTAGTAAAATATGAGGCCAGTTGAATGAACGGGGATGGATTGTAAATAAGACTTGAAGAGAGAAGACTTAAAAAAGTTTTTGTGGAGAATGGGATTAGAGAAGAGTCAAAAGATTGTGTTACTGCAATGAGGGCTCTGTTAAGATTAGAAGGCATAAATTTGTAATGGATCCAGTTAGTTTGTTTTTGGCTCCTTTCATCAGCATATGAGTAGGGGTGAGTGAAACAACTGGCAAGAATGAATCATGGTTGGATTTTCAAGATGTGAAAATGAACAGGATCAGGAACAAATGATATGAAAAAAGAGAGCAATATAGATAAAGTGGAAATGATGAATCATAGAATCTCTTTCTTGAAAGGAGGGAAGTGATGTTAAATCAGAAATGAAAGCTTGAGAAAGTACTAAGAGATGGAGATCCCAGTGAAGACAAATAAGAGGTTTATCAGGGATGCGGTACAGGGAGAGATAATATATTAGTTTATGATCTGATAAAAGAATTTGGGGAGTTTTGGTCTCAGATATAAAATGCATGTAGATGATGATAAATTGTGAATACACAAGTCCACATAAAGCTATAGCAATAGAAGAGAAAGTGATGGGAGCTAAGAAGATTTAGCAACAGGAAAGTTAGGGTGTTTCAGGGGACATCAACATGTAAGAAAAAAGGAAGGAGTTTGGGTAGGAACAAAGACTATAAGCAGGTACTAACTGAGAAAGGAAGGAGAATTCAGAAGGAGAAGGGAAATAAATAATAACTTTCTGGTATCTAGATTAGTTGATAAATTTGGATAGAATAAATCAGTTCAGAGGAAAAGAGGTTGCTGAGTGATGGCAGCAAAGAGAGGGTCAGAAAGTGACAATGGAGAGCAAAGAATATTTTGACTCCTTTCAGACCCACCATGTCAGGAGGTTACAAGAAAACATGGAGCTAACACCAGTGGGAGCATGACTAGGGATGCAGAGTCATCTGGAAGAAGCCAAGTTGTTTTTGTCCTCTTTTTTTTTATTTGTTTATTCCCACAAAGTTCAAATGCTGCATACAGACTTCTGATCAGCAAGTCCATATGTTCCACTAAACATTCATCAAAAGAAGCATTCTGGGTGGAGAAGCTATTTTTAATCCAATTCTTGGATTATTCAGGGCCTTCATTTCCTTCACTTCATCTCCATCTTCCTTAAATTGCTTGTCTTTGGAATATTCATCTTTATTTTACCATCTCCAATTGGAAGTCGAGTGGAACAAATAGTATCAGAAGGAAGAGAAACACAGAAAGTCAACTAGATTTCTTGTTAGCAGTTCTAGTAAAACAACAAAAGACTTTTGTGGAAGAGAAGCTTGAAAGGAATGGCTGAAATAAAAGGGTTTTTTTAATGACCTGTGACTCAATTATCCACATTATCACCATCCCCCCCACTCCCATACATAACCAAGAATTGGATACATAACAATCCTTTCCCATTTGGAATGAGTCGTATCTGCATTGTACTTTACGTGCATATAAACCACAGTACTTAAACACGAACCTCATATGGCACGAGTACATCTTCTGTAAACATCATGCTATATTTACAGTACCACATAAATAACAATGCCAATTTTCCAACAGGAAGATTGCACAAGTCTGAAAAAAAGAATTGGGAGGGAAACAAATATGTGGCATAATTACTAACTGAAAGTAGACAGGCCTGGGCAAAAATCAACCCATGTTCTTTCCTTATCAAGTGAAATACTTGAGGTGCTTAAAAAAAAAAGTATTTTTTGATAGCAATCTCATCCAACCATAATCATGCCCAAAGGCTTACTTGCATTTCTGGTTGGCAGTCTGATGCTTAGATCCTATTGTATTAAAAATCTATCAACTTTCTCCAAACAACTGTGGATGGAGGTGCTTATTTGAAAAAGAAGAAAAAATTCCCAGGTTTTCTGTTTCTATTCAGTTCATGATCTTTAAGTCAATCTGTTGCTCCCCAGTTTTAGGCAACTGTAAAATCATGACCTTTGACAATAACTTTTCTGAAGACTGAGAGATGCTACTAAGAAAATTTCAAAGGCAGGTCTTATTCTGAAGTATACATTAAGCTCAATTTACAAACTCCTGACTTATTGATGTGTCATCTACATGAATAACCTTCCCAGTCCCATCCTCTGCTGCTGTTTACCTCTCCTACTGCCATACCTACCAAACCCCACAATGTTGTCTGCTTGAGAACTTACAGTCTCTGCCTCCTCTCCTTGCTGCCAGATTTCCCCACTCTCTCACTACTAGAAGGTGCTGCCCTTTAAAGACTCCAACATACCCTCCCTCTGACAATGCAATACTAATATTGCCAATAATAATATCTACAATTATTTAATGCCTACCATGTTCTAAGCCCTGTGCTAAGTGCTCTACAAGCATTATTCTACTTGATCTTCACAACAAGCCTTAGAAGAGAGATGATATTTTTATCCTCATTTTTATAGTTGAGGAAATGGAAGCACACAACGGTTAAGTGACTTGCCAAGGCACACAGCTAACAAGTATGTAAGGTGGAATTTTTGACTCCAGGCTATAAATTCTATCCACTTCACTACCAGTAATAGTAAGGGAATTTGAAGATCTTCCCTGCTCCTTAATGGGCTTCACTAGAAGCCCAACAGGAGAAGCTTGCTTAGAGGAGGCTTGTTTTTCAGGTAGGCATACCTTTTGTTACTTTGTAATTAGGCAGTGGGTCACAAAGGTTGTGATGTACTCTGATTCTAAAGAAGGTTATATGCCTCTGACCCTGAAAAAGGTCATATACATATACATATATATACATAGGGTATTAATATATATATAACATATTATATATAATATATATATCATATATTGTATACTATTTATTTTACATTTATTTATATTTTATAATAATATTTATTGTATATTAATGTAATATATTGTATAATAATATGTATTACAAATATACATATAATCTCTCTTAATCCAATATCAACTGATATTGGGCATAGAAAGAGTCCGTCTCCTTAAAAAAAAGCTTACATTTTTAGCTATATGCTAAAAAAGAGATATTAGAGTTTTGTCCTCCCTTTTATAGTTGAGTATTCTAGCGTAAAGTAGAAGGTGGAGGGAAGAACTTCCATAATCATGTAAAACAGAGTATGACTTAACCAAGATGCATGTCATGAAATAAGAGCAGAATATAATCCCAATGGAAGCACTAAGATTCCATGACCAGAAGATACTTGGTTTCTGAGCAACCATTTAAAAGTTACCCCAAGGTTTCTAGATGTTAGAGTCAGGTAGCAGAATAGGACATTGAGGTAGCGAAGTGGCCTGGAGTCAAGAAGACTCATTTTTTCTGAGTTCTAGCTTCAGACACTTACTAGCTGTGTGACTCTGGGCAAGTCATTTAATCCCATTTAGGCAAACCACTCCAGTATCTCTAGGCCAAGAAAACAAACGGAGTCACAGAAGAGTAGGCAATGAAAGAAAAAGAAATGAACAAAAGTAGCAGTACATTAAAGTAATTTAAAATTTCTGGTTTCAAAGTGGGGAATAAACAAATGAAATCAATTAATTTCTAAAGGCACAAAATATTATGGCTTCATTTTATTCTACATAGTATAGCTTTTGAGGAAGTAGTGCCATAAATTGAGAGTTGCATGGGAACTCAAAAGTCCTCTACTCAATCCCCTTTCATGTTATAGATGAGGAAAGACCCAAAATTGTTAAGGGATATGCCTAAGCTCACCTAGATGGTAACAGAATTGGGATTTAGACCTGTGTCCTCCAACTCCAAACCCAGTGCTCCCTCTACTTCATCACATTGATTCATTAACACAAAAGCCCATACTATTCAGCCTTGCCACATGGCCTTCCGTCTTAATTCTAACCATGTCTGCCCCTGCTTGACTTCTGAGATAAGACTGGGAAAGGTCATGATATTGAGGATTATCTATTAGAATTACAAAGCCTATTAAGGCTTCAGGACAGCAACCAAAACATCTGGTGCTTCCATGAAGCATGGATTCTCAAAGGTTAGGTCAACAGAGCTCAAGCTGCGGAGGTTCCTACCAAACCAGAAAAGCCTCAAGTACAGACTAGTCATCCACAGGTTAGTCTGCCTAGTTACAGTTGAGAGATTTATTATTAGACTGGCTATAGAGTGATGACTTCTTCAGCCATATCAACTCCCAATGACTAGGTTGCAGAGTGATTGAAATCTGCATTAGTGGAGGTATTGCCAACCTTTATCATGTCACGGATCCATTTGGTAGTTTGGTGAAGTTTAAAGTATCCCTTATCAGAATACCATTTTAAATGTGCAACATAAAATACATAGGATTTTATATACATATATACATACACATATACATATATAATATGCATACACATGCGCACATATACATATAGGTATCACATATCTGCACAAATACACAAATACATTTATATCCATACACATTTATGTAGCTGTATGTGCATATGTGTATGCATGCATGCATGTATGTGTGGTATATATATGTCCCTATACATACCTGCATATATATGCATACACATAAATGTGTTGTGTGCATATATGCATGTGTTGAATGTGTATACATATATACATGCATGTATATTGTAATGGGAATCTGAAGATCTTCCCTGCCCCTAGACCCTTTGATAGGCTTAAGTGGCTCTAAGAATGTTCCCTGATTTGAAAGTATACTCTGCCTCCTAATAGGCTGAATGTGGTCACGTGGAGCTTGTGGTGGGAGGCTTGTTTTTTGGGAATGGCCACACCTTGTTACTTTGTAATTGGACGGTGGTTAAAGAGGGCTGTGACATTCTCTGACCCAGGAGAAGCCTATATATACTCCCTGATGTGAGGTTTGCTTGGGGGCTCACTTTGAGAAGAGTTGTATGAGTTGACCAGATGAGACTCTGGGAAACTGTTGAGCCTCCCCTCCCCCCATGGTTTGAAAACCCAGATGTTGATGCTTCCCTCTCTGGTAACTTGAACAGGCAATGGATGTGATGGTCAGATGGTTGGAAGCCCATCGGCTGATCTGTTTCTTGATCTGCTTGTAACTTGTGTTTGTAACTTGTGCTTGTAACTTGAGTTTGTATTCTCTGGAGTACAGAGTGCTGACTTTTTCCCCTGAACTAGGTAAATGATATGTTTGTTTGATTAAAGAAAGACTGTTAACCCATTTTGAGTTTCTTTCCTTTAGAAAAGCAGATCTAAGAACCTGTGCTAGCAGCTGCCCTAGGTATTCAAGGGTGCTTGCTGATACACATATGCATATACATATGTATGGATGTGTGTATACTCACAGACAAGTTCATTGACCATGGCAAAAAATATCTATTTTTAGGTATATTCAAGTACATGTAATACAAATCTCCTACTAACTAGCCTACTTCACAGAGGTAACAGATACTCACTTTTTTGTTGAACAAATAAATGACTGAATGAATTTCTTTTTAACCATGTATGCATGGATTTTTAATTCCATTTTTGTTGTTCAGTCATGTCCAACTCTTCATGACCTCATGAACCATAGTTTTCATGGGGTTTTCTTGGCAAAAATACCAGAGCTAGACACTGTGCTGGTTAGATGACTGATTGCCATTTCCTTTTCCAGTGACTTAAGATTGACAGAAGTTAAGTGACTTGCCCCAGGTCATACAACTAGTAAATGTTTGAGGTTGGATTTGAACTCAGACCTTCCTGACTCCAGGCCCAGAGCTCTATCCATAGAGCCATCTAGCTGCACAATATTTAAAAATTAAAATTTCCATATCAGTGATAAGCCAGTAGACTATCAATATCAATAGATTGATTTAAAAGAATGTACTCAGAAAACTTGGATGATAAATTGTCTGATATAGTCACTTTCTGAAAAAAATCTCTTAACTTTCTTTGAATTCTTGAAGTAACATCACACTTCCTCAGCCTAGTCAACTGCCTGACTGTTTCATGGACCCTGAGTTGCTCATGTTAATACCTCAAATTTAGAATGGCTTATCCATTCACAGAAATGCTCATTGTTATCCTTCCTTGTTATTAAGTGCCCAAATTCCCTGGTAACAGGAACAGTTAGTGGCTGGACTCATTAATGCTTAAACAAACTCACATTAATCCACCATAGTACCCTTGTAACTCTGAGTACACAAGTGGTACTTCATAAAGACTTTTGGCTCATATTATTTTGAGTTACAGATAAATTCTTCATCATCAAAAGCTAATGTAATAAGAACAATTTAAATTTGCATTGCAATTTACAAAGCTTTTTTTTTACATATTTAGCAGTTTTACATATAATTCTGTTTGAAAAACTGAATCCAAAGAGTAGTCATTAATGGGTCAATGTGAACTTACAAAGAAATTTCTAGTGAATGCCTCAGGGATATATCTTCTATGCTAATATAAGCTAAATCATAACATAAGTAGGCCTTTTTTGAACTTATTGCATTACCAGACTCAAAAAGAAGGCATTAAATGGATCATTGTCAACTTGAGACGAGGTCTCCAGGAGAGTGTTCTAGAAAACTGTACTTGAATGTATGCCCCATAGCATTTGTATCAATGACTTGGGCAAAAGTATATATGGCATGGTTATTAGATTTGTAGATGACACAAGATGTGAGCAAAAGCTATACTGGATCACAGAATCAGGATTTCAAGAGACTTTGCCACAGAACACAGGATCCAATTGAATAAGATGAATGGGGAATGAGACGAATGGGTTCAAACAATCAATGACATAAGTAGAAGATGGGAGAAGTACACTTAGGGCCCTTCACTGGCAAAAAAAATATCTCATGTTGGCCTTCAAACTCAAAAGGAATTATCAGTGTTATAAGGAACCACAGTATAGTGGAGAGAGTGCTGGAGATGGAATCAAAAAAGCCTATGTCTTCTACTTGTGAAACATTAACTATATGATCATGGATAAGAAACTCAGCTTCTTTGGTCTGTAATTACTTTATCTTCAAAATGGAAACCATAAAACCCAGTTGAATTGACATATGAGGTTTTTCTGAGGCCCAAATGAGATATCTGTAAAGCACCTGAGAGCTTCATAGCTGTCAGCTACCATTACATGGAAGCCAAGAAAGCTAATGAAATCTTAAACTATATTTAAAAAGGTAGAGTGTCTAGGATGAGGGAGATGATAATGATCCTGGACACTGTCCTGGTTAGATGACAGCGTAAGTATCGTGTTCAGTTCTAAGGGCCATGTTGTTAACAGGTCTTTGATATGATGGATAGCATCCAGCCAAGATGGTGAGAGACCACGTTCATGCCCTATCAGGATGGTTTGAACAAACTGGTGATCTTCTGCCTGAAGAAAAGACTTTAGGGAAACATCAGAGCTCTCTTCAAATTTGTGAAGGGCTGCCATAGTGATGACAGATTCAAGCCAAACTAATTTGGAACAGTAATTCAAAGAGAAAATTTTAAGTTAGAGTTAAGGAAAAACCTTCCTAACAATTAGAGTTGTCGAAAAGTTGAATGGATTGTCTTAAGAGTTAGTCAGTAGTGGCTTCGCTTCACTGGGAGTCTTCGAGCAAAAATTAAATAATTACGTTAATAGATTATTGCTAGTTAATAAACATTTAAGTTCCTACTATGGACAAGACACCGTGCTAAGAGCAATGGTTCTTATTTTTGCATTTATGAACATTTTTAAAAAAATATTTTGTCACTAACTTTCTTTGAATACCTACGTATTTCATTTTATGCATTTAAAAACATTCTTCTAAGAAGGGTTCTCTGGGTTTCACTGGATGACCAAAGTGGTTTGTGATTAAAAAAAATTGTTAAGCCCAGTAAATATAATTTTTGCTTAGGTATGCATTAGACTACTGTACATGGCTTCTGAGTTCCCTCTGAGTTCTGGGATTCTGTAACTTCCCCAAACAATAATTCAAATCCCAAAAGGAAAAAAAACAGCACCTGGTGCTGGTATAGTACTGTTAATTGTGTGTCATAATATACAACATGTGTGCACAGATGTGTTTGCAAAGAGCTTCTCTGAAATGAGTCCTTTAATTTTAAGATGGTCTATTCTTTGTAAGCAAAATTCCCATTAGGCATTTTCCCTAATAGGAAAGTTTTCTTACTCTTCTGAGACCAATATCTATAACCTGACTAAAAAACCTTGGGTAACTACATGTCTAGCATGTCCCCATGAGGCACTGTCTGTACCAGCCACTCTATAAAAAACCATTGTAACTTATTTTCCAAAACTCTCTAAAGTTGTATTTTTAAAGAACTAATGAAGTGCAGATAGTGCAGGAGGCCCACTATTTCTCAGGCTACTATTAATTCCTAACAGGATTAATAATGATACATTGTGCTTATGTAGCATCTTTCTAGCATCCAATAAACTCCAAACACTTTTACATGCATTTCCTTAAAGTACAAAATAACTAAATCTTAAAGTACCTTTTTTCTTTGGTTGCAAATAAAGGCTAACTACATTTCTCCCTACTAATATAATTGGCAAGAATGCTCAAATAACCAGAATAGCTAAGATTTGAATGAGCGGTGAGTACAATGAAAAATGCATTGGATTTGGAGTCAAATGACCAGCGTTCAAAACTCACTTCTTAATTGTGTAATCAATGGCAAACCTTTTAACCTTACTGGGCCTTGGTTTTCTCATCTATAAAATAAAAGGCATAAACTAGATGAACTCTTAGGTCTCTTTCTGGTGTACATTTATAAGGAATATGAAACCTTTATATTCCAATTGAAGTGAGGTTGTATCTTGAATTATTTTTGCATTATGGTCTAAAGTTGGGTGCAAGGTCTGAAGAGGCAGATTTAAGTTCAGTTTAAGGGGAATTAGGAATGGGCTGCCTCTGCCAGTCTCATTAGAGAACCTCAGCAAATGTTAGATGAACGCTTAGTGAGTATATTGCAGAAAGGATTATTTTTCAAGTACAGTTTGGACTATACAGAATCTGGGGACCTTTCCAATGTTGAAATTCCTTTGATTCCATAATTAAAATTCCAAGAAAGAATTGAGGAAACTTTAGGGCTCTCTATTTCAAAAGATATTTTAATAGGAAAGATGTTATTTACCCAAAATGAACTAATTCACTTAAAACCTAGAGACTGATCTCAAACACTGAGAGATCTTGGCTGCCTGGAGACTCCAAGGGGAAATAGAAATAATCAGCTACTATATTTAATGGCTATAATTTGGAAGTAAGGCTGGTAATAATAGTGTATTTTTTACATATTGAAGTATATGTCTGCAAAACTTGCAGGTTTGGGGATCCTTGAAATGAGACAGTGTTTATAAACATACTGTGGAACTTCAACATTAAGTCTGCACAGTGACAGACAGAATTTCAAAGCAATTTGGTGGTCGTTAAAAGGGGTATAACTTGACCTTTTGAATTTTCATTGTGCAGAACTCACATACTCTTATGATAATTTTTTTCTCTTCAGATCCAAAAGTAATTCAAACAATAAACAGCTATTTTCAGAGTGGAAATGGTCAAAATGTCTAAGCCTTAAATTAAACCTATAATTATGGTTGAAAATTAGGGTTTCCTTTCTTCCAGATTTTCACAGTCACCTAACTTTTGACCTGGCTCATGACTAAGGCAAGCTAAGGTAATTCAATCTAGTATGACCTAGAGGTCAAAAGACTATAGTGAATTCATAATGAAAAGAAGACAAATTTTTCCAAAGAAGAAAATCTAAGTGTTATTTCCTTTAGTTTTATTCTACTTTTTCCCAATTACCTCTCAAAACAAATACAAAAATATTTAAATTTGGTATTGAAAACCCTCTACAATCTGATTTTCACCTACCTTTCCATTCTTATATTACTTTTCATATAGTTTCCATTCCAGTCAAACCGCCCTGCTAATTGTTTTCTTTTTTTTCCTTTTGCTTTTCTTTCTGCTTTTTGGAGGGCAATTGGGGTTAAGTGACTTACCCAAGGTCACATGGCTAGTTTTTGTGTTAAGTGTCTGAGGCCAGATTTGAATTCAGGTTCTTCTGACTCCAGAGCCAGTGCTCTATTCACTGCACCACCTAGCCACCCCAGTTGTTTTCTTTATATGTCATTCTATCTCATCACTCAATACATGTAATCTCTCAAGTCTTGTGGACATCCCTCCTCATCTCCAATTCATGAAATTCCTATGTTCCTTCAAACCACAGTCTTAGTGCCTAAATAAAGCATTTTCTAATCCCCATAATTTTAATACTCTTTGTCTTTAAATAACTATATTAACTTCTCTGAGAATATATTTTAACTACCCTATCCTACATACACATTCATTTGTTCATGTGTTAGTTTCATGAGGCTAATTTCAATGGTCAAATAAGAGATCAGACTCCCCTACCCATTCCTCAAATTTAGCAGTAAATGTTCTCTAAATGGACAGCTATATGGTAAACATTACTGCCACATCATTAAAAGTGTAAAGCAAAATGCAATAGACAACTCGTGTGTGTTCTAGTAGAGTGTACAGAAGGATCTGAATTCTGATTGCCCAGATTTTGAATGAAAAGTGAGTGCAGGAAGTGTGAAAACTATCAAGGTCCCATTGAGCATTTCCATACAAGAAGCACATTACTTCAGTCTATGTAGTGCCAATTTTCTTCATGTTGATAAAAGTAGCAGTATCTATGTGAAGTTTGTAGAAGAAATCTTTAAATCTAGGATTTGGGGCTCTACATAAGCTTCCCTTCTGACATTTCTCCTTAAGTCCTTGTCTTTCAAATCGTTTTAAAATTTTGAGTACTACTTGGCCAAGATACACATGCTTGAGTTCTTAGATGGTCTTTTCTGAAAGCTATTTGACCAAGGCCCACATATCTAAGCTCTCAGTCTTTTTTATATGTCATTATACATGAGTAATTTGTCTTTGGGACAACTTTCCTTGATGTATAGTCAAGACCCTCAGAGGTAGATGCCTGTTCCTAGGCTCATAGAATAAGAATGGATCTCAAAGCCTAACCTCTCAATTATAAATATGAAGAAATTGAGGCCCAGAGAGTTTAAATGATTTGTCAAAAATCACACAGGTAGTAAGTGACAGAGGCAAGATCCGAAACCAGTTCTGCTGACTAAAACCCCAGAGGTTATTTCCACTAAAGCAAAATCTATGATACTAGTTAATAATTAAAATTATATAATATAAATTATAATATCACTAATGATGATGATTACCATAAGCTAGCATTTGTGTAGTGTTTTAAGGTTTACAAAGAATTTTATTAATATGATTTCATTTTATCCCAACAATGACAACATTTATATCATACGTACTTTGTGCAAAGCGACTATGCTAAGCACTTCACAATTATGATCTCATTTCATTCTCATGATAACCATGAGAGAAAGGCACTTTAATTATCTTCATGTCAGAGATAAGAGAACTGAGGTACACAGTTCACTAATAGGGACACACAGCTAAGAAGCGTATTAGACAGGATTTGCACTAAGGCTTTCACCAACCCCAACTCTGATCACTGCGCTATCTAGCTGTTGTCGTAAACAACTTTGGAATGATATTTGGTGACATAAAGAGATTACTTCAGAGTATACATTCTAACAAACTTCAGAACAATTATTTTAAAATGTTCCTAAGGGATATTATCACTATCTCAGAATGGGCATTAGGTCATTTGCAAAGGTTATAAAAAGGCAGGGGAAATCACATCTTACTGAACTTTTGGAATGCAAATTTGTGAAGTTACAGGTGGGTAGGATTCAAAGAAAACGTATAACTCTTAAAATTCAAGCAAAAAAGATTATAATTAACCACACTTAATACTTAGGAAAGAAGGGTCCCAAAATTGCTATTCCACAGTCAAATAATGACAACAATAATAATAGCTTAATCACCACTTGGTCTAACTTTCACAAACAGAAATACATAAATCAGTAGCATCTTAATTGTGAAGTGAGTTGAAGAAATCAAAATAAGGCCGTGGTTGAAAAATAGGTGATCCAGGGCAATCTGGTAGAAAAGAGTTCCTTGTGGGCAGGGGTTTTTCATTTTTGGTTTATATTCCATTATACCCAGCACTGGACCTAGAATATAGGTACTAGGACATGGCAGGTGCTTAATGAATGTATGTTGTGTTTTGTGGTGTAATTTAGAGGTTGAATTTAAAAATATTGATGTGGAAGAGTGACTCTTGCCTTATCACATAGCTGTTCGTCAGGTAGTCAAATCAGGACAATAACTCTTACACTGAGGTGCTGTAGTATGAGATCATATCTCTTTAAACCTATGGAGGGAAATTATATGGAGGTGGAGAACATCTACCCAGGTTGTCAAAACTAGCTCACTCTCAACCCCATGCATTTGTACACATCATTCCTCCTCCCCAAAATATTTTCATCTTCTTCAGACAACCACTTTCCTTCTCTTGCTTCAAAACCACTTCCTTATGGAACGCCTTTTCAACCATGAGCATTCCCAGTACCTACCCACCACGGTTATGTACCCTGCTTGTACTAGTTTCATATGTTCTTGTATCCCCTGCCATTCATTTTGAAGGACTTTGTACATATAGGCATTTGGTATTGGCAGAATGACTTATAAAAGCACAACTGAGGAGTGTTTTTATGGATAGTCACCCCATTCCCACATCCACTATGCCATATAGTTCCTTTAGGAGGTATTACTGGGGATGAAGCCAAACAGATGCATTAGAAAGATTTACAATAAGATAGATGGCATTTTAGTAGGTTTTTTGACATGATAGTAAGCAATAAAGTAAAGTAGTATGAATTTTTAGTCTCATTCTGTTATCTTCACACATGTTACAAATTCTTTTATGCCTGGGCTATTTATGACTTTCAAAATTCATTGCTTAAAGTAAGCATAAACATCATTCAACAACATAAAAAAATGCAAGTATACAAAGGATGACAATATCTGCTGAAACAAAACATAGAGTTATAATATAAATACGGAAATAGCATGAAATCAAAATTGTGTAAGTGGGTCCCATACCTGTGTATTAAAATAACAAGACAGGGATCAAAGCATAAATGATTTTCCCAAAGTTAAAGGTAAAACAATAATTAAGGCTGAGATTTCTTGAGGCTCCAGTTCTCTTGTCACATTAAGATTGTGGTTTTATATTTTTTTTCTTTGGGGGACTATCTCATTTTAAGCAATCTTCTCTTTCTCATTTAATGCCACAATGTGGTTTCCATATCATTTGCAGAAATCTACTCCTTATTCTAAAGTGTGACATTATGACCAACAAACCAAACCAATTGTTGAAGGGAAAACAGTTTTCAAAGAGAAATGCATTGTAACTCGCACCACTTTCCCAAAATAAAAAATCATAAGATATTTCCTACCTATGGTCGTAATAACAGTGCCAGCAAAGAAGAAGGAACTTCCCAAGTCCCAGTGACTGATTTGATTGGAGGTGTTTCCTAAAGGTATAATCCCTGCATTTATTGCTTCCACTATTTGCTGCAAGTTTAAAAAGAAACTTGTCAGTATACATGATCATAGGAATTATATATAATATTTTAAGAAGTATTAATTACTAATCATATGAAAAATAACTCCTAATGTTTTACTTTTTAATGTGAATCATATACAATTTAGAACAATACTTTATGATGTAAAGTTCTTATAATTAATTTATGAGAAATTATGTTTGAAATCAGCTAATTATTAAAACAATGGGAACAGGATAAAATAAATAGCATAGTATTTATATACATTAGTTAACATATTTAACAATACAAATTTAAGAAAGCTTCCCTATGTCAGAAACAACTATAGAGCTTAAATACAAAATTTCCTAACTACATAGAAGCCTAAATGCTAGACAGTAGAATTCTCTAAAATAAAAGACTTCTTGAGAGCAACAACTTTTTAACAAATCCATCGAATCTGTTTTTATACCTCTATGTGAATAATGAACATTAATTTAGAACATAACCAACTATACTCAAAAATAGACTGGGATAAGGTGGAAAAGAGAAGAAAACTTTAATAATAGAGTAATTACTGAACCTAAGTCCAAAGTGTGATATTTCAGCAAGTCTCAAAGTTCTTACAATTTATAGCAGTTTTCTTTTTAAAGGGGGCAGTCAGGTGGCTCAGTGAAGAGAACACCAGGCCTGGAGTCAGGAATACTCATCTTTCTGAGGTCAAATATGGCCTCAGATACTTACTAGCTGTGTGACACTGAGCAAGTCATTTAACCCTGTTTGCCTCAGTTTCCTCATTTGCAAAATGAACTGGAGAAGGAAATGCCACAAACCACTCTAGCATCTTTATCAAGAAAACACCAAATGTGGTCATGAAAAGTTGGACATGACTGAAAAACAACTGAACTACTATTTTAAAAACTAATGGTGATAGGAAATTCACAGTCTTCACTTGGTAATTGTTGCACAATAAGGTTCGAGTGTCTATTGGATGGGAAGCATTATATTAGGAGAGCTAATATATTATTATTATATATTGTATAATATATTATATAATAGATAAATTAATTATTCCCTTCAAGGAGCAAGCCATTTAGTAAGAGTTAGCATGAAGAGAATTATGGTACAATAGGAAAAATACTGGCTTTGGTGTCAGATGGTCTAGGGTCACACTCTGGCTTTGACTGACTCTCTGTGGGACTTTGAATAAATCACATTTCTTCTTGGAACTTCCCTTTCTTCATTTGCAAAATGGAGTTGGACTAGATCAATGGTATCCAACTATACTCACATATTCTCTACTTCTGGAAAAAAGATTAAAATGTAATAGGGAAATATTTAACAAAATAAATAAAAAATACAATAAAACATAGATAACATTGTATTTTTAAGCTAAGGGAACATGTGAGCTGCAAGGATCCTTCGATATGGATCAGAAGCCACATTTATTTCTATTTGAGTTTGCCACCACTGGACAAGATAATCTCCAAGATTTCTTCTGGCTCTTAATCTATGATCTACTTCATTAGCCTTTCTATATCTCGTTATTGACTACTAAGGGCTTCCTCATACGCAAAATCAGGATCATGGTACTCTAGCTACTTGTCCTGGAGAATTGTAGGACCACTTTAAAAGTCCAGAATTAACATGGTGGAAGGAGATGTCTACATTCAGAGAAAGAACTAGAAAGAACAGAATTTGAGTGCAGAATGAAGCAAACTACCTGCTCTATTTCTTTTTCTCGTTTGGTTTTGTTTCCTCTTTCCCATTGTTCACTCCAGCAGTTGCAATCCTTCTTTATAACCTTACTAATGTCTAATGTGAAAGTATTTGCAGATCCAATATTTCATTGCATGCTGCCATGGTGGGGGGAGGGAGGAGGAGAGGGAAAGGGAGAAAATTTGAAACTCAAGGGATTGTGGAACTGAATCTTGTAAACTAAAAGTAAACAAATTAATAAAGACAAAAAAATCTGTAGTTAACATTATTATTATATTATAAGAAGATCATCTAAAAATATTCAAAGTGCACATCTATGTGATTATATATAGAAACTGGTATGGAAAATCTATGAATAAAAGACAAAGAAAAAAGGAAAAGGAAATTTGCCCAAGGTAGAGGTGTAAATTTGGAAATCATCTCCATATATATAATAAGTAAAAGAATGAAAGTAAAGGAGCTATCCTGGGAAGTAACTCCACAAGAAAAAAGTCTAAAGAGTCTAGTAAAGTAGAAGATTATGGATATGTTTCAATCTAGACAATAAATATGTTCTTGAAAAGTCACTTGTAAAGCAACTGTCCTCTAAGAAGAGGTTCAGATCTCTCTGAATTTGTGCTTTATGAATTATCATCAGTGTGAAGAATTCTTTGTGGTGGAACTTACTACACCATGAAGATCCAACCCATCTAAGACTTAGTAGGCAAGTCCTAGAGAATTACCTGAAGCCCAGCGAGTTTAAGTAACTTGCTCAGAATCACCCAGATATTAAATATCAGAGGTGAGACTTCAACCCAGGTCTCTCTGACTAATACATACATGTTCATATATACACAATATATTAACTTCCCTTGATCCCTATATACTTCTTCAAGTACTGCCTCATCTCTCTCTTCTTACATTTGTTCAAACATCTAGAGTCTGAGTCCAAAGTTTTAATTTTTTCACCACTTGACAACCCCCCCAGGCCTTTACAATTTGGCTTTTCTCCCACTACTCAATGGACACTGTCATTTAAAGAGTTATCAATGACCTCCTAACTGCCTGATCCAGTACTGCAGTATTTCCTACCGCCACCCCCACCCCCTTTCTTCAGTCTTCATTCTCTGTATACTGTGGATCGTCTATTCCCCGATAGACCAGCTTGAACTATTCCAAGAGCCAACAGTTAAATTTTCAGTGTGAGTGTTTACATCTTGGAAATTAGCAAATTCTGTAAATCAGGGTTTGATTTATTTCTGAGTGTCTGGTCTTAAAAAAGGGAAGGAGAAAATGTGGTTAAAACAGATTAAGTTTAAAAGTGTATTGTCCAACAGAGAGCCAATTGTTAAGCATTTACTAACACATCATACCCCTGCCTAATCTCATGACACTATACCACACTTATGTGAATACTTATCACTCCTCTGTTTCCTTCACTAGTTCCTTTTCCTGTCATTTTAATTTAGGCATTTCCCACATCGCCTCTGAGCAAATGTCTTTCCTTTCTTCCATTCCTATCCTGTCATCCACTTGCACAGTTTCAAATTTCACCTCTGTACACGAGACTCTGAAGTCCAACTCTCTTTGTCCCTGACGCCTAGACTGACATCTTCAACTACTTCTTGAACATATTCACCCAGCTATGGAACCAAATCAGTCATTTTTCTGAAAGCATCCCTTCATCCAGACTTCCCTGTTCCTGTTAATGTTAGCCAGACCTGAAACTTTTTCATCTTTAATCTTTTTTTCTTTTTTTTTACTCCCATACCTAATCAGTCACTGAATCTTTTAGATCCTACCTTCTTGGTGTCTCTGGTATTCACTTCCAGTCTCCCATTGTCAGCATTCTGGCTCATGGCCTCTTGCTTGGTCAGTTGTAATAGCTTCATTTTTTCTTTCCACATGTAGTTCTCAACATTTCTGCCAGAGTAATATCCTGAACACATACCTACAATCATATCATACTACTGCCCAAAATTCTTTAGTGGTTTTCCATTGACAAATGTGTAAAGATCAGACTCTTCAACCCTGCGTTCCTAGAAAAAATAATCTGATCCCAATTAATCTGTCTAGCCTTACCCCACTACTTTATAGCATATATTCTACACTCTAGCCAAAAGAGACATTTTACTTGTCTTGACTAGCCAACCAATGCCTTTCTTTTACCTGTTAACTACACATAGAATCTCCTTCCCGCTTTTCCTCCTCTGTGTCCTGCGTCTAACTGCTAGAGTCCTGTTCATCCTCCAAATCCTGTCTCAAACATAATTTCCTTCTTGATCTTCCATAATGGAAATGACATGTCATTCCTCTGAACTCACAAAATATCCTGACCTTTTCATACACAATTACTATATTCTATTTTGCATATATAATTATTTTGGTATAGTACTTCCTTAGTGGATTATAAACTCTGAACAAAGAGGCTAATTTATTATCATGGCTCTGTAGCAAAATGGCCTTACACATGATAAAGACTTCAATAAATATTTCCAGAATCTACTGAATCAAATAGCTGTTTATATATTAATTCACTAGATTTATTTACAGCTCTAGGTAATAATAAAAGCTAAATTCAAATTAGTTTGATAGGGTTGTTTTTGTTTGTTTGCTGGCTAGTGCTAAACCTTTTTGAAACCTCATTAATATTAACAAGGCATTGCCTTATTGTGGGCCCATGACAAGAAATAAAAATGTGTGTAAGTCACATATGCTTCTGAAATTTAAACATCTCACAAGAATCAAATGATCAATACATTTGTATTGATGTGTTGTATTATATATATGTATTAAGTTCTTACTACATACATATATATACATATATATGTGTGTATATATATATATATATAATTTCATATACTGTGGTAAGCCATGGACACAAGAGCAAAAATAGAATAAGTCTCTGCCCTCAATGAGTTTGCATTCTCTTTTAATATATATGCTCCTAAATACAAAATATGTACAAAGGAAATACAAAAGAATTGGAGGGAGGAGTACAGGAGGCTCCAGTAATTGGAGTATCAAGAGACTCCTTATGTGGAATATAAAATGTGGCATTTTTAAGCTTTGAAGAAAATCTAAGAATTCTAAGTGATGGAGGTGAGAGAGTATAAATATATAGTGGACAACAGTCTATGAAAAGGAATAAATATGAGAAATGGAAAGAAGTGCATGTGGAACAACAATAAATTGAGTTTTGCTGGATCTTAAAAGATACAAAATGGAATAATTTAAAATAAGCCTGGAAAGGTTGGTTGGAAACAGATTGAGAAGGGCATTCTAAATTCCAGAAGAATCTGTATTTGATTCTAGAGGTAACAAGGAGCCACTGCAGTTTTTGGAGCAGAGTTATGACTTTTTCAGACCTGTGAATTAGGAAAATCATTTTGGCAAATAATATGGTAGATGCATTGGAGATGAAGAGATGTCAGATATGAGACCAATTAGGAGGTTTTTGCAACAGTAATGGAAAAAGGTGATGAGGATTTGAACTAGGGGGTTGTTGTGTAGGTGGAGAAAAGGAGATGGATTTAAGCGATGTTGAGGTAGTAAAGTCAATAAGATTAGGCAATTGATTGGAAATGTGTCATGAGTGAAAGCATAGTACAAGAGAGGTAACTGGGAAAGTGGTCTCTAACATAAATAGGGAAGTTTGGGAAAAGGTTAGGCTTAGGAATATGTATCAATGACCTATGATTAAATACATGGTTATATTTACAATAGGAGTGCAACTATATCTTTTAATAAGTGAATTTTATGATACCAGTTCCTTATTTGCTGGTGTTTTCTCATATCCTCATCTTTATACATAATAGAGGCACAACAAACTTAAGATAGGTTACATATAATTAGGAACTGAGATTTAAAATATGTATGCATGTGCATGTATGTGTGTGTATAAACACACATATACACATTCTACGTAGGATGAAAAACATACTCTTTTCCTCTACTATATGCCAAACACCAGCAGGATACAGGAAACAAATAAAAAGTCAGTCCTGAAGTGACATTTCACACTAAAAACTCATGACTGAAGGACCTTTACAGAATTGACGGGATTATTGTAATTTTCCTATATTTTCAGCTGGATTTTGGTAATCATGAAACTTTGTCCTGGCCTTTCCCTCCCCCATATCTAAAGTCTAAAAGCTGCAGGTAACTTTTGGTTTTGAGTTTGTCTTCCTACACAGGTTACTACATCGACAAAGAGAAAAAAATAGTGGTGAATTTGTGTAACTTATGAAGATTACAGGTGATTAGATTAGGCCATACTGTATTTAGATTTTGGGTAAGAGTCATGCCTCCAAGATTTCTCTGTAGAATGTTATGTAAGCCAGACAGTCAGTGTACGCTAACTTTTTTTTTCCCAGGGTAGGGAGAGGAGAAGCAGGGGGCATAATTATCATTGTTTGCAAGAGAACAGCTTGGATGAAAATAAAGCTTATTTTTTAATCTTAAAAGGTTTTGAAAACTCTTAGACAGCCTCTCAAATAATGCACAACCAATCCTGACCACACATTTCAACATTTCCCAACAAAATGAGATTTTTTTTTAATTTATAAAGTACTATATTGTTTTTCAAGAGAAAGTTTCTCTTGCTTTTATCCTTTGGAAGGCAGTTCTAGAATCGTCTTCCCTGCTCCTTCATCTCTTTTCCTCTTGTCCCAGCCCTCTAAAGTTATTTTTGCACTAGCTAATGAATGAATACATTCTAAGCATTGTTCTTCTTGTTTTTTAAAGTATGAATTTATTAGCCAGTATAAATTTATTAGCCACATGCAAAAACAAAGATTCAAGACCAAAGTATAAAGATAAAGCATGGATAGAGACTCCAATAGACTCTAAAAAGAAGAAATCAATGATTATGTGCTTTTAATATATATTGATAATTATATTCAATATAATTTACCTTCTTGGTAATTCTACACCTTTTATTTTTATGCATTTAACAATATTATTACGAAAAAAGGGGTACATATGCTTTACCTGATTGCCAAAGGGGTCCATGACACAAAAAAGAAGAAGCTCTGCTTTAGAGGATGGTAGGAGGAGAGTCATGGAAAAATAATTCCCTAATTATTGACATAAACCCACAGAAATCCTTTGTAATTCCCCCTCATACCTTTATGATATTGCCAAAATTTCCATGCAAGGTTTGCTGTAATCACACTAACCATCCCCATTAACAACACTTCAAGGTGAAAAAGCCCCAAATTGGAAGGTTTTTTAATTGGATCCTCCCAACTATCCAGGTTCATAAACTTCATCCTCAACTTCTTACTCTCCCGCATTCTTCATAGCCAAGCAGTTACCAAATCCCAGTTTCTACCTAGAGAACATCACTCATATATACCCCCTTCTCTCCTCTGATACTGCCACTATCATAGGTCCTCACCCTGGATAATTGCTATAGCCTATCAACTCATCTTTCTACTCTCATCCTCCATTGAACTTTCAAACTGATTTTTCTAAAGCACAGGTTTAACTATGTCACTCCCTCCCCTCCATTTAGTTAACTCCAATGGTTCCCTACAGCCTCCAGGATAAAAATATAAGATTCTGTTAGGTTTTTAAATCCTTATATAACCAGTCCCCTTCTTCCCTTCCCAGGCTTCTTCTGTCTTACACCCCCTGTTCCTCCCCTCCCATATACTCTGTAGTCCAGTGACACTGGCTTCCTTCCTGTTCTTCACACAAGACCCTTGATCTCCTAATTGAATGTTTTCACTGGCTGTTTTCCATGCCTGGAATACTCTTCTTTCTCATCTCTTCCTCCTGGCTTTCTTCAAGTCTCAGTTAAACTCTCATCTTTGTAAAGCTTTTCCTGATCCCTTGTAATACTAGTGCTTTCCCTCTATTGATTATCTCTAATTGATCCTGTCTGTATCTTGTTTGCACAAGATTGATTGTATTGATTGGTTACCTCCAATTGATCCTGTCTATATCTTGTTTGTACATAGTTTTTTTTACATGTTTTCTCCCCCATTAGACTGTGAGTTTCTTAAAATCAGGGACTGTCCTTTTCCTCTTTTTTAACCCAAGGACTTAATACACTGCCTGGCACAGAGCAGGTACTTAATAAATGCTTGTTGAATGATGTCTAAATCTACACTAAGATGTAGCTTCCAGATTACTCCAATGTAAGATATGTTTTACAAAATAATCAATGTGTTTTAATGGAAAATGTCCTCATTTTGGAAGGATGTCCTGGCTTCCCCCTCCCCGGATAGCTACTGGTTTCCCTACTGAAATTACCTTCTCCTTTCTCTGTATATGTCTTATGCATATTTACCTAATTATTTACACATTGTCTTCCCCATTACAATGTGATCTCTTTGAGGACATGGATTATTTTTACCTTTCCTTGTATTTCTAGCATTTCATATTGTACCTGGCACATAGTAAGCCTTTAAAATAAATGTTTTTTGACTGTCTGACTGATTGAGTGAGTTGGAAGGTCTGGGCTCAAATTACACTCATCATTCCCTCTCTCACCTGCCTTTGTAATGGCAGTCTTCCATGCCCTAAATACTCTCCTTGTCTCCTCTCTGGTTCACAGAATCCATCCTTTCACTCAGGACATAACTTGAACATCATTTTCTATTGGAGCTGCCTGATCTCCCCAGTTGCCAAAGCCCTCCCTCTCTATTTTGTGTTTGTTCTCATTATTCTTAGTTTAGTTTTAAACTTTTTAATAAGTTTCAAATTTATTTTATTTACGCATATTTGCATCCCACTATTATGTAATCTTGAGAAGAGAGTGTTTCTTTTTTTTTATAAATCTGTATGCTTAGCACCTAGAACGTAAGAGGAACTTAATAAATTCTTATTGATTGATTGACAACCATGTCACTTATTATCTGTGTGTAATTGAGGGAATACATTTCAAAAACATTACAGAATTAGAATAAGCATGATCTGGCAACTGATTGTATCAGATAAGTGAGGAAGAAGGAAAAATCAAAAATGAAATAATGCTACTTGAAGTTGGTTTTCAAGGTATCAATTACTAAAAATTGTTCATAGTAAAATCTTTTCATGTAGGTAAAGGGGAAATTACAGGAATGTAAAATGGGCTCTATGTGAAATTTTGACCTGAAATTGTATATGAAAAATATATTTCACTAAGACTATATTTCAAAAGATAAGACTTCATTAGTATTCTTCCCACTGAGACACATTGCAACCTCTTTGGTTAAGAATTACTGTAACCAACAAAATATCAAGCTCAGTCTACAAACCTCTGAAACTTATACTGAATGAGTGTTTCAGAACTAAACTAGTCTTGGTGATAGATATTACTGAGCCCATCTCTGGAATCTTTCTGGGAAGAGGATTGGCCAGAACTTCTGCTTTGCTGGCATAGCCCTTTTTTCACCATTAGTAGTAACAATAATTAATAATAATAGATGACATTTGTATATCAAATGAGGAAACTGGCACCCAGGGAGTTCCATTGACTTGTCCATTGTCCCACAGCCAGTTAGTATCAAAGGAAGCAATGACTTGTGAGGAAAGGGAAGCAATGAGAAAAAGAAACAAATATTGGAGATGGGGAAAGAAGAGAAACTAAAGCTATAATAAATGACATAGAGTCAACATGTTAATTTACACGGCAGTCAAACTAGATGAACTACTTTCTTCCAAACTCATCCTATGATTTCTGGCTACTGCTAAAATTTTAAGTGCCACTCACCCATCTGTGGGAATCCTTTACATTTTTAAAACCCAGCTGAAATGCCACATCTTTAATGAAATATTCTTTTATTCTCCCTTCAGATTCCCACCACCAAGAAACATTCTGCCTTTCCTGAATGATAAGGCCTCATTATATCTAAATGATCAGGGTCCCAAACACTTTCTAATCTGACAAATGGTGGGCACCATCCCTCCCCCACTTTCGACTTCTTGCTCTTAAAACTTTGAATCAAATCATTGATATCATTGTTTCTGAAAAAGTCATAGCAACTGACTGCCCTATCATCCATTAAACTTAGCAGACCAAAATTCTCTTTCCTGGCTACCATTCCCCATTCTGTTTTCTCTCATTATTAGAAGGTAAGCTTGTCAGGGCCATAGGCTATCTTGCTTTTTTGTTTCTTTCCCTAGTACATAGCATGGCATCTAGCACATAGTAAGCACTTTTAAAAAGCTATTTATTCTTTCACTCACTCATTTCATATCCTCTGATTTGGAAAAGCATCTGTGTGCCCTGTTATCAGTCAATCAGAAAAGCACTAAAGTGGTGGCTGGGGGTGGGGCAGGGAGGCAAGAGATGCGGGAGATGCTACAGAGGTTGAAATGACAAGGTTTGGAAATTGATTGAATACATAGGGTAAGGAAGAGTGAGGAATCAAGATTTATGCAAAAGTTGCAAACCCAATAGATGAGGAAAGAACATCATGTTATAGTTTGCATTACTGTTATTCATATCCAGTTCTTATCCCCTAAGCATGGTTAACTGGAGGGAGTACTGGAGTTGGAATAGGACCTGGGTGGGTCCTGTCCAAATTCTGCTTGATCACATATGTTAAGCTCTGTGAACTATTATCATTATCAACTTTTTGAGGTGAGACAACATCCAAATCATCTTTCTATCAACCCCCAATATTTGGCATTGTACACAAAATAGGTACTTATTTTACTGAATTGATTGAAAAGATATTAGAGAGAAATATGGTAAACTGGGAGCTAAGAGACCTAGGCTCAATTCAAATCAACAAGTCAAGTTGAGTAGACAAGTATTGATTCAATGCCTACTATATACCAGGCACTATGGTAAGTGCATTAATTAAGAATATGACTATGCACCAATCTGTTGATTATGCAGTAGTCATTCTGCTAGGTGCTGGAAATAGCATGACAAAAACAGAGTAATCCTCACTCTTACATTCCAATGGCAGAAACAAAACATCTGCAAGTAAATAAATATAAAATATATACAAGGTAATTGAGGAAAAGGGAGTTGGGGGAAATGGCAACAACTAGGTTCATCAGGAAACACCACAAGTTAATACTTGAAGGAAAATGAGGATCCTGAGAGGCTACAGGGTACAGGGAGAGCCTTTTAGGCATGTGGGATCTCTGAAAAAGAATGTCAAGTGGCTGTAGCATGATTAAGGGTAGTAATGAGAACTCAATCTGGATTGGTTCAACCAGATTATGAAAAACTTTAAATGACACCCAGAAATATTTGTATTTTATCCTAAAAGCAATAGGGAGCCACTGAAGGTTCTTAAGCAACAAACTTATGTGGTCAGATCTGCACTTTAGAAATACATAGTTGGTAGCTGTGTGGAGAATGTACCAGAGAAGGAAGAAATTGAGGGCAGAAGGATTCATTAGGAAGCTATGGCCACAGTACAACTAAAAGAGATATGTGCATGAACTAGAGTGGTGACTGTATGCAAGATATAGCAGAGACAAAATCAACTATCTGTATAATTTGTCCTTTCCAGACCTCTGTTTCCAGAGCCTGGAGAATAGTAGTCATTTGTTATATGCTACTGACTACAAAGAAGACAGGTATGAACTAGATAATCTTTAAGGTTCCTTCCAACTTAAAATTTTTATGATTCTGATATATTTGTATTTCACTTTGGATACTCCAAATTCAAGAGATCCTTTTTAGAAATAAGCACATATTGTCTGGTTTTGCAACACTGACCTTTCACCAATTATATAAATAATAGAAACCTTTAGCAATTTGTGTGATTTTCCCTGCCTGGCCTAAAATCCATTATATTTCTGAATATGTGACTGTTAATTCTAAAACTCCTAATCCATTTGCTACTCATTCCATGGCTTTGCTGTGATTTCATTGCTCTGATTTTTAGGAACATATGACTAAATATATTAGAAATGTTTTTATTGTCCAATAACAAAATACATTGTCATATCCTTTTCAAAGACCTATAATGACCAGGAAATGAACTAAAAGTGATAATAGCTCCCAATTATATAGCATTTTGAAGTTTAGAAAGCAGTTTTCTTCCCTACAAATTTCTTAGTAATGTGGCACAAGCCTTATGATTATCCCAATTTAACAGATGGAAAAACTTGAGCTCAGAAAACTTGAGTGATCTGCCTATGTTCACAACGAAGTGACAGAGTCAGAATTTGAATCAAGACCCTTCTGATTCTAACTTCAGAGCTCTCTCATTTACTTTACAACATTTACTTTGCCTCCATATATATATATATGTTCCTCTGAATCATAGAATAAGAATATTCTAATTGATTTATTCAATGTTATTTCTTGGTTTTCTGCCTTAAATATTACTTTTTGGTGGTAGTTACAAATTCTCCACCAAACCTGAACCATCTTTATAGAACTTTTGTGGACAAAAAGTCATATTCCATTTGACTGCCTTGCATTTATTTAATATTTATTGTAGATGTGCTTGCATTGCTACCCACTGTCCTACCCAATAGAATAAACACTCTGGAGATTAGGGATTGTTTTGTTTTTTCTTTGCATTTATATTCACACTGCCCAGTACAGTGCCTGACACATAGTAGGAGTTTTACTTCATACCTGTTGATCGATCAATCCCTTTGGGCAGGACAGTTTCTAAATGAAAGGAAAGCCTTTGGTAAGAAAACCAAGATTTGATCCTTCTTTTTTCAATCCAGTTCAATTCAATAATCATTTCTTAAGTGCCCATTATGTGCAAGGGATTTTCTGGATCAGAAAGTTAGGGCATTTACACTTTGAAAACTTAACCTCTTTTTAAAAGGACCTCTGAAATCTTTGTCTCAAACATTGGTTAGAAATTAATGTTTGGGTACTTAAAGGATCTATGATTTCATTAATGTTGATAATTTCTCCAAAAAAGTGCAGATCACAAATCATCCACAACTTATTAGATGTGAATCTCTGGCCAAGAGTGAACAAACAAATAAATAAAATAAAATAAAAACATGACTTAGTGGCCATCCTATTGATGAGGAACCCTTTGAAGTGGTTCTCTGATGACAGACAGGCAGTTCATTGTTGGGCCCAAACTTGAAGTCTTTCTACTTGGATTCTACCAACTAAAGCTAATGTTCAGTAGGCATAGCATTTGAGAGTCCTGGGTCATCTCCATTTCATTATAAGACATTAGATTCAAGTGTTAAATTACTTTTTAAAGGTATGAATATGCTTTTGAATGGTTCTGATCTGGACAGTTGAAATGTTTCAAAACACAGCAATAGTCTGTTAGCTTGATATTTTTCTTCCAATAATTTGGGAAATAAAAGTTCCATGTTCTTATCTATAAGCAAAACAGGCTTGCAGTTTTAGCCCATTAATCAGTGAAAGTGCATAAAAATAAATTACAATTTCTTTCTTGGGATGCAGAGGAAATATGTTTAGGCAAACGTGTGTGTGTGTGTATGTGTGTGTGTATGTATGTGTGCGTGTAAAATTAAGGCTTCAGTTCCCTGAACAAACATGAACCAGTTTCAGTGTCATGTGGACAATCACCAGAAGGCCACCATTAACATTTAATTATTTGATTTATGAGGGTAACTCATAAATCCCTAGAAAAACACATATTCTTCTAAATCACTCCCTTCCCTCCCCCCTAAAAACCCTTTGCCCCTCTAAAACCTGAAAACACAGACAACACTTCTGCAAATTCTAAACACAGATCTTCATATTTATCAGCTTCAGAATTTGCAGCTATTCAATAACTAAGAGGGGAGAAAGGTCCTGGGCTGGGAGGGGTGGGCACCTTCTCCAGGGGTTAAACAGTTTTCAGTATATAAGATTAGGATTCTGTAGTCTTGGAAGGCAAGGAAGAAACCCTTGGGGAGGAAATAAAGATTAGGTTTCCACTCAACCAGGTAGGTTTCTCAGCTACAGTAGCCTGAGGGAAGGTGCAAGGGATTAAAAGACACAAAACCATTTATTGGGTATCTTTATTGGATATAGATGAGATCCAAGGAACATAGCAGTCCTGACCAATTCTTTATATCTCCCTTGGGCAAGTAACGAATATTGAACTCGTGATATGAAAACGCTGGATAAGAAAATTCTATGAATATAGATCTTTACCTGCTCTCCAACTCATAGTTTGCCTGGGGTATAGAGAAAGTAAGTGACTTATTCAGGATCAAGACCTCAGGAATGCCAACTTTGTAATACAAGGAATGAATATCTCCAGGTAATTAGGTGACACAGTAGATAGAGGGTGGATCTTCCTGTCAGGAGGATCTGAGTTCAAATGTGATTTCATACATTTACTAGCTTTGTAACCCTGGGCAAGTCACTTAACCCCAGTTGCCTCCAAGAAAGGAAGGAAAAAAGGAATAGCTATCTTATGATATAGCTACTGGTCCGGGAAGAGGGAAGGGAAGTTATATTTAGCAGAATTAATGATTTTATATATACAAAAGGCACATATACCTACTAGGAGGTAGCAAAGTCTGCTGAATGATAAACTATAGCTAAATATAAGGTAAGGATAAAGAAAGAGGCCTTTCAGCCAAGATGGTGGAGTAGAAATAAGACTTCCCCATGGCTCCAGCTTCCACCTCCTCCAATACATATCAAAACTGACTCTAAACAAACTTTAGAGCTACAGAACCCACAAAGTGACAGAGAAAAACAAATCTCCCACTGAAGGAAGCCCAGCAGACCTGCAGGAAGGGTTCATCACCATGCAATGGGAGCCAAGCCCAGCCCCATGTGAGCCTGCAGTTTTAGCCCCAGGGCAGCCCAACCAGCAGCATCTGGAGCACACTTCATGAGACTGGATCACCACCAGCTGTAATGGTTTCCAGACTTCTCAATCCAAAAATGTCAAAGAAAAGGTCAGTTTGGAACTTTGTTCAAACAGGGGGAGAGTGGTCTGGCTGCTACCCCCAGAGCAAGAAGGGCAGAAGCACAGTGATAGGAGCTGCTGCTGTGTGCCTACTTCCAGAGCTCCTGGCCTGCTGATTGTAGGGGGACCAAGCAACCATACAGAGTGCAATTGTTCTTGCTTTGACTTGCTTGGATCTGGATCATGGTCTTGGGTGGTGGTCTTGGGGTGAGTGACCAGTGAACCAAAGTATGTGGGGGCTGTAAAGATGGTATCTATGTAATTGCTCCAGCAGCTGCAAAAATCCCAGCAATCTGAGACATAGATCTCTCCGTTTTGGTAGCAGAGTTCTACTGTGGCAAAGAGCTCAAAAGTCAAGTAATTGGCTTCCAATATGAGCAAGCACAGGAAGAACAAAGAGATGATAGAATCCTTTTGGGAGGACAAAAATTATCAAGGCATGGAGCAGGAAGAAGACATCAAAGTTAGAACTCTTACATCAAAGTCTCCAAGAAAAATATGAATTGGTTACAGGCTATGGAGGAGCTCAAGTAGGATTTTGAAAATCAAATAAGATAAGTGGAAGAAAACTTGGGAATAGAAATGAGAGTGATGCAAGAAAACTGTGAAAAACAAGTCAACAGCCTGCTAAAGGAGACCCAAAAATACACTGAAGAAAATAACACCTTAAAAAAGACTAACTCAAATGGCAAAAGAGGCCCAAAAAGCCAATGAGGAGAAAAATGCTTTAAAAAGCCTAATTTGCCAGATGGAAAAGAAATTTCAAAAACTCACTAAAGAGAATAACTCCTTCAACATTAGACTGGTGCAATTGGAAGCTAATGACTTTATGAGAAATCAAGATAATATAAAACAGAGCCAAACAAATGAAAAAAATAGAAGTCAACGTAAAATATCTCATTCAAAAAACCACTGACCTGGAAAATAGATCCAGGAGAGATATTTTGAAAATTATTGATAAGAGCCACAGTCAAAAAAAGAGTCTAGACACCATCTTTCAAGAAATTATCAAGCAAATTTGCTCTAATATTCTAGAACCAGAGGGCAAAACAGAAATTGAAAGAATTTACCAATTGCCTCTTGAAAAGATCCCAAAAAGAAAACTTCTAGGAATATTATAGTCAAATTCCAGAGTTCCCAGGTCAAAGAGAAAATACTACAAGCAGTCAACAAGAAACAATTTGAGTATTGTGGAAACACAATTAGGATAACACAAGACATAGCAACTTCTACAAATTCCCAAATTAAGGGATTGAAGAGCTTGGAATATGATATTCTGGAGGTCAAAGGAGCTAGGACTAGAACCAAGAATCACCTACCAAACAAAATTTAGTATAATGCTACAGGGAAAAAATATGGTCATTCAATGAAATAGATGACTTTCCAGCATGCTTGATGAAAAAAATTTGAGCTGAACAAAAAATTTGACTTTCAAATATAAAAAGCAAGAGAAGCATGAAATGGTGAACAGGTAAAAGAAATCATAAGGAACTTATTAAAGTTGAACTATTTACAATCCTACATGGAAAAACAGTAATTCTGACTCACGAAACTTTTCTCAACACGACAATAGCTGAAGGGAATGTATGTGTGTGTGTGTGTGTGTGTGTGAGAGAGAGAGAGAGAGAGAGAAAGAAAGAAAGATAAAGAAGAAAGAAAGAAAGATAAAGAAGAAAGAAAGATAAAGAAGAAAGAAAGAAAGAAAGAAACAAAGAAAGAAAGAAAGAAACAAAGAAAGAAAGAAAGAAACAAAGAAAGAAAGAGTATAAGCATTTGTATGTTCATGTATACATAGACAGAGAGCACAGGATGAGTTGAATATGAAGGGATGATATCTAAAGAATACAATTAAGAGGTGAGAGAGGAATTTATTGGGAGAAGAAGAAAGGGAGCAATAGATTAGGGCAAATTATCTTATATAAAAGAGGCAAGAGAAAATTGTTACAATGGAGGGGAAGAACAGGAAGATGAAAGGGAATGGAACAACCTGATTCTCATTGAATTTGGCCTAAGAAGGGAATAACATACACACTCAATTGGCTATCCTACCCTACAGGAAAATAGGGGGTAGGGGATTAAGAGGGGGGAGGATAGAAGGGAAGGCAGATTGGGAGAGAAGTTAGTTAGAAACAAACATTTTTGAAAAGGGACAGGGTCAAAGGAGAAAATAGAATAAATGGGGGGCAGAATAGGATGGAGGAAAATATAGTCTTTTACAATATAACTACTATAAAAATGATTTGGGTAACTACACATGTACAATCTACATTGAATTGCTTATCTTCCCAGTGGGGGTGGGTGAGGAGGGAAGAAGGGAAAAAAATTCTGGAACTCAAAGTTTTAAAACACAAATGGTTAAAATTTGTTTTTTACATGCAAATGGGAAATAAGATATATAAGTACTAGGATATATAAACCCACCTTGCCCTACTAGAAAGTTAGGGAGGTGAAGGCTGAAGATACAAGAGAGACCAGATTAGAGGAAGGGGTATTCAGTTGGCTTGCTGTTTTGGGGTTGGGGGTAGGAGAAAGACAGGAAGAGAAAAAAATTGTAACTCAAAATCTTGTGGAAATGAATTTTGAAAACTAAAATTAAATATTTTTTTAAAAAAGATTTAAAAAAAGAATACACACATTATTTATATTTGCTCAAAAGGAAGAGTGTTTTTGTGGACATGATGGTTTTAAGAGTAAAGATGCTAACCTCATTCTCATTTCTCTCTTCTCTCCCTGTTTCCCTCCTCTTTACCTCCCCCCCCAAACCTGCCATCATCTCCCCTTCTCTCTTCCTTCAGCCTCCCTTTCCCTCACCCCACTGCCTCTCATACATACATTCAGATACATGGATAGAGAACTGGCCTCAGAATCAGGAAGTCTTGGGATCAAGTCCCACCCCTGACAAATAATGCCCCTGTGACCCTGGGCAGTTCCATTTACTTTTCGATGTTTTAGAGCTAGGATGTTGTTCTAGGGCTATTCTCCAAGACTAAGTTACAGAGTAAATGCAAATCTGCATTAATAGATGAGATATTTCCTCATCCAGGCATTCCCTTTATCAAATAAAATCAGAAGTCCAATCCATAACTGCTATCTCTCTACTGACTAATCCATCCAACGCCTTTCTTTGTATTATTGGTGCTTATTGATTGACATATAAATATTCAGTATGCCTATAAATATTAGAGGACAGTGAAACTAACACATCAAAATTTATTTTCATATATACATATATATGCATATGTATGAAAAGTCATAATCTAGCAGAAATATCTATTTCTGGGTATATAGATATATTATAGATGTGTATATATTAGACAGATTGTGTTATCCTTATTTTTCATCAAGATAGTGATCATATCATTTCATCCTTTTATATTATGTTATAGAAATGCTTGTTTTATTCTATAAATTAAAAATTAAAATTAATAAATGTTAAAATTATTTATTATGATTAATACTAAATATGTTTAGCATGTTAATATATTAAAATAATATTAAATATAAATACTAAATACCAATATGGCCAATTAAATGTACTATTTATGTCTAAATTCATTTTAATCCTTAAAGTAGTATAGCTTTTCATTCATTCTTTCCAAGTCTCCATCAGGAGTCTTGTCTACCATTTCCATTTATTATTCCATTTATATGGTTACATTGTGTACTCTAACCATCTGGCCCTTTTTTCACATTACATAATTTCATAAAAAGTCTTCCAGATTTCTTTATATCACTCAGATTTCTCAGTCTTAATTGCATTAAATTATTCTATTCCATGATTTACTTAACAATTTACTTCACCGTTACCTAATCATTCAGTATTTTTCATCTTTTTTTCACAAATAGCTTTCTCTTATTTTTGTTTTTGATAACAGTTTAGGGGTACATTGAAGATTGTCATCATATTTGTATCTTCCCAAACATCTTATACCTTACTCATTTTTACACATTTGTGATCCAGTGACACTGATTTCCTTGCTGTTCCTTGAACAATATGGTTCTATTTCTGTGTATTTTCATTGTTTCCCATTCATGGAATTTTCTCCTTCCTTACTTCTTTCTGAATTCCCTGGATCTCTTCAAGTCTCAGCTAAAATCTCACCTACAAGTTTGTGACTGTCCCTAAGTCCACCTTGATGCTAGTGCCTTCCCTCTGAGATTATCTCCAATTAATCCTGTATATATGCTTTTGTACATAATTGTTTGCATATTGCCTCCATCAAACTTTGAACTCCTTGAGAGTAGATTGTCTTTTGCCTTCCTTTATATCCCAAAATTTAACACAGTGGCTTATATAGAGTAGGTACTTAGTAAATGACAATTTACTGGTTGACTAGAAGAATATCTTACACAGGAGAAAATTGATGGATGTTGAATTTAATTGAATTCCTTAATCTAAAAAATTATGGGCAAAATAACATTTTAATTGAAGATGATCATCTTTGTTCCCATAGAAAAGCAACCCTTTTAAAATAGATCAAAAATTGGTGTTCAGGTCTAAATTGTGTGGGCTGTATCTGAATGCTATGATCCTATAATCCAAAGGTGTTCTCCTCCTATGCTTTCAAGGATAATAAAAACTAGAAAATCATGGCTTGGATCCAAACATTGCAGTTATGTGTACACAAAACCCCCAAATTGACCATTTTTTGGTCAATTGATTTTTGTTGGTGGTGTTTTGCACAGAACAATTGATTCTATCAAACCGTGTTGACACCTGCCATTACAAAAGCTCAACACAGCAGAAGAGCTGCATTTCATTTTGATAACTTTCATCTTATAGATATAGACTTTGTGTTTCACATAAAAATTTAACTATTTTTTCTGAGACAGAGTGGATACATGGCAACCAGTCACATTTTAAGACATCTTACTGTTTCCAGAACTTGGGTGAAATTCCTTAAACTGTCCACCAGGCAGAATGAGGAAAAAGCAATCTTGCGACTTAAAAAAAATAATAAAATGTACAAATTCCCTGGCTCAGTGTAATAAATTTTAGAGTACAAATGAAGTATACATGGCTTCCAAACATAGAGTTTCCCTGTCATCAGCCCTTTCAATTTCCCTGTACTACCCATACAATCCTTTCCCACCTCCCTTTCCAAATTCTTTTCATGACCCCCCTCCCAAAAGACATATCCACTTTCCAAAGTAGCTAGGATAAACACATATGCAAATAAATACAGCAAAAAGCTATCTTCCAAAATACTCTGAACACACACATTTCTCTGTTCATTAAATCTGTTCTTTAGAAAACAAGACCAGGTGAGGTATCTTATCCAATTTCTCAAGCCAAGTAGCATAATGTAGCTACAACTGTCAATAAGTTACTACATGACTACATAATTATTCATAGAAGGATAAACCAAGACAGTGCCATCACCACCACCAGAAGTTTTCACAGTATCTTTCATCACATGCTAGCTTATTTATCTCAATGCAAATAAGCACAACTACCACCCAATAGAAGCTAAGGAACTTTTTAAGTTGAGGCATATCAGGACATAGAACAAGGGTTATACTTTAGGGACAGCAGGAAAGAGGAAAAGTACTGTGAGAAATTCTAATCAGCATTAGAAATAACAGTACTGCAGGGACCATCTCTAAGGAGGTGTCCCTCTAAAGCCATTCCTACAGAGATATAGGACCTGGGTCAAGCCACACTCCCTACTTGCCTCAGAAGATATTCATACACATAAAATGAGGTCAGTAAAGGGAATTTTTCAAGGGGGAAAAAGTCTCACTGGGTTTTGGTCTGAAACATACACTGCACTGGTAGATGAATTAATTTTGAACAGTTTGCCAGTACATATCATTTGTCTTCTGGTATTTTTAGCTCTATCTTGTGGCTGAAAAAAAGTTTTTCTTCTCTCTCTCTCTCTCTCTTTCTCCCTTTTCCTCTCTCTCTGTCCCGTTACCATTCCTCCCTCCCTCCTCCACTTCTCTTCTCTATGTATAAACATATATACTATACAATATAATTGTGGCCTGTGACATACATATGTAGGTGCATTGCATGTATATTAAAATATTGCATAATTAATATATGTGTGTAAATCACAGGTCATTAATCTTTCTTATATTGTATACACATATATGTATATCATATATGTGTATATATTTGGAAAGGACATATGTATATTACATATAACTATATTTAACTAGTTTGAAATATTTATTTATATGCATATATATTATTCAGAAAGAAAGAGGAAAGTTCATATGTATGTGCGTATATGTGTGTGTATATGAAATATGAAATATATATGAAAATATGAATATATATGAAATATATATTATATATGAAATTTGTGTGTGGGTGGATGCCAGCCAATTGGAAATCTACAGTAAGTTATTGGTGAAAAAGGACTAATTTTATATGACACATCAGTGACTTATGACTCAATGACAGAAGCCCCTCTACTGAAGCAGATTTGACCTTGTTTATCTATACCTAATAGTCTCAAAGAACTGTCTTCTGTTCAAGGAGATTGGGTGATTTCTTTATTGGTCCTACTGCTAGTTCCTGTTGAAAGAATTGAACCAATTGTTCTATAACATAGATCAAAGCATACCATTTTCACTTTCTTTGGTGGTTTTTTTGTTTTTTTTTTTTACTTTTGATTTGTGTCTTCTTTCATAACATAACTAATGTGGACATATGTTTAACATAATTGCCATGTATAACTTATATCAGATTTCTTGCCATCTTGGATGGTGAGGGGAGAGATGGAGAAAAATTTGGAACTCAAAATCTTATAAAAAGTGAATGCTGAAAATTATTTTTATATGTAATTGGAAAAAATAAAATATCCTTCACATGAAAAAGGAAAGATCCACTTCAATGGAATGAGAGTGGACAGGTCACACCCCTACAAGTCAGCAGCAGGCCTTGGGAGTAACTGAATATGCAACAGCTGCTTCCAGAGGTGTCAGCCCACAGAGGGTAAAAAGGTAAGACAACTGGCCTCCTTTGTTAGCACAAGGTGCAGAACTATGTTCCTGCTCACAGTCTACAGACAAGGAAGAGCATTAACACATGAGGACATGTGGCCACAGGAGAACAGGGAACCTAATCACAGTTTGAGGGTAGAAAAGAATGCTAATGGTCACTCATAGACCAGAGAACAGGTCAGGAGAGCAGTGACCACACCTCTCATTAGATTATACCATTTTGGGGGGAAAAAAGAAAGAAAACTTATAGATCCTCAGAACTAGCCCTGAAATCAGCAACATAAAAACATGAAATTTGGGACAAGTTGAGGCACATCAGGACATAGAACAAGGGTTATACTTTAGGGACAGCAGGAAAGAGGAAAAGTACTGTGAGAAATTCTAATCAGCATTAGAAATAACAGTACTGCAGGGACCATCTCTTACCCCACTGCCCCAGAAGCAGAACCCAACTTTAACATAGGCTAGAAAAGGAACAAAGAACCAAAAAAGAACCTAAACTAGAAAATTACCATAGTGACAGGGAAGATCAAAACACAAACTCAAAAGAAGACAATAGTCAAAACTGCTACATCCAAAGCTTCAAAGAAAAATGTGAATTGGTTTCAGGCCTCAGAAAAATTCTTGGAACAACTTGAAATGGATTATCAAAATTGAATAGGAGAGGAAGAGGGAAAAATAAGAAAAATGAGAGCAATGCCAGAAAACCAGGAAAAACAAGTCACCAACTTGGTAAAGGGGGGCACAAAAAAGGACTGAAAAACATGTACACTTAAAAAAAAAAGAATAGGCCAACTGGAAAAAACAAGCACAAAAATACACTGAAGAGTAGAACTTGTTAAGACCCAAACTGGCCAAATGGAAAAACTCATTGACAAAAAAATAATTCCTTAAAAATTAGAACTGGGCAAGTGGAAGCTAATAATTCCAGGATTTCTCAAGAAATAATAGAAAAAAATCAAAAGAATGAAAAAATAAAACAGAAGAAAATGGGAGATACCTCATTGGAAAATTACCTGAACAATAAGTCAAGGAGATAAATTTAAGAATTATTGAACTACCTGAGAGCCATAATTTAAAAAGAGTTAGATATCATCTTTCAAGAAATTATCAAGGAAAATTGACTTCATATCCTAGAACCAGAGGGTAAAATGGAAATGGAAATATTCCACCAGTTGCCTGCTTAAAGAGATTCCAAAATGAAAATTCCTAGGAATATTATAGTCAAATTTCAGAGCTGACAGATTGAGGAAAAAATATTGCAAGTAGCCAGAAAGAATCATTTCAAATATCATAGAGCCACAGTCAGGATAACACAAGATTTAGCAGCTTCTCCATTAATGGACTGAAGGGCTTGAAATACGATATTCCAGAGGACAAAGGAGCATTACAAGAAGTGAATCAAATTAATAAGAATATGAGTCTTTGCCCAACTGAAAAATGATCAAAGGATATAAACAGGCAGTTTTCAGAAAAAGGAGTTATGGCTATCTATAGTCATATGAAAAAATACTCTAAATCAATATTGATTAGAGAAATACAAATTAAAACAACTCCAAACTACCACCTCATAGCTATCATGTCAGTTAATATGAAAAAAAAAGGAAAATGATGAATGTTGGAGGGAAATTGGGATACTAAAGCATTCATTGCTGACAGAGTTGTGAATGGATCCAAGTATTCTGGAGAGCAGTTTGGAACTATGCTCAAAATGCTATAAAATTGTTTGTATCCCTTGGCCCAGCAATACAACTATTCTCTATCCCAAAGAGATTTTTTTTAAAAAGGAAAATATTTATAGCAACTTTGTAGTGACAAAGAATTGGAAATTGAGGGGAAGTCAATCAACTAGGAAATGACTGACCAAGTTGTGGTGTGATTGTGATGGAATACTATTGTGTTATAAGAAATGATGAAGGATGCTCTCAGAAAAACAGAGTGATTACAGAAAAACTTGGAAAGACTTATATGAACTGATGCAAAGTGAAGTAAGTAGGACCAGCATTACAGTGTATGTACATGGTAACAGCCATATTGTATGATGATCAGCTGTGAATGACTTAGCTATTCTTAGCAACACAATGATCCCAGACAATTCTAAAGGACTTATGATGAAAAAATGCTATTAACCTCAGGAAAAGAACAGATGGAATTTGAATGCATATTGAAACATGGTTTTTATTTAATTTTTTTCCTTTCTGTGTTATGTTTCACAATATGACTAATATGGAAATGTTTTGCACAATTACATGTGTATAACGTATGTCAAATTTCTTCTCAAAAAAGATTTTAGAACTAAAAATTTTGAAAAATAAATATTAAAAATCATTTTATATGTAATTTTAAAACATTTTCTAAAACAAACAAAAAAAAAAGACTTGACTGGATCCACTACTCCTATATTATCTAGTCTCAACTGATCCTTCCTTACTTCAAGGTAAACCTTTTATTCCTCCCTAATTGGAAATCATATTTTCTGTAAAGGTCATTTGAAATATTCTCTTCTCTCTTACAATCTATCACACTACCTTATATCCCTCCTTCCTGTGTAGATTAAAGCCATTTTATTGAAAGATAATTGAAGGGGTGGCTAGGTGGCGCAGTGAATAGAGCACCGGCCCTGGAGTCAGGAGTACCTGAGTTCAAATCCAGCCTCAGACACTTAACACAAAAAACTAGCTGTGTGACCTTGGGCAAGTCACTTAACCCCAACTACCTTCCAAAAAGCAAAAACAAAACAAAAAAAAAGATAATTGATGTGGAATCAGTTTATTATTTATTATTAATTATGTAATATAATTTAAAAGATTCTCACAAAATATCCTTGCTACACAAAGAGATCACTTCTTATGAATGTCCTCTACTCCCTGACTGTACATATCAAAAACCCTTGGTATGATTTCCCATCTCTCCTCCTTACTTCTTTCTCTGATAAACAGAGGTGCCTTCTCACCAAGCCTAGCAACTCTAGCTCCTTTGTTTCAGGTCCTTCTAGTCCCCTCTATAGCATGCTGCCCTTGAAATTATATCCCCATCTCTCTCTTTAATCTTTTCTTCTCCTATCTATTGACTCCTTCACTAATGTTTACAAACATACTTAGATCTCCCTCAGTCCTTGAAATAAAAATAACTTCCACCTAGTTCTAGAATCCCTTCAAGCTGTTATTCTATACTGCTCTTCTCTTTCATAGCCAAACTCAGGGGAAAGAAACTGTAAAGGATGGTTGCCTCTACTTCATCTCACTCCTCCCCCCTTGAAATCCAGCTTCCAATATTATTATTCAACTTAAACTTTTCTATTCAAAGTCATCAATGATATCTCAATTTCCAGATTTAACCCTTTTCTCTGTCTTCCTCCTTCATAATCTTTCTGCAGCATCTAACACTGGGGCCACTCTCCCTTTTCTCTTACTCTTTTGGTTCTCCTTCTACTTATATGACCACTAATAAATCTTTGTTGTCCCAACACCCCTATCCTGCCCCCTAACTTTGGTTATAACATGTGTGTGTCTGTGATATTTTACACATCTGTGATCTTATAGCATGAGTATTCCCTCCCTGAGTGTAGTTGATTTTGACCAGTAAAGAAGAGGTGAAATGTAAGTGAAAGAACCTTGGAAGGTAAAAAATGACCATGACAGCTTAGAGTTCATGGTAAATTATGGTGGAAATGCTGGGCATAGTTACCCTAACCTTTCAGAGGATAGTTTTCAAAGAGTTCACAAATAAGGTGTGCAGTCTAAGATGATCCTAAACTCATGTAGAAATTGACTCACTATAGTCAAGAATGAAAGTCTAAGCACAATTGATTCTGCTCAGAAATAAAACTTGGTGTTCAAATTGATTGATATAGAGGAAGTGAGAGCAAGTAATGAAAGATGAATACAAGAGCATAAAATTAGCTTTATAGTTCAATTTCAAGAAATTAAAGATGCTAATGTCAGCTGAGAAGAAACTACTCAGAAGTTTCATGCCTTTATGTCATGAATGCTTCCTTCTAAAGAGAGCAAGAAAACATTAAACATGGCAAAGAACAAACAACACCAGAAAAAAATAAATTAACTCTATCTTAACAGCCAGTAATTCACTAGTTACTGATATATGCCATTTAAGATTCAACTATCTGTGTGAAGCCATTCTACTAATTAATCAGATCAAAGGGAATTGTCAATAGAAAATAGAAGAAAGGATTATAAGATTTTGTATATGATTATCACAGCTGAAGCCACTGATACCATATGTGTATATGTATATATGTGTGTATATATATATATATACACACATATACAGATATGTGTGTACATGTGTATTAAAATAAACTATTAACGCAAAAATGGGAAATGGAAAGAAGACAAAAATAACAAATTTATCAAAATCCTTTTTAAAAATTTAACTGGTGGGTGGCTAGGTGGCACAGTGAATAGAACACAGGCCCTGGAGTCATGAGGACTTGAGTTCAAATACAGCCTCAGACACTTAACACAAAACTAGCAAAGTGACCTTAGGCAAGTCACTTAACTCCAATTGCCCTACCTTCCCCCCTCCAAAAGAAAAAAAGCAAAAAAACATTTAAGTGGTATAGAAAGGCTGCCCCAATATGAAGACCAAAAGTACACAGAAACTGCCTTAGGCAGGAAACATTTGTAATTCTTGCCAAGAGAAAGATGGTAGCTAAAAGAAGATAGTTTAGGATATAAACTTTATTTGTAAAATACTACAGAAAAGAATGGCAGACAATTACAAATATTATCATCCAATTAAAGACAAAACACTGGATATAATGTCTCCAGAAATAACCACAGCATTCCAAGAATATTCATAGATGAATTTGGCTGCATTAAAACATATTGATGAAAATGGAAACTTTTCAATGTTTCTATAACATTCAGTATATATAACTGGAATAGACAGAGCAGATGGATAATTAATCTAAGAACTGAATTCCACCTATCTACATAAACATGCCTTTATATGAGTGTATGTGTATGTATAGACATACACACATATATACACACATATATGTAAGTACGCATATATACATACATTGATTCTTGTATATGTTTTATGGCAGTCCCAAATGCAATTCACCTTATCATTTCCTCCACTTTCACAAAGGTGAAATTATCAGCAAGGCAAGTCAAGTATTTAATCAACTCTTCTATTAAAGTAGAGAGAGATCTTCAACAGATATACAAATACTTGAAGGTCCCCCAATCATAATTATATCCTACTCTTAGTGATATATATTTGAAATGTATCCCTCATTTCTTTCCATTGTCTCATAGAATACTCCCTTTAGGACATTGCCTCTTTCCTTTAATCCTTATTCAAATGCCTTTTGTCATGTTTTTTCTCTCAAATTCATGGATTACTACACTAGTGAATGTCTTCTTCCCACCACTCCTACTAGACAATCTGTTCATTTCAAAGAAAGAATATTCTTTCATCATCATATTTGCATACTACTAAATCTCCCAAGTGCCTCTGAGGGCATATATGCTTTGTCACAATAAGGTCTTTGGCTCTTTTTTTTTAATCATACATATTTCCATGCTTTGGTACATAGAAATTTGAGTCCATTAATTCTTCCTCATAAATGTCTTCTGCGAATAACTAAACACTTCTATTTTTATTCTTTTTTTTGTCATATAAGTCTGTCTTTGTTACCTACTCTTATTGCTATATGCAGGAGGATGCTGGATCCACCTCATACTGGTTCATGAGGGCTGATTGTTAAATATTCAATGTGAGAATTAATGTCTTAGAAATTGATAAATGCTATAAAATAAAGGTTTGATTTATTGTTTTATTGATTTCTAGACTTAAGAAAGTTATGAAGAAAATGTTTGTCATGCAGATTAAACTCAAAACTGTGTCTTCCTTTTTTAAGTAAATTGTTAAACATCTGGCAGCACACCCCTGACTATATGTGAGTGATTTTCTACCTCTTTTTCTATATTCTATTTAAATATTACTTGATCAGGTAAGACAGTCGCTAAAAAAAATACATTCTTCTTGATACTTATTACATGTACTCCATACCTTGGCCAAGAGCCAAAAGTTCTTGCATTTTTCAAGAGTCCAGAAAACAAAATTTCATTTTCCAGTACTACATTATTAGCCAGTTTTTTTTTAATTTCTCACATGTTTTCTCTTCTAAACTTCCTCTTTGCAACTGAAAATACTTGAAAACTACTACCTTTTCCCCTTCAATTCTTCAATATTCTGCTCATGTCTTCATAATCCCTAAAGAATCTTTCCAAGCTCCTTCTGCTCGTAGCATTGTTTCCATCAATAAGCATTTATTAAGTGCCTACTCTGTGGCAGGCATTGTGCTAAGCATCTAATCATCAGAAGTTCATGTCATCCTCAGGTTTGATAATATTCTCAGGAGGTCCTCTATCACATTCTGCCCTCTGGTTTTTCATTACTTCCAAAAATAATCATGTCCTAAAATGTGAGACAATGAATATAAGTTCTAGAGGAGCTGGAATGAATTAGAGTGGTTGGGAACACTTCAAAAAGAAATTGGTTTTCATGAACATGTGGGATTTTGATTGGTACAAACAAGGGAAGCTATTTAAACTTAAAAATAATTTCCAAAAAGTGTCTCACTAAATTTTGGGGAAAACTTCATATTTATCCTTATCACCTTTATTGGCATCATAGGCAACCAGGTGGTACAGTGCTTGGATCAGGAAGAACTGAGTTCAAATCCAATTTCAGACATGTTACACTGGTAAAGTCACTCTATTAGCCTCAGTTTCCTCATATGTAAAACTAGGGTGATAATAGCCCCTACTTCTCAGGGGTTTTGTAAGGATCAAATAAGAAAATAATTTGCAAAGCACTTTACAAACTTTAAAGTTACACATAAATGCTAGTTATCATTATTGTCAGTCATGGTGGTATCTGCCAACCCTAGTGGCTAACAGAGGAAATTGACAACATTGCTTTATTTAAATAAAAGAGAAAAATGTTGGGAAAAATCACTTGGGTTAGGAAGAAATAGAGCTCTAAAAAAAAAAGAATGAGAAATAAGAGAATAATAAACAGCATTAAAAAGTCCGTTCCTCATTCCTTCCACATCTTAATTGCGTTGACTTCGGTCAATTCTCAGCTCAGAACTCACATTCTGAAAGGGTGTCCTCAGCTTCTAGTGCCTTCCCCTTGAAGATGCCTCCTCAGCTACTTAGTGTATATCTTGTATGTATGTATTTAGTTATTTACATGTTCTTGTCCCCACATAATGTGAGTGCCTTGGAAGCAAAGACTATTTTAATCTTTCTTTTATTACCAGATCTTAGAACAGTGCCTGAAGCTTAATTAGTGCTTTGTTAATTTTTTTATTGTTGATTGATTTTCTAGTATATTGTAGCCAGATAATTTTGAGCACCCTACAGCCAAACAGTCAGAGTTTTCTTCTATTTCAGATAACTATAGCTGGATTTTGCTATTTATTTGCATTCCCTGAATCTGAATTTGAATTCCCAGGTCTGAATCACAACACTAATAGTTATTATTGTTAATAATAATAATAGCTCATGTTCTGATAATATCGCATAGTTTGTATTGCACTTTCCTTATAACCCTATGAGATAAATAGTATAAGGCGTATTACTCCAATGCTTTAGTACTATGTATGTGTAAATAAGAAAGTAAACACAGCTCTAACTGTGTAGCACAGGTTCCTTATTCATGAGTCATTCCATGGTGTCTCAGTTTTCCATCTAGGAAGGATCATAGAGGAGAAAATTCTTACTTTTATATTGGTTGGGAAATAGCCTAGGTCAGGGGTGAGGAATCTGCATCCTGAAGACCATATGTTGCCTTCTAGGTCTGCAAGTGTAGCCCTTTAACTGAATCCAAACTTTACAGGGGAAGCTATTTAAACTTAAAAATAATTTCCAAAAAGTGTCTCACTAAATTTTGGGGAAAACTTCATATTTATCCTTGGTATAGGTCAAAGGTGGGGAACCTGTAGCCTCAAGTCCACCTGTGGACCTCTAGATCCTAAAGTAGAGTTCTTTGATTCAATCCAAACTTCACAGAATAAATCCCCTTTTATGGATTTGTTTTGTAAAATGTGGACTCAGTTAAAAGACCACACCCAATGACCCAGAAGGCTACATGTGACCTTGAGGTTGCAGGTTCCTTACCTCTGGCCTAGGTTATAGGGAATCCAGCAAGGGAAGAGAGGAGTTATTCCCCTGCCATCTACAGAACGTTGTTTTCATAACAGCAATGTACAAACTGTCTAAGAAAAATATCTCCTAGGAACAATATTTCCTTTAAAATACAATCAAGCACAATTTTAATAAACTGAATTATTTGATCTCAGTTTTATGAACTAGAATATCAGGTCTGCTCAAATTGTATGTCAGTTGTCAACATCTGATAAATCTCTCTCCAGAAATGAAATATTAAAGAGATAATGCTAAACTTGTTAACCTACCAAAAAGGGCAATTTTACTGACAAAATGTAACCAATCATTTTCTCTAGAATCTAAACTTCAGTGTACCCAAATACATCAATTCTGGGTTTCAAAACATCAACACCTTAATATCCTTGAGATACATTGAAAATTGACTTTTAAGGAAGGAAATAAAACTACACTGAAAATTGACTTTTAAGGAAGGAAATCAAACTGAAATGGAAAGAATTTCTATCACAGAGAAGATAGAAAAAGTGTCCTAACAAATATTCTCATTATTACATCTCTTGTAAAAATCATTTACTTTGAAAATGTTTCTCTTAGCTGTACTGAAAATGAGTAAATACTTCTAACTACCCAACAAATCAGTCTCTCCCAAGTAGCCAACCCCATTTCTAATGTCATCTCAACTCTGACCCCTCTCTCTAGACATCCTGAACTATAGTGCCCTACACAACTTGTTTTCTCTCACCTTACAACTCTTATCCATTCTACTAACTTTGCTTATAAGGCACTTTCCATTGTTCTTAATCAGATTTTGACCCACTCTTCTTTCAAAAGCTTCTCAAAAATCTTTTTCCCTTAGAAATCAATTATGAACCAATTCCTGGTTCATCAATTCCATCATATCAACCTCTCCATATGTATAGGTCTGTGAAGTCATGATCCATTATACATTTGTGTTGTATATTTATGTTTTAGGGGCAACTAGGTGGTACAGATGATAGAACACTAGATCTGGAATCAGGGAGACCTGAGTTCAAATTTGATCTCAGACACTTCCTGTTTTCAGGAAGAAAGAAAAGAAGAAAGACCTGTTTTCTTCAATTTCCCCATCTAGAAAATGGGGATAATTATATTATAGATCTCCTAAGGTTATTGTAAAAATTAAATGTAAAGTACTTAGCACAGTGCCTAGCATCCAGCAAATGCTATATTAAGATTAGCTATTATTCATATGGCTTATCCTATTTCTGTCTTTAAATAAGACTCTCAAGTATGCTCCTACAATTGACTTATCATGTATTATTATGTATGATAGCTGTCTGTATTATGTATCTTATTCTACTCCCACAGCACCCTGTAAATTACATAAGGGTACACATCAGGTCATATCTAGATTTTGTGTTTCCCCAATGCCTAGCATAGAGTAGGTCCTTAATAAATGTTTGAACTGAATCCTTATTGTTAAATGGCATCCTTTACTCCTTAATGCCCAATGGAATATAGACCCTATTGTGTGCTCTGAACACAATAGACACAAAATAAATAAGGTTGACTGATAATGGAGAATATAGTACAGGAGGTGTTATGTTTTAAGTTAATCAAAAATTAAAACAATAAAAAATTATGAAACAATTCTTGATCTTTTTTCCATTTACAATGGACTAGATTGCAACACGATTAAATGTTGTTTTGTCTATAAGTGCAATTTATCAAATATTATGAAATTTCTTTTTTCCTGTAGATAGAATAACTTAAAGCAGGGTAAATGTCCTATTGAATGGTAGTGAAAAGCAACTCTTCTCATTGAGAAATCATTAACAACATACAGTACAATCTAAACAGGGAAGCAGCAGCAAGCAAGCTTAAGAACTGCTTAGAAATTTTAATTTCTGTTCACTTGGTACAGAAAACAGGAACAAATTTACCAATCTAAAAATCACAAAATAACAAGGGTCAGTTTTAAAGACTGGGACACTAGCCTTGTGATGTTTCTGACTGGTAAGATGCTGCTCACTGAACTGTATTTATTTTGGAAAACCTGTTTTCGTGGGTAAAATAAGAAGTTAAAAAAAATCTTCCTCTAATTTTAAGTCATAAAGAAAATCAGGTAGTAGACAGACCTAAAGACAATGAAATAATACATTTCATCACTTCTGTTTTGCTTTGCCTTTCTTGGGAATCTGAAAATATTGAGTGGGTTGGTTTCAGGAAGGTAAGTTTTCTCACAATCACAAAGAAAGGCAATATCACACTGGAAGAAGCTGTAGGTTAAGAGTAAGTAGAACTGTGATTGAATCTTCATTCCCAGACAATATTTATGTGGCTTTAGGCCCAGGGTAGGGAACCTGAGGCCTTGAGGTCACACATGGCCCTCTAGGTCTTCAATCACAGCCCCTTGACAGAAGGGTCTGACGAGTCAAAGTGTCCCACTTGAGGACCTAGAGAGCCACATATGGCCTCCAGGCCAAAGGTTCCCCACCCGTGTTCAGGCAAATGACTATACTTTTCTGGGCCATAGTTTTCTTTGTTGTAAAAGGGAGGTGGGATTACTTAGCCTTGGAGGTTCCTTCTAAGGTCAAATTCCACATAGCCCTCAAATAGCTCTACTCTCATTCACTTAATATGATCGAGTACAATATGGCTATTTGGCATATGTTTGCTAAATTATAACCCATTAGGTCCAGTAGGAGAAGAGACTATGTTTTACCAATTTTTATATTTTCCCCCACTGGAGTTTCCTACAGTTTTCTGTACAAAGTAGGTACTTAACAAATGTCCACCAAATTGAGTTTAATTTAAAGTAATAAAATCAATTTTAAACAAATCCTGTACTTCAACAGGACCCCAAAGGGACTGAAATGTACCAAAAACTGAAAAGAGACCTTAAGGAACAGAAATAGGATATAGATAAAGATTAGTTAGTAACAGGAAGGCAGCAGGACTAAGCCTGTAAATCATTCCAGTACTAGCCTGATAGGCATGACAATGACAAAACATGCAGGTTCCATATGTCAGGAAGATACCACCAAAACTTCAGGTGCCAAGTCCCCTCTGTGCCCAAGAGGTAACTAGAATCCCTATGCCTTGTCTTACCCTGTGAATCAGTCTATGCTCTGGTTTCTTAATTTCTCTTGCTTCTTTATGCCAAAGTCTCAGATTCCAATGGGTTTTGCCACTTCATTGGAACAAAGCACATATCTTATTGGGGACAATTAACTTTCAATAGTCTGAAGATTACATACAACAGTTCCCAGTTATCACACTGGGATTTAACCTATTTAAAAATAATTAACATAGAAGTCATTTTCACTCAACAGAAGAAACAATTACATTTTAAAAGGAAGGTCTAAATCCATAATATTCCAAATAAAGACTCCAGCAAAAATTAAAGGAGTAGATAGATATGACTGGAAGAGTTAAAGGATAGAAATTTGACAACTGCAAAACACAAAAATAAAAACCCTGCTGAATCCTAAAAATTGCACAGTTTAAGAACTAATTAAAGTCTCCTTTCCCTGGAATGAACTTTGTTGTGATTTGTGTGGGCATTCAGTGACTTCTATAGAGACTTTTCCCAGTTTTCCCGGTCCTCCAATTCCTAAGATTCACTTATTTCCCAAAGCCACCTTCACACAACCAAAGAATATACTAAAACTGTAGGAGCATCTGGTGATTATTGATTTCTTTGGTGCCCCTTAAAAGAGTAAAAAAAAATCTTTTTAACTCAAGAGCAAGCAAATGTTTGTCACTTTTCAGTTAACACTATTATGGGTATAGTATCATTATGCCCACTGAACAGATTGGTTAACACTTAGGCAGGAAAGCTGAAGTCAACCCACATACATAATTGCAGATCTTGAATGAAAGTGAGCTGGCTAAGAAACAGTCTAATGAGTAATGGGGTAAGATCCTATCATGAAATGTAGGATCATTTGAAAACATAAGCAAACATAACCTAATTGGGAAGGCACAATGGTTTCAGTAGAGGGAAATTATGCCTTGATAATTTGTGGAGTTATCTGAAAGGATAAATAAGGGCAGGAATGAAACAGTTGGCATAATTTTAAATAGATTAGGAGTTTCTACACCAAAGGGTACTAAAAATAAAAAAAAAACCTGAATTATCATGGAAAGGAGAGGAATATTTGGACATAGAGAATTGCTTTCAAGGTGAGAAATAAAATATAGGGAAGACACTTCTCTGAATGGAATATTACATTACTGAAATTTCTTTTGCTCACATGCACAATGGTTAGAAGCCTACGTATTTAGAATTCTGTATCAGAGTGCCAGACTATCCTTCTGTGCATCCTGTGAAGGACTTTTTCACCATACAAAAGTAATTTCCACAGGCAATGTATGATAGAAAACAGAAAGTCAGTCTCAGGTCTTTGGATCCTAGCTCCACATCTGACACACACTGACTGTGTGACCATGCAAAAAGTGACTTAACCCTCCAGCTCGCCTCTCTTAACTGTCATCATATGACAGAAAAAAATATTTAAGATATCCTTTTGACTACATTTTAACTATATTACTTTACCATATTAGTTCATTAATTTCTTTGGTTTGTTGTAAATATGAAGCAAGTCATTCTCACTCATAGATCTGGGTGGGTTTTTTATTACATTAGAATGTAAACACTTGGAGATAGGGACTGTTGGGTTTTTTTTCCCTCTGTATCTCCAGCACTTCACACAGAGAGGGACACGTAATAAGAGCTTGATAACTGTATGTTCATTGAAATCTATGTTTAGGAGAGAAGCAAATGAGAAGAATCTGAATTTGGGATTCATCTGAAAAGAGTTCCTGACTGAAGCCATAACAACAGATGACAATAGCAAGGAAGAGAATGGAGAGGGAGAAGGTCAGCACCATAGGAAGAACCCATATTAAGGCAAGAGAGTGGAGTCAGATTATGGAGGGCCTTAAATATCAACCATAATCCAACAAACATTTGTCACTGAAGTATTTGAAGGACTAAGTGAAAGAGAATTTAAGCTTGTTCTATTTGAAGAAAAAGTAGGAGCAGAGATAGAGGTAGGTGCTATAGATAAGTGTTATGGAGAAATGCATTTAGGCTTTGTGTTGGGAACTGCTTGACTAATGTGCTGCCTGGGAAGTTCTTGAGTTCTTCCTCAAAGGAGACCTTCAAGCAAGGTTTGGTATGTGGCAGAGGAGTTGTGTTTTTGTTTTGTGTTTTTAAGTATGAAGTGGAATGGATGAGCTTTGAGTTTCCTTCCAACTCAGATGTTCTATGATATTTTGTGAAGCATTCTACACTATGCATACCCTTTGATCCAGAGATAACTCCACTAGGCTTATACCCTAAAGAAATCAAAGAAAGAGGGGGAAAACCTACATGTACTAAAATCATATGTATAGCAGCTTTTATTGTAGTGTCAAAGAATTGGAAACTAAGGGATTGGAGGTGTCCATCAAATTATAGAATGACTGAACAAATTATGGTGTGTGAGGGTAATGGACTACTGTTGTACCATAAGAAATAATGTAAGGGACTCTTTTTCAGAGAAATTGGGGAAGACTTGTATGAAGTGACCAGAATCAGGAGAATGATTTGTACAAGAACAACAACATTGTAAAGCAAACAACTTTAAAAGACTAAAAAACCCCAATTAACACAATGGCCAACCATGATTCCAGAGGACCTGTGATGAAGCATGCTACCTACCACATTAGAGAGGAATGATGGACTATAAATGCAAAAGAAGACATATATTTTTGGATTCAGTTAATGTGGAAATTTTTTTCCTCACTACATATATTTGACACAGAGGTTTCATTTTTATTTTTTCCAATGAAGTTTGAGTAGGGGAAAGCAAACTTTATTAAATAAAAACTTAATTAAAATATTCTGTGAAATACTTGCTATTTTACTTCTTTAGCAGTAAAGATCCTCTAAATATTTTGGAGGAATACATCATCTATATATTAGAATATTATTTCTGGCAGCTAGGAAAACAATGGAGAAAGGAGAATCTGATGCCAGGGAGACCAGATAGGAAAGTACCTATAAGAATAATCAAAGCAAAACATGATCAAAACCAGCACCAATGTGGTGGCAAGAATCAATGGATAAGGGGCAGCTAGGTGGCACAGTGAATAGAGCACCAGCCCTGGAGTCAGGAGGACCTGAGTTCAAATCCGGCCTCGGACACTTAACACAAAAAAATCTAGCCGTGTGACCTTGGGCAAGTCACTTAACCCCAACTGCCTTCCAAAAAAAAAGCAAAAAAAAAAAGAATCACTGGATAAAAGGAGACAGATTGGCAAGGTTGTATGAAACAGAATTGGCAGGATTTGGCAAAATTTGAGGATCATAGTGATGGAGAGAGAAAAATCAAAGATAACATGAGGGTTTCAGGTTTGGAAAATGAGACAACAGAGCGGTGCCAACAGGAAAGGAAAGTTGGTAGGCCAGGGCAGGTTCTGAGGAGGATAATGATGAATTCAAATTTTCACTTGCTGAATTCAGATACTAGAAGGATATCCAAGTGGGGGTGTCCAACAGGCAGGGGGAGATGTGGAACTGAAGTTCAGGGGAAACATTAGAGCTTTTTTGTTTTAGTTGTGGTCCAGACTTGTGATTCCATTAGTATAGCGAACTTCTGATATAAAAACTCCTTTCACAGAGGCAGATTAGCAACTCTTCTGCAGTTTACAGTCATGAACACTTTTCCATCATATTAAGTACCCACTTTATTAAGTACCCACATTTATTAAGTGCCCACTCTATGTCAGGCACCTTGCTAAGTGCTGAGGATACAGAAAGAGGAAAAAGTCCCTGCCCTCAAGGAGCTCACAATCAAATAGAGGAGACAACAAGCAATCAAATAAACTATACGCAGAAAAAAATAGTCAATAATTAACAGAGAAGGCACAGGATTTAAAAGGAGTTGAGAAAAGCTTCCTGCTAAAGATGGGATTTTAGTTGGGATTTGAAGGAAGCCAGGAGGATGAGATGAGGTGGGAAAGGATTCTAGGCATGAAAGACAGCCAGAGAAAATGCCCTGGAAAGGAGAGATGGAGTGGTTTTTTAATGGAATAAGGAGGCCAGTCACCTAAAGGTGAGACTGAAAAGTTAACTGACCTATCTATTGTCACACAGAAAATATGTTTGAGAGAGAGAACTTGAACCTGAATCTTCCCCAGCTCCAAGGCTGAACTTTTGTATACTAAGCTATTCTGTTTCTCAGAAATTAATAATAGCAATAATAATAATAATAATAGCATGTATGTAGTTGCTTCAAAGTTTGCAAAGCACCTTACATATAGAACATGGTTTGAGTCTTACAACATTGTAGGTTATTAATATTGCTCTCATTTTACAAATGAATATATATTTTTGGGGTCAGTGATATAGAGATGGTCATTGAAGTCATGGGAGGAGATGACATCTCTCTATTGAGTTAAAGGAAGAGGTGAAATGGTCTGCTGAGAATAAGAGACCAAAAAGGGGGCTAGGGGCTTAAGAGAGGGAAAAGATTATACATTTTTGTTGTAAGGAGTTAAGAAGAGAATTCATAGCTTATTAGAGTTCAGAGAAACCTCAGATATTATTTTACAAAAGATGAAACAGATTGGGGAGGAGTACTTGCCTAAAATCACATAGCTGATTAGTCCAAGAGCTGAGACTTGAACCCAAACTCCCAGACTATGTCTGGTATACTGTCTAATGCATTGTGCTGCCTCCCTTTGTGGAGTAGGAGTAAGATTTAATGTGAGGTTCATCAGTATGAATTTATAATACATTAAATTAAAGCCTTTTTTTACTTTTTGAGTAATATTTGCAGCCTAAAGTTTGACTGAAAGCAAACAAACCAGAGTTGAGGTTCAATCATTCAAAAGTGGAAAGATTAAGCTGGATGAGAGATTCTTGGGTGGACAGTCAGTCTATACATATTTATTGGATGTTTTCTATATGCCAGGCACTGTGCTAAGTTACAAAGAAAGACCACAAAAAGTCATCCTTGCTCTCAAGGAGGGCTGATTCTAATAGAGGAGACAATACATACATCTTGATATACACAGCAAATAGATGGGAGGTTAATCTGAAAGGGAAAGCTATTTTGCATACGGAGGGAATGAGAAAGGCTTTCTGCAGAAAAGCCTTGAATTGAGTCTTGAAGGAAGCCAGGGAAAGCAAGCAGAAAGGAGAAGGGAAAGTATTATAGCCATGAAGGATAGCCAAGGCAAAGGCTGAGAGATGGAAAATGGAGGGTCCAAGGGAGTGTGAATAGCCCATTGTGGCTGGATAGTAGAATGTCGGGGGCAGTGAAGCACAAGGAGATAGCAAAAGGAGGAAGAGGCCAAATTATAAAGAGTTTTAAATACTAGCTCATTTAATATTTGATCCTGGGAGTCATTGGTACTCACTGTGGGAGGAAAAGGAACATTTTCAGAATTATATTTTAGAAATATCATAATGGCTGCTAAGTAGAGGATGGAGTGGATTGGGGAGGCACTTAGGAAAGGAGACCAGTTATAAATCTATTGAAGTAATCTAGGTAAGAGGTAATGAGGATCTGAACTAGGGTTGTGACCGTGCTTAGCATGTCCAAAACAGAACTCATTATCTTTACACCAAATCTCCCCTTCATAACTGCTCTATCTGTTGGGGACATCAATATCTTCCTAGTCACTTAGGTTTCCAAGCTAGGTGTCATCCTCAATCCTGATTCTCTCTCACTCCCAACTACCTCTCTATATGATCAAGGCCTTGTCAGTTTTACCTTTGTAACATCTCTTACAACCACTCTCTTCTCTTCTTTGACACTTTCACCATGCTGGTGAAGACCCTTATCACCTCGCACCTGGATTACCATAATAGACAGGCTACTGGTTGGTCCATCTGTCACAAATTTTCTCCATTCTGATCCATCTTCCACTCAGCCATCAAAGTGATCCTCCCAAAGCCTAGGTTACCGTACCAACTTCCCCCATCTCCTTGTCAATAAACATCAATGGCTCCCTATCACCTTCAGGATTAAATATAAAATCTTCTGTTTGGCATTGGAAAGTTTTTCATAGCCTACCTTCCCTACTTTTCCATTCTTCCTACATTGTATATTTCCATGTATTATGTAATCCAGCAACACTGGCTTCTGCTGTTCTTTCAACAAGACACTCCATTTCCCAACTTCAGGAATTTTCACTGGTTATCCCCTATGCTTAGAATACTCCCCCTCTTCTCTGTCTCCTGATTTGCTTCAAGTTCCAGGTAAAATCCTACCTTCAACAGGCCTTTGTTAATCATCTTTAATTCTAGTGTCTTTCTTCTTTTGACTATTTCTTATTTACACTATATGTAACTTAAACATCGTTGTTTGCATGTTGTCTCCATCCTTAAACTGTGAGATCCTTGAAAGCAGGGACTGTCTTTTATCTTTCTTTGCATGCTTTATTTAGTATAGTGACTAACATATTGTAGGCATTTAATAAATGTTTATTGACTAATTGTATAAGCAGAGAGAAGGGCAGAAATACAAGAGATGTGAATTTAGAAATGATAAGATTTGGCAATGGATTAGATAAATGAAGTAATTGAGAACAAAGAATTTAGTTTACAACACTGAGGTTGTAAGCATGGGTAATTAGAATGAAGGTACCTGTGACAGTAATTGGGAAGTGTGGAAGGAAAAAAGGTTTGGGAGAAAAAATAATGAGCTCTGTTTTCAAATGTTGAGTTTGCTTTCTAAGATGCAACTGGAGAGAAGTGGTTAAAGCTTGAGAGACAGACTAGAGATGGAGATATAATTCTGGAAATCATCTGCATAGAGATGATATTTTAACTCATGAGGAGGGAGTGATAGAAAAAAATTAATGGATAATCATGGGATCTGACCTAAGTAAGAAGGCAAATGATGCAAGCACAAGTGTGATACACTAGGAGAAGGTGGATGATTTAAGGAGACAGTGGTCACCCTGGTACCTATTCAATACATATACATCAAAAGGAAAGATCAAAAGACCATTAGTTAGGATCAGAACACAGAAATTTATAATGCAGGGTTTTGAAGCAATGGGATAAAAGGGGGGTCACTAGAGCTGACGAAGGTAAGAAATTCTGACAGATTCAAGTACGAAAAAACTTAATAAGATCTATTTGCAACAGTGAAGAAGGTAGCAGAGAATCTGGGAGAAAGGAGAAAGGAAGAATGTGAGCCAAGACATCATTAACAAAGGTGGGAAAGTGTTCTGGGGGGTTGGCAGATGACAGAAGTGAGAGTGGGAAGAGGGTTGTTAGGTGTACAACCGTGAGCAAGTCACTTAACCTTTTTGTTTCACACCTGTAAAATGAGGATAATCATACCTGCCCTGCTTACCTCATGAGATTGAGGCAAAGATCAAATGAGATCATGTATGTGAAAGCACTTTTAAAAGTCATCAAGACAGCCTATAAAAGTGCAAGGTACTTATTACTAAATATTAGGTAGTATTATTTTTGTTGACAATATTACATTAGGTCAATTCATATACCAATTATTTATGATCCATTTCAATACACGAATGTTTATTTGCTTAGGAAGCACAGCTTAGAATTAAATTAATATCATGTGTATTTTAGTTTAGTTTAGACTCAAGAAATACTCAGCCATAGACTATAATAAAGGGTGTATTACAATGAATAATCACAATAATTCCCCTCAGTTCCTCTCAACTCATGATTAAAGCATCCAATGATACCCTCCTATCCATTATTTTCAGCTAATATTCTTTTAGTGAATCCTTTATTACATCAGTTTGAGTGATACTTAATGACACATAGTAGTCTCATGTCCTTTATCCTCTCTAAAGCAATTTACCAATATTCATTAATTAATGCTCACATGCCTTTGTGAATCAAGCATTCTTTCTTCAACAAGCTGCTTTTTGTTTTTAGCTCATAATCCTACCCTAACTTATTTGAGGGAAGGGGCAGAGTTACAGAAATCAGACCTGTAATTTTACCAGTGCAGACAATTCCATCTACTAATGCAGAGCAACATCTACTCTGAACCCTGTCATTTTGGAGAGTTACATGGGGCATAGAGAGATTAAGTGACTTTCCCAGGGTCACACAGTTAGCATGTGTCAGAGTCAGAACAGGAAAGGAATCCAAGTCTTCATAACTTGGAGGTTTGTTCTCTATCCACTGTACTACTTAACTCTCATAACACTGACCCCCCCAACCAACACCATCACCAAGTATTATTATCATCACATTAAAAAAAATTTAAATTCCCAGAATTATGTGAATTCAAATAAGAAAAAGGTGATTATCTTTAATACTTTTTGTCATTACAATCAGGAAGCTATAGAATAGTCTGAGACTCTTATCTATAGCTGAGCTATAGAGCAGCCTGAGACCATTATAAGGGGGGGATAGGAGAGTGGGAAGCAGCTAGGACAAGTTCTAAATGTGTTTGGAGGGGAGAAGATATGAACAGGAAAAGGTATTCATAAGTACCCCCTAGTGAATTGAGACACTTCACCTGGGTCTTTTTATGAAAACTCATCCTGCAGATTTTTCTTGATGCCATGCTTCAACAAAGCTTTCCTGTCCAGTGCTATTCTTTCCAGGTACCCCTTTCAACAGCAACTAACCAATTTGAGAACATAAAACATGAGGGTCAACATAATGTAGTCCAAAAAGTCCTGGATTTGAAGTCTTAGATACTGACCTGAAATCCTTACTCTACCCTTTACCATTAGTATGACCTCAAGCAAGTTATCCAATCTCTTTTAAGTCTCACTTTCCTCAAAATGAAGGAGTAGAGGTCCCTTCTAACTCTCAATCCCATGATGCAATATCAAATGTAAACTATGAAAGTAATCCTTGGAGTAATGTATTACCCTTCTAAGGTAATATGTGAACATATTACAACATATTGTTTCAACATATTGTTGACAGGTCATTTGGGGACAATTAGTACAATGCTTTCATTTTGCAGATGGAAAAAAAACTGAATCCAAGACAGAATAACTTTGGATCTAATGTATATCTAGACATTGAACCTTTAATTAGGATGTCCATAAAGACAAATCTCACTAAAATGCAAGCATCCAGAAACAACACTAACTGGCTAGTGTGAACTATATTTAATATTTGTGGAGTACTTCACAAACATTTCATTTGATCCTCACAACAACTCTGAAACAAGATGTTATTACTATCTCTGTTTGACAGATGAGGAAACAGAGGCAGGCAGATGTTCAATAACTTGCCTAGGGTTACATCTCTACAATGTATCTAGATTTGACCTTGGGCCTTCCTGTTTCAAAAGTACAGAACCGTATCCACAGTACAAAGTAGTTGCCTCAATAACAAAATTAACTCGTTAGAACACTTCTAAAGCAGGAGACACTTTATGCCTTACTATGTATGTGAGAAATACAACCAGATCTTCAGCCTAGACAAAACCATACCTAGACCAAACTGTGGGGAAGATTCTGTACATTGAGAGTTTATTAACCATGACAAAATAGCATTTTTAATTTCTTAAATGTATTTCTTCCTACCAATACTAATTTTAATTTAATGTTTCTTTACATCAGAACAAATTTAGCTTCATTCTTCTCTTCATATTGTTGAGAGAACTGTTGAAAATCCAAAGCCAACAACCTCTTCCTCTAGAGAATTTCCTTTGCCCCTCCCCTTGAAATGTTTGTTTATAAGTACTAATATTTTATACCTTCAAGGACACTAGGGAAAGATCAATTCCTCCCATAATTCTTGAAGGAATTGGCCTGATCTATTCTGATGAGAGTCATTAGACCAGCTGACAGTCAGTCTAATAGCACCTGCCAACAACCCTTTTAACAGGATCTCTCTTCACCATTATCACCTCCCTCCTGCTCTTACAAAGTTCCTAATACCAAATTCCTAATGCCTGTTTTAGAATCAAAGATATGAATTCAGGTTCCACTTTCTCCCCAATATGTTAATGGTAGTAGTTCCTCTATAGGAAAAAAAACTTCAGAAACAATGGGTCTGATGGCTATATCACACTTAGTAAAATACCATCCCAATTATCACAATTTTCCTTGCCAAAAAAAAAAACAATGAAGAAGAAGAAAGGAATTGAAAGAAAGCAGTTCTCAACAAATGGGCAAACACAAGTCAATTTACGATAAAAATCAATAAAGTTAATCCTAATTGTCCATGAAAATCAATAAGATAAAAATGGGTTGTGATTCTTCAAAGCAATCTTCAGCTATTTAAAAAACAATGAGGTCAAATTAGTCAATATTCTCAAATTAGTCAATATTCTTGGTGTGAGATATCACACCAAGATATCATGATTCTAGGGTGTTTGGCAGGCCCTGGGCATCCTCCAGCACTACTTAGAATTATGTACTCCATCCTATCTGGCATGGGCCACCAAATAAGCAAAATGTGGAAGGGAAGAGAACATTATCAATAGAATAGTCAAAGCTAGGTGGAAAAGAACTTTCTGCAGCAACAGGAGAAGGATTGAGCATGAGTAGTACTATGGATCAGGGATCTGAACAAAGTTATTGCATTTAGACATCTGATTTTTAGGATGAAAGTGTGTAGTTATAATGTAGAAAGATAGTGAAAGGCTTATGTAAAGCCAGAAGTGTGGAATATGGTGGGAATACTATAATAAAGTTCCCAGAACCTGCAACTTGTTTAAAAATAAACAATTCTCCAACAATTCTCCCTTTTCCAAGGAGTACATTTCGTTAAATATATAGTTTTTGAAAGATAAAGTGAACAAAATTAGCTGATAACTTGTAAATAATTAACATTCTTTCCAATTTGACTTGAAGCAATATAGAAATCAGGATCTGTAAGAGAAGTATTAATGTAAATTACTTTGAATAATGAGTCATTTCTCTCTTTCTGAGAAATTTCTAGGGTTATCCTTTTGATCAATATAAAGACAATTTAAATGTGGAAAGGAACAAATGACATACTCCTTTCTGAGAATGGAGTAATAAGTCTACTTGTTCTTTTAACTCAAGGCTTACCCCAGTATTCTGTATACAGTAGATGCATACTAAATGTTTGCTTAATTGAATTGAATTTTTCATATCTTTTCTTTCTTCATATTTTGTAAATTAAATTAAACTAAGTCAGGACTAATCAATAAGTTCATTCCTCTGGCATCTAGTAAACTGCTTTTAACTCTGATGAATGAAAGTTTAATCAGTACACCCTGGGTGCTCACACCAAGGAGGTTATGATAAATTCACAGTGATCAGAGCAAATGGAATCAGAAACAACTTGGCCATGAAGAGCACCTCATAAGTACACTAGCCCTCCTTTGCTTCTAATTTCAAATAACTACCTTGCTACTCTCCCAGATCACCTTTCTTTCTGCAATAGTCATCATACAGTTTGATCAGAGATCAACAGATTCTATAAACCAGAGAGCTTCCAGAAGCTCCCCTTCCACCAAAAAAAAAATCTATAAGTACTACAACTGGCAGGTCTATGATATAGGTAAGGGTAAAAGAAGGGGGTAAAAAAAGATGGAAAATGGTATTTAAGGGTAAGTGGAAGAGGACAGAAAAAGGAGAGAAAGAAAACTTGGCAAAAAAAATTTTTTGAAATGTGTATAATGGGGAATGAATGTACAGGGTCATTGTCACCGCCACATAGTAGCCCATTGTATAGACTATTAACCTTTACTCTAAAATCTAAACTATCCTTTTCTTTTCTCCTCAGAGAATACACAAGCAGCAGCTCCTTACATACAAGTTACCTGGATGAGATCGTCCAACTCAGTTGCATTGACACAAGAGTGTTGAGATATAAATGTCTGCTTCTGAATCACAATGGTGGTCCTCCGTGAAATCTCATGAGGTTGCTCCAGAGCTTTGAAGACAGTGGCTCCAATGATCAGATAGACAACAACCACCAGGAAAATCGTGGAGACCGTCTTCCATTTCATAACATTAATAGTTGTGTCACTTTCCACCCGGGAAGAAAGTACTGTGGGTTTTGTAGAAAAGGAGAGCCTCGGTTTGGAGTTCTGAGTGGCAGATTTAGGATCCAGCAAGTCAGGTGCCGCCACTAGTAATAACAGAGAAGGAGTATTAGGTTGGAGTTGGTTTAGGGTGTTCTGGTTGGGTGAGCTTCTTTTTTTTATGGGGCCAGTGTAACTTATTCCAACTCTTCCCTGCTTTCCTGGTAGAAGGTGACTGATCTCTAATATTCAGACCAAATATCACCTCCTACAGTCTCAGATTCAGTAGCCTATATATGGGTACCTGCCCAGAGAAAGGGTTGGGAGCTTTACTCTCATGATGTCATATGGTATGAGAGAAGAAAGAAGAGGTACACCTGGAAACTTGAACAAAGATAAAAATTTACAGAGCTGCCTTTTAAAAATCCAAATTTATATTCTTTTACTATAGCAAGCTTTGTTTTATAACCATCTTCCATGCTAAACAATACATGGTGGGGGTGGGGGGGTTTGAATCCTATGTATTTGAAATGCATAAAAAAACACTCACACTCCTGTTCTCAAGCAGCTTACAATCAGAACAGTCAGAACAATATAAGAAACAATTTGTTATTTTGAAAACTGAAATAAGGATTATTTTTATACCTTAAGGTCATTAACATGACAATATTTTGCACATAGTAAATCAACAGTATTTATAATGTCACTGAATCTTCTTTGTATCATGTAAGCTTTTTCTTAGTGCCCAATGGAACCTCAAAATAAAATTTCCTCTTTCATTCTTTGAAATCGTGGCATATTAAAAAAAAAAAGAAAACTCACTTCTGCTTACAATAACATAATCCTAGGTACAACTCACGGGTATTGGAATAATGGTTAATAATCCAGAATGAGAAATTTTAAACTTTGTCTCCTACCCTTGTATTCTTGTACTCTACATGTTCTGTAAAAAAGATAATTGTTCCATTAGGGTATATTTTTGTGTCTTCTTACAAATTCTCATACACTCTGCTGTAACTATGAAGCCATTTATTATTCATCTCAGTTGTTCAAAAATATCATTAATGGATTCCCTTTTAGAAAATAAAATAGACACCAGAATTCTACCATGTTGGGGGAGGGGGAGAAGGGAATCAATCATCTACTGAAGGATATTTGATTATATCTACCTCAGCAAACCTTTGGAATGGCAATATTCTACTCACAGTTTTAACCTTACAAGTATAGTACCTTGTTCACAGCAGCCACTTAATAAATCTTTGTTGATTGTTAGTTGGGAATGGATTAGAAGTATATGCATGAACCCAACCAGAACAGACTGTAGTATCAAATTCTCTAAGTATATAGTCGTTGAATGAATTACTAAACTGCATATTTCAATATTCCAGTAAATGAATTTGCTATATTATACATGATCGATACATTGATTAATTTTGATAGTGCAAGATACACATTAGATATCCATATGAAAAATTCAAATACAGCTGAAAACTTAAGAATACATATGTAGTAAGGAGTGAAGTCAAGATATCATATTTCCTATGTCTAATCTCCTCTCCCAGACTATCCTCTGTGAGTTAAACTATCCAGCTACCAATCACAGTTTCATTTCATAAAATAAATCTACAGTAGCACTTAGGCAAGAAGCTTTGTACACAAAGCTATTTAAAGCTCTGGGCTTGAGCACAGCTGTAATATGGTATAGGATGAAAAAATGGTCTCTTCATTCAGTAGAACTCATACCCTTTTTTCATTTTTCTCAAAAAAAAGAATTCACAGCTGTAAACCAATATACCATATTTCTTTCAACTACTTAAAAAAATAAAAAGGAAATGTTTAAGGACACCTCAATATGTATCCAGACAGATAAACATCTATATAGATATGTATGCATTTATCTTTTGGCCCAAGTATATTCAGCTGTATTAAATAATGCCAATGATTGAAACCACCATTATTTTTTTGAAAGATAATTGATTATACAACTGAATATAACATGCATTTATTTAACATTATATAATTAAGAATAGTCAAAGTTCAGACTTCCTAAATGAGGATTCTTGTCAGAGTCACTGTCCTCAATGAAAAACAATAAAATCATGATAAAGTTTGATTACATAGATGGATAGACAGACAGACAAGCTCTATTGGCATATCTGGGTGATAAATAACAATACTAATGTCTAATAATACACACTCAAGCACTGCACTTAGCGTTTGGAAGAAATCTCAGAACTCCCCTAGATCCCATCATCACACAGACACAGACAGTCCCTTAAATCTGTGTTTTCTAGCCTGAAGAATCTGGGAAACTTTGAAAATTACTTGCTTCTCGAAAGACGATCCCACCTTTCCTTATGTATCTATATAACAGTCACTCAAATTATTATTGGAAGAAGTCCAAATTTTTCTTTTTAAAATTCAAAGAAATCTACTTCTTTCAAGCAATTAAAAGTTTTCCAATTACCAAAAACACATGTCTATTCTAATAACTGAATGTATAAAATTTTGGTGAAATCCTAAATAAAAAGAACAAAAATAATCTTTTTCTCTAACCCAAATGTGGGAAATCAATGAGTTTGTAACTTTGCTTGGTATAAGCCCGAAAGAAGATACTCAGAGAAAAGAAATAGAGGTTATATTTTTTCCTTCTTTCCTTCCTCCTTCAACTAATGACAAGCTGTTCTTAATCAGATGCTCCCCATCCTCACCCATTTACTTATCCTTGAGACAGACTCTTCGGGAGTTCTGACAGGAGACCTGATGCTGGCAGAAACCAGACTTCAGCACCACTTATTCTCCTTACACAGCTAGCAACAAGTGTGGACAACCACCGCATAACATAACCCTACACAATCCTAACTAACCTCCCCCTCATAAACCCCTCCTTCTATTCCCCTCCCCCCCCCCACCACCACAAGTCTTTCAAAATATTCAAAGCAAAAACTCAATGTAGATGCAAAAGTCGGGATACCATGGGGGCTGGGGGGGAGCAGAAATGGGCGAAAGAAGGAGGGGTTAGGAGAGGATGGGGGGATGGGGGGGGAAGTGGGTTTGTCCCTAAACGGTCTGCTAGCCCAGTGAGACCCAAGGTGTTGACCTTAAACAGAGTCCGGATGGACTACGCACAGCTTGGAGAAAGCCAGGCTTTCGTCCCCTAGGACGAAGCAACCCCGGGAGACCAGAGGGATGACGCCTGGGAAGAAGGGATTTACCTCCTGCACTGGAGCCGGTTGTTTCCTGCGAGGCACTGGAAAGCATGAGGCATGCATGCAGTATTCAAAACAGGGGAG
>CM053593.1:98803877-98827939 GCA_028646575.1 Pseudocheirus occidentalis | reverse complement strand
AGAGCAGAGCAGGGGAGGGGCTTTACAGTGGGATTGCTGTTTTAGGGTTGGGGCAGGGGCAAGACAGGGAGAAAATTTGTAATTCAAAAATGTAATGAAAATGAATGATGTAAACAAGAAAACAAATAAAAAATATCAAAAAAAAAGAAATTAGAGATTAGAGGATTGGAAGGAATATCAATATGTATGACGAAGTCCTCAAATATAAATACAGAAATTGAGAAGGAGAGGAACGCTCTGAACCATGCCCTGAACTTGTTGAGGAAGGAAGGAGAGTGTCCTGGAGGTTGGTAGACAATAATCACCGGGACTATATTAACATCAAAAGAAGAGAAATTTCTAATTGATGGTGATAGAGGGAGCCTAGAAGTGGAAATGGGGAACAAGGTATATTCCAACTCTCTCACCATGACCCATGTAGCTTTGGGCAAGTCACTGGGTCTTAGTTTCCTCAACTATAAAATGAAGACATTGAACCAGAGGGCATCCCTAAAACTCTAAATCTTTTTTCTTATCATATCCCTACTCAACCCAAACAGGTAAATATTTGCTCCTTCCTCAATGTGTCTATATCCTGCTTATTTCCAAAATAACTTAAAAAACAAACTTTTTTGTCCTCTTTAGCATTTACTGCATGCTTCAGTTCACACTGGGCTTTAACTTTCCTACTATTACTCTCAATGTGTATTTAGTGTAGTAAATAAAATAAAACAATAAGAAGATATTCAGTGAGCTTCTGTTGTAGGGCACTTAAGCTGATGAATCACACCTAGGAAAGCCAGTGGAGCTGGTAACCTGAGCCAATGAATGTGAACAGAAGAGTAATAGCAATCATGATAATGATGATAATGATAGCTCACAATTCTATAATGATTTACAATCTAACAAAGTATTTTTTCTCATAACAACCCTGTGAGATAGCTCATAAAAATATTGTTTTCCCTATTTGACAGATGAGGAGATTAAGACTGAAGAAGTGACTTGCCCAAAGTCACAGAGCTATTAAGTAGTAAAACCAGTTCTTGAACTTAAATATTTTGAGTAAGTCTATAGCCTCTCTCATTCCCTGAGCTCATGGTATATCAGTCTTCTCTGCTCTATGAACAAATGGAAAATTAGAGATGTTACTTGGATAGGATGAGGATTTAGTGGGCAAAAAGAGATGCAGAATCTTCAAGCAAGAAAAGAAAGTCTGTCCACTCTGCTCAGGAGAAGTAGGGAATAGTGAAGAAAGTTGAAGATAACCCACATATCTTCTATAAAGGCTATTAGGGGAATAAAATGAAATGGGGAAAGACTTGAGCCAAGGACACCAACCAGCAGGCTATTACAGTAGTACAACTATGAGTTGATAAAGGTCTGCAAAAAGTATGGTGGCAGTGTGGGAGGAGCAAAGGCGATATATATGAGAGATGTTACAGAAGTAGAAATAACAGAACTTGACAATGAATTGCATATGGGAGGTGGGAGTAAGGAGCTGAGTATGACAACTAGGTTGCAAGTCTTGATTCCTGGAAAGACAGTAGTACCTTCAACAGTAATAGGAATATTTGGACCGAGAGAGGTTTGATGGGAAAGATGAATTAAATCTTAGGTATGTTGAGTTTAAGAATGTCTAGGGCATCCAGTTTAAGATGTCTAATAGAGAGTTGGATATGAAAGGCTAGAGGGAGGGAGAGAGAGAGGTTAGGGATAGATAAATAGATCTGAAAGTTATCAACATAGAAATCCATGGAAGCTAATAGTATAGAGAAATAATATTGAGGGAGAAGAAAAGCAGGTATAGCACAGAACTTGGGGGGTCACCATGATTAATGGGCATGACCTGATTTCAGATCCAGAAAAGGAGACTGAGAAGGATCAGTCAGACAGGTAGAAGAAGAACCAGGATAACAGAGTGTTATGAAAACCTGGAGATATTCTAGTGCTCAGGATATTAAGTACTAAGTCTTCTCCCCTTGTAGAATCATAATAGTAATCACTCCTATTTACCCATTTCTTTAAAGATTACAAAGTGCTTTACTCAAAGCAACCCTGTGATGTAGCCAATGAAGTATTATTACCCACATTTTGGAGATAAGGAAATTGAAATTTAAAGAAGTGCAAATTATCATGTAAATAACACAAAAACAAATTAAGAAAGTGGTATAGGGTTTGATAAACCCAAAGAACACAAGTTCTGTATTAAGGACTTTCTATTCCACAAACACTTCTTGGGAAACTGGAAAACTGTTTAGAAAAAAATAAATTAGGTTTCAACTAATTATTCCCAACATATACCAAGGAAAACTCCAAAAACATGCAAAAAGTCACATTTTCAACAAATTCAAGGAACAAGGAAGGAAATACCTTTTTCAACTATGAATAAGTGAAGAGCTCATGACTAAATGATAGAGAATATCATAGGAGATAAAATGGACAGTTTTTATTACATAGAGGATCTCCACAAATAAAACCAATGCAGCTAAAATTAGAAGGGAGATAGAAAACTGAGGGGGAAACCTTGGCAACAAGTTTCTCTGATAAAAGTATATCTAATATATGTGACAAATTGATTCAAATATAAAAGAAAAACCATCTCCAATATCTAAATGGTCAAAGAATATGAACAGGAAGTTATCAAGGGAAGAAACTCAAGTTATTAATACAAATATAAAAATGTTCCAAGTCATTAGTAATTAAAGAAATGCAAAACAAAATAATTCTGGGGTTCCATGTGATACACATCAAATTGAAAAAATGACAGAGGTTAAATGACTTAGATATATAGATAAATCATTTATAAGCACTTATTATGCAATGATACTTATGAATGAAAATATAAAAGAAAGTCAGCCGTCACCCTCAAGGAGTTTACGTTCTAATAGGGAAAGACAAAACAGAAACAGAAAGCTGAAAAAGAGGGAAGAGGAGGCAATGTATGGAAATGCCTAGCTCCTAGACAAGATCAAGTAGAAGCTTATCCCTTATACTCTAAGACTTAGAGCCTCTTTACCAGGGTCAGAGCCAAAGGTTATAGAGAGAAGTGGGGAGGTTAGCAATCATATGGGGGTTATTAGGAAGTGACATGCCCAGGGTAACCAAGCAAATAAGGGTCCTAACAAAGATCACCCTGAATAAGTTATTCCCATTTTACCATTAGATTATTTGAGTCTGGAAGAAACCTTAGGAGGTCATTTATTCTAGTCCCTCCATTCTACACATAAAAAAAACAAAACCCCAAGAGATTAAATGACTTGACTAAAATCAGACAGATGGTAAAGGATGTAGAGGTTGTTCAAACCCAAGTCATCTGTCTCTTTGTCCAGTGCTCAATTTACTACAGCTCCACAGCTGTCATCACTTTGGAATGTGGAGATGGGAACTCTAAGATAAAGTGGTTACTCTATCCCAATTTTCCCATGATTTCTACCTCCAACAACCAGATGTTAATCTTTGGGGAGAAAATTGGATCCATAAAATAATTCTCCTTTACTGTTTTTTCTGTCTTTTGGAAGATCAAATTATAATTAAAGTCAGTCAAGAAATTATTAGCTGCTATATCCTGGAGAGAAAAGGAAGAGGAAGGAGTAGAGATAGGAAAAGGGGGGAAAGATGAAACAGAAGTGCAAGACAGGGACGAGGGGAAGGAAGGAGATTCAGAGAGAGAAGGGGAGAAAAGGAGAGAAGAAGGAGGACAGAGAAAATAAAGAAAGGAGAGAGGCTGCACAGATGAGCAGGTCACTCTATTCCTCTGTCATTAATATATTGTGTTTCTATGACAGGTTTGTGATATATTATTGAGACCCATATCTAGCCTTTCTCCCCATATGCTCTCTATATAGCCCAATAACAATAGAAATTCCTTTTCCAATTCTGTTGCCTCCAAAATGTTTTCCACTATGCTTCTCTCCTTAACTCTTACCTCTTAGATTTCCTTATGACTATATCTTTTTTTAAATATACAATGTTATTTTACCACACTCATTTCACATATCCTATTTATTTGTAATAACTTAAGGTTGTTAGAATTATGAAGTTAGAAGGTAACTATTCCCATTTCTCCCATAATTTTCACTTCACTAACTAGTTCACCCTTATAGATTAGTATCAGGTCCAGTAGAGCAGTCTCCCTCTTGGCTCTGTCTTCTAAAAGATGAAATTATCAAGTCAAGAATTTTTCAGCTTAAAACTAAAGAATGATGCATTTGATGAAGTTTCAAGTGCAAGTAACAATTTTTTATGAGTAGGGAGGGATCTGAGGAGGTTCAGTCTTGTGGTTTCTGGAGAATAAGTAATTTCTATTATGGAAAACCTATCTAACAATGTAGTTGTTCAATTATTTCAATTGTGTCCAACTCTTCATGACCCTATTTGGGGTTTTCATGACAAGGAAGTGAAGTGTTCTTCATTTCCTTCTCTAGTTCTTTTTACAAATAAGGAAACTGAGGCAAATAGGGTTTACTGACTTGCGCAGGATCACACAGCTAGTAAGTGTCTGAGGTTGGATTTGAACTCAGATCTTCCTAATTCCAGACCTGCACTCTATCCACTGCTCCACCGAGATGCCCATTCAGCAATGCAGGTTAGTAATTTGTTTCTTATTTATATTCTTAGAGATTTATCCATATGTGACTCTATTTATATACACATTTACATACCTATTTGTGTGTGTGTGTATTCCCCCTGTAGTTAGAAAGAACTGAATTCAAATCTGGTCTCAGACGCTAGCTGAATGACCTGGGGCAAGTCACTTAACCACTGTTTGCTTCAGTTTTCTCAACTATAAAATGGAGGCAACAACAGCACCTATCTTGCTGGGTTATTATAAGAATCCATTGAGAAAATATTTGTAAAGTGCTTAGCACAGTACCTGGCACATAGTAGGTACTTATTTCCTTCCTCCTCGTCCCCCTTTTCACAGGCAGGTCTTGAACTCCAGCCTTCCCAACTTCAAGATCCTTTACCTATCCAATGTGGCACAGTGCCTATACACCTAATAATCACCTAATTAAGTCTGTTGGAAACATATATTAAGTCCTAGAAATATTGTGAAGATGGATTTGAACTGAAAACTGAAGGTGAGTGAGAAAATTTCCCCAAACCATAGAGAATAGCACTGTAGTATAGGGAAAATAGCAGTTGAGAAGATCTGGAATTCACAGAAGACAATTACCAAGATGAAAGACAAATGAAATTTAGCACCTTAGAAATCAGTAAGTAAATGTTCAAAGTGATTAAAAGGGTAAGCTAGAAATTCAAATGCAAAGAGGCAAAAGCAATCTCAAAGGTATAACTGGAATGTGGTGGGGTGAGACTAGTGACATGGCTGAGAGATAACTAAAGGGGACAATGGTATACTGTTATACCTAAAGATAATATACTAAGCTTAAGAAATGCAGCAACTGAAAGAGGAAAAACATACTGGAGAGAATTTTAGTAAAAGAAAAAAAGCAGAAATGATACTGTAGTAGTGATGCATTAGAGCCCACTAGGATCAAAGAAAATAGGAAAGAAACTTGAGGAACAGAGAAACAGAGGAACTCTGAGATGGAGTTAAAAATGAATTAATAACGGAGAATTTCTACTTTCCAGACATTTATTGGAGTCCTCATTCCCTGTCAAAGAGAATTTTCCAAGGGAATTGTCAATTTTTTTCTTTGGAGAAAGCTTTATTTTGATAAAATTTTGACTTGCCCCAATGAGAATTTAATTCATCAAAGTATGAAATAAATACAAGTAAACTCAATTCTGAGCAACAAGAAGGGACTGAATGTTGAGGTAGAAATGATGAGAACCTTGGGGGAGGCATTGACTACTCTATCTTAAAATTTATGATTGACCCAAAGGGCTATAAAACTGTGTATATCCTTTGATCCAGCAATACCATTACAAGGTCTGTGTCCCAAGGAGACCATAAAAAAGGGAAAAGAACCTACATGTACAAAAATATTTATAGTTCCTCTTTTTGTGGTGGCAAAGAATTGGAAATTTAGAGAATGTCCATCAATTGAGGAATGGTTGTAGAATGTAATGGAATACTATTGCTCTATAAGAAATGTTGAGCAGGCAGATTTCAGAAAAACCTGGAAAAACTTGAATGAACTGATGCTGAGTGAAGTGAACAGAACTAGGATAATATTGTACACAGTAATAGCAATATTGTGCATAGCTATCAGCTATGATAGACTTAACTCTTCTCAGTGATACAATGATCGAAAGCAATTCCAAAAGACTGGAGGAAAATGCTAACCACAGCCAAAGAAAGAACTATGGAGTCTGAATGCTGAGCAATTCATATTATTTACACTTTTTTTTGGTTTTTTCTTTCTCATGATTTTTCTCCTTTTTATTCTGACTCTTCTTTCACAACATGACTAATGTGGAAATATGTATACGTGTAAGTTATACATGTACACTTTTAACATATCAGATTGCTTGTTGTCTTGTAAAGGTGGAAGGGAAGGGAGGTAGGGAGAAAAATTCAGATCTCAAAATCTTATAAAATTAATGTTGAAAACTATCTTTACATATAATTGAAAAAAATGTTTAAAACTATTAAGAAAAAAATTACAATTGAAAAGTAGGGGAAAATTATGCCCAATATTTTGAGAAAGAGGTCAAAGCATTAGATAAAAAGGATAAAAAGGTCCATATGGGCAGTTGGTCCAAGAGGGATGGGAAACTCACAAAAATGAAATGTTGAAGACAAAACAAAAATTATTCCATTTGGAAAAAAATTAGAACTTTTAAAAAAGATTAATGTGGATGGACAGGAAACTCATCAACCAATTCAGATATTTTAATAAAATATGGATAGGAGATGGAAACAAAGTCAGGTGATGGAGAAATTAGATTAAAGATTAGCACAAAAAAAGTGTAAGAAAGCTAAACAATGATCACATGACCATACACTTAGCATTTACAGAAGTCTTGGAGGAATTCTAATCTGATCACCTTATTCAATAGATGAGGGAAGTGGGGTCTAAAGACATCAAATGACTTGCCCAGTCACAAGATGCAACATTGGGTGGTATCTGAACATAGGATAACCGATGAAGGAAAGAAGGCAAAACTTCTCAACTCATCATTTGTTTCTGTTTTCTCTTCCAAGAATAGTTTTAATACTGTGAAGGATAAAATGAAAGTGATAAAACAGGAAGTTAAAACCCAAGACAAAAACAATGGCAAGACGGTCCCTAATTTTTCATCAATGAGCACACCTTAACTGAGCCTGGAAAAACTGAATATAGTTTTTTAGGGTATGTAAAGAAGCAGTCATTCTGACTGATTTTTCAAAGACTGTGGAAAACAGGAAAGATGCTACAAAATTGAAAGAGAACAAATATCTTAATTTTTAAAAGAAATAAGAACATGGATTATACAACTACAAGTCAGTGAACTTGACTGAGTCCTGGAAAATTTTTTGGAATTTATAATTAAATAATTTTTAAGTGTTTAGAAATGGAGGTTGGGAAAGCATTAGAAATAAGTATAATTTTATCAAGAACAATCCATAACCATTTACCTTCACTTCTTTTATTTGTGTATTCATCTATTTATCTATCCATCCATATACTTATTTCATTTTATTTTATTTTTATGGCAGTTATTGGGCTGGTACATCAAGGAATGCTTTAGCATTCCTAGTATTACCAAGAAATTAGGTCCCCACAGAATGGCTGACTGCTTTTCAGGGATGACCATAAGAGGTTTAAGGTTCTAGCAATGTTGCTCATAAACTCCCACCAGTTTGGTTCCCACTGATTATTAACCAGACTTTTAGAATTGGGTCTTTTAGACTTTTATACATTTTAGAATGAGCATTAACTAAGCAAGTATATAGCAAGGACAGTTCGTGCCAAAATTATCCTCCCCCAAAAAAAAAGACTGGAACACATTCTCCCAAAAAATGTGCATGGTATCCCAGGGGAGAGTGGGCACAAATTTAAAATACAATGAAAGTGAGAGACACATAGAGAATATTGTGGCTAGAGTTCTTGGCTCCCAAAAGTTCTTTATTAAGCCCATAGTCACTCTTCTTTTCTGGAGCATTAACTGCTCCTTGAATCTGCTTCCTTCCTTAGATGGCCATCATATTTTTCATTTTATCAATCAGTTCCCAGTTGGATACATTATCTCCTATTGCTCCCTTCTCTCTGAGGGCATGGTCAATGCAAGAGACAGGGGAGAAGAGAAAGGAAAAAAAACCCTTCCTAGCCCAATGCCCAAGAATGATTTCTTTTCAGAGACTTGGTTTGAACTGAAATCCTCAACTCCCAAACTTATATCTTCCAACACTGGATGTAAGCCAGTGGACTAAGTGCTACTTTATATGTAGATTCAGTGGATTTGGCTTAGTCAGTCATACTGCTCTTTTTATTGACCCAATTAGAGATTCACATCCTATAAAAAAGAAACAAGCAAGAAAGGAGGAAAACAAGCATTTATTAAGCCCCTTCTGTGTGCTAGGCATTGTGCTAAGCCCTTTACAAATATTATCTCATTTAATTCTCACAACATATGATACATACCATTATTAACCTTATTTTATATGTAAGGTAACAGAAGCAAACAAGTTAAGTGACATGCCTGACTCGCATAGCTAGCAAATGTGTGAGGCCAGATTTGAATTCAGGTTATCCTGACTCCAAGCCCAGCATCTATCCACTGTAGTGCTTAACTGCCTCTCAAGAGTTCATAGGATACTGTAAACTATCTTGTGTAAATATACAAAACTTCATCCAGTCCTTCAGTGATGTTAACTGTTACAGGGAGAGAGGAAATTCTCCTCTCACCTACAGCACTATATTTCAGTAAAAACACTTAGTCTCATATGATGAGGAGAACAATATGAATAGATGTGGGCTAGAAGGTAGAACTCTTGGACCTGTTGTTAATTGGATGAATGACCATCCCCCAAAAGTCATCACTGTCTGATATCAATCTGGAACAGGGCATTTATCAGTGTGCTCCTAGGATCTCTCCTTAGTCTTGTGCTTTTTTTTTTAACACTTTTTTCAGTGACTTGGACAAGACCTGAATGATATATTTATTTAAAAATCAGATTCATGAAACTAAAAGGAAAAATGAACATGGTGAATAATAGGATCTCAGAAGGTTTAAAAAGCACATTTAAAAGCTGATATTTAATAGGGAAATTTAAAATCCTATACTTGGGTTTGAAATTTTAATTTCATAATGGCAGAACAGACCTGGCAAAACTTCAATTCAAATGAAAAATATGTGTGAGTTTTAGTGTAATGTCATCTCAGAATTAATAACACTGTGACATGGCAAACAAAAAAGTGAATATGACTCCAGGCTACACTGAGAGACATCATCCTCTTGAACTAGGGAGGTAATATTCCTGCTGGATTCTGTCATGATCAGATCACATCTGCAGGATTGTTTTCAGCTGAGTGGCATATTTTAGGAAAGATATTGACAAGATGGGACTGCATCCAGGGGTCAGCAGCCAGAATGGTAAGGAGACAGGACTCCATGGCACGTAAGGATCATTTGAAGGAATGGGGGATGTTTAGCCTGGAAGAGGGGAAATATAATCTCTTGCCTTCAATTATTTGAGATGCTGACAAGTGAAAGAAAGATGAGAGTTGTCTGTTTGGCTCCAGCAGATAAAACAATACAGAATAGAAAGAAAATGCAGGACTTTTTTTCTGAGTGATTAGAACTGTTCAAAAAATGGAACGGGCTTCCTTTGGAAGTAGTGAGCTCACTTCACAGGAGGTTTTTAAGTTGAGGGTGGATTAGTACTTTTCAGGGATGTTGTAGGTGGAAGTTTTGTTCAGATATGGTTTGGACTACAGAGCTTCTAAGATGCCTTCCAACTCCTGTGTTCTGTGATTCTATGAGCCTTTAGCAAAGACCTACAGCAGTTGTCCAGATACACAACACACACATACACACACACACACATGCATGCACACACACATCACAACTATATCCTGCTTTTCCTTTTTAAAATTTGTTTATGGAAATCTTTTAGCAACCACATATAACTCAGAGTGGTATAAACTACCTATTTTTCCCCTCTTCACATCTATCCCAACAGTGGAAAGTTGAATTTTGTGGTGGTTTGGTTTTGGATGAGTGGTACATGGAAAAAACCTGATTAGTATTTTCCATTGATATTCTTCCCAAGAAAGAAAGCCAATAGTGCATTGCACAGATTCCAAAATGTCTTGCCAACCTTCTTTGGTAATTAACTGTAGTGTTTCTTTTGCTTTTTTGATGGATGTCATCTGCATCAATCTCAGATTTTGAATTCTTTCCCTCATACACTATATCTGCATAACTCAGGCAGTTTAAGATTTAACCACAAGGCTATGAAAACTGTTTAGTGACTTTACTCTGTAGAAAGAGAGTCTCCTTAAGTCCAGGTGCTTGTTCTCAAGACCCAGATGTGATGACAAAATGTAGTCTAGACTCTGTCCTCCAACACGTAACATTTTGAATCCAAGGTTGAAGTCAAAATATCCTATAATGATAGCTCACATTTATACAATGCTTTACATTAAAAAGTGTTATATATGATCCTATTTTATCCACCCAATAACAGGCCTGGAAGGCAGAGAGAATACAAATCACTATTCTCATGTTAGAGATGAGGAAACTGAGGCTTAGGTAGATCAAGATTGGTTCAATTGAATTAAGATTAATTTCATTCAACAGACTCTTATCAAGCCCCACGAAATCTATGATCCTCTTGCATTGTTAGGTGCCACAGATTCTAAGACAGAATTGAAATAAATATCTATGTTCTAAAGGACTTGTGTTCTATTCTGAGATACAAAAATGTCCTATACTTGGGTTTGAAATTTTAATTTCATAATGGTAGAACAGACCTGACAAAACTTCAATTCAAATGAAAAATATGTGTGAGTTTTAGTGGAAGAAGGGAAGGGAAGGGAAGGGAAGGGAAGGGAAGGGAAGGGAAGGGAAGGGAAGGGAAGGGAAGGGAAGGGAAGGGAAGGGAAGGGAGAGATCAAAGTCCTCTAGGAAAATTTGAATATAGAGGTGGTACTAACAATTGGCAAGAGAAGGGGTCAGAGAAGGGTTTATGAAGGTGACAACTATGTCCCTTGAATTATTCAATTATAAACTCCTTGATGTCAGGGATTATCTTTTACTTTTTTTAATAACTCCAGAGCTAAGTATAGTGCTTGCCACAGAGTAGGTACTTAATAAATGTTGATTGATTTAGTGATTGAAGGAAGAAAGGGAAGAATTATACAAGTTGGAGATAAGAAGAAAGTACAATCAGAAAACAGAGAATACCTTGTGGAAATGAGCAGGGTCAGGACATGAAATGTCAAGCTCAGGAAATAGCTAAGTCCTCCAGTTTGGCGGACACATGGAGCGTATGAAGTGAGAAAGTTGGAATCATTAAGTCAAAGTCAGATTGTGGAGGGCCTTAAATGTCAGGCTATCAAATTTGTATTTTATCCTAGATATAATAGGGCATCACTGAGGATTTTTGAGCAGGGAGTAACTAGGTCAGACCCATGCCTTAGCAAGACTTTGGGGTTTTTTTTTCTTTTTTGGCATCTGTATGAAGAATAGATTGGAAAGACAGAAGGGAGGAAGATCAATTACCAGTATACTACAGAATTCCTATGAAAAGGCTATAAGGGCCAGAACTAGACAATAATGGCACATATCCCATAGGGTCATTGTGAGTATCAAATGAGACAACATGTAAAGCACTTTGTAAACTTTAAGCACCATATAAAAGTTAGTTATTATGTGATCATCCAAATGGAAAAAAGGGAAAGGGTAAAAGACATGTTGAAGAGGTAGAGTCAGCAGGACTTGGCAACTGATTGGTTAAGGGAGATCTATGAGATGTAACAATAAAAGATGATTAAGGCAACAGACCTGAATGACTTAGAAGATGATCACTCACTCTATAGAAATAAAGAAGCTTGGAGGAAGGGTAGGTTTAGGGAGGGAGACAATGATTTTGGCTGTGGGTATTTGCCCATAGTATATTGCTAGTTGGATGAATGATCATACCCATGTTGGAATCAGAACTCAAACTCAAGTGTATCTAATTTGAAATGCTCTTTCCACTATACCAGGATGCACCCCACTGTTGTTCCTACCATGAAAGCAAGGTCACACAAGGTCCCTCAATATATCCCCATTACTTTGGCTTATTCAGCTACCCTCAAATATTTCTTGTATGGAACTAGAAATGCTAGAAGTAGGATTGGCCAAAAGTTGAACAAGAACAAGAGGCAGCATTTGATGACCATGAGCACAGTCTAACTGACTGCTATTCAGAAGACATAGCATCTATGATTTAGACATTGAGAAAGAAAAGGGTGACTGTATGGATCTTTTGAAACCAGCCCAATGAATGTTACAAGTTTAGAAGGGACAACTACTTCCTAAGCCCCCTCCAGCTCTTTCAAGGAGATTTGAGAACATCTACAATGTAGAACAAAAATTGCTGATACAGCACCATCCAAGTGTTTTCCATGAAGTCATGGCATATTTGTGGAAGCAGAGTAATTACTTGTACAAGAGATCTTTGCTATTTAATTGCCTAAATAATTTTATGACAGCACCTTGCTTTGACAAAGCCCTTTTCACCTGCTAGCTCCAGGGCCCTTAATTTTCACTGAAGACAAAAAGAAAACTAAAACAAGATGTCTTGACTTGCCCAAAGTCATAGTATGTCTCATTGCAAGTCTGGTTAGCAAAAGAATTTTGGCCTGTTATTTTTATGCTTTCACTACTTTAACATACTCCATGTGTCCCTCCTATTCACGAATCTAATAAATGCTGAGTCTTCTTAATCTCTCTTCATTTTTTTCTCTTTTTTTCTTTAGTAGAACTGTTTTGGAATCAAGACTAATACCAAAGTGGCCATTTGTAAAAATCTGAAAGAAAAAAAAAATATATAGGTTTTCCTGCTACTTAAGAGAGATAGTATTAACCAAATATACCCTTCCAATGTGATACTTCTCGTGGTTTGCAGATCATTTTGTCATATCAAAAAGTTACCATTTATTAAATGCCTACTATATGTCCATCAGTTCATTTCAGCTTAAGAAAACCAATATTCAAAAATCTAAACTTCAAAAACTTAGATGAATGAGGGACTGTCTTTGGGCTTTATAAAATTATTTGTTAATGTTCTGTGATGACTGGAACAGAACTCAGAAAGCAGAGTCAATTTTGTGACAGTCATAATTGATTAGCTTGTTGACATATTCTGTAGTTGGCATTTTTCTAGGAGCTGAAGTGGGCAGCTATGTGGTATGGTAGATAGAGTGCCAGACCTGAAGTCAGAAAGATTCATTTATCTGAGTTCAAATCTAGCCTCAGACATTTACTAATTGTGTGACCCTGAGCAAGTCACTTAACTCTTCTTGCCTCAGTTTCCTCATCTGTAAAATGAGCTAGAGAAGGAAATGGTAAAAAAAAAACACTACAGTATCTTTGCAAAGAAAACTCTGAACAGTGACATGAAGAGTTGGTCATGACTGACAAAAATAAACAACAAATAACAAAGGTTCAAACAGCTTATGTTGTATAATCCAAAGCATAAAACACCCAATGCAGAGACATATAGGTAGAGATACCAGGGAAGGCTAACCAGGTGATCAGACACCCTATAGGTGCACTGGTCTACCAATAGTGAAGTCTTAGCTAACTCTCTCTCCATTCTGTCAATACATTCTCTTCTATACTCAAAGGGCAAAAACGGTTTAAGGAACATCTACCCCCAAGATGGGGGCAGAGGGGCAGCTAGGTGGTGTGGTAGATAGAATGCTGGACCTAGAGTCAGGAAGACTCATCTTCCTGAGTTCAGATCTGGCCTCAGACACTTCCTAGTTGTGTGACCCTGGGCAATTCACTTCCCTCTGTTTGCCTCAGTTTCCTTATCTGCAAAATGAACTGGAAAAGGAAATGGCAAATCATCTCAGTATCTCTGCCAAGAAAATCTCCAATGGCGTCATGAAGAGGTGGACACTATTGAAATGACTGAACCACAACAACAACCCAGAGATAGGTATTCTTGCTTTTATAGGATGCCTTCAGACAGCCTCTCAATGGCAAAGAAGCTCATACCCATATTGTGGTTATTTACAGCAGCTGTTGGCTTTCTGCTCCCATAGCTGAACTACCCTGACTCCCTAAGTGTAGTGACAAGATTCCCCACAGGGTTGCTCTAAAAAGTAAAATCCCCTCATTAATTTAAAATGGAATTTGATTTCAAAATTGTAATTTATACCAACTTCTTCAACAAATCAATAGATAACGAAAGGATCTTATGCTGTAGAAAAAGTCATCAAACAGAAATAATTATACTACAGCATAGAACACAATAAGTGCCTAGGTTATATGCAAAGGGTTGTCTAAGGTTATGTGGAAAAAAAGAACTTCAGAACTGAAATGGCAAATGAGAAACCCCTCTAGATTAAATCTTCCAGGCACAAGATGCTTCTGTATATAGTGAAATACATTTGTGTGTGCATTTGGGCAAATGGCTTAGAGCTTTAATGTGGTTATTTCCTTCATCAGCTTTGCAGTTATTTTATATCTGTGTCCTCTTGTAAACCCACATGCCTGTCACACCATATATCTCCAAATGTCCTTAATATTTCACTCCCAGATCTACTTTATCCATTTCCCAAATACAAGTGAATAAAGTAATTGCATGACCTATGGGCAAGATACAGTCATCATTTAAACACTGTGCCACTACACAGCATGCCAGCACAGGAAACACAAGGAGAAAAGAGGAGTATAGGAGAGAGAGCTTATAACTTTTTCTAGCTAAAATTCCAAAGGAATTTAGGGATAAATAATATAATTACCAGACTTGGGTTTCAGCCAGGACACTTCTGTACTAATAACCACACTCTGATAAGATCTTTCCTCATATATTTAAGAATACAAGAAGCCTAGCTTAACAGGACTCAAATAGCAAGCATCTCCATCATCACAATCCTGCATTTTGCTTCTTGGACACTGGACTCAACTGATTTTTACCAGGCTAGAAAGAAAAAGGGATTTTCTGAGATGTTTCATGCAGAGTCTCTGTGTTGTAAAGGAGAACTACACAGAAAATACTGAACAAGCCTCTGCCTGCTAAACTTGGGCAATCTCTGTTTGAATCATCTAAGGAGAAAGGTACTCCTCTTTCTGTCTGCTAGATTAAGAACTTTAATTCTATAGCCATATCACAAAGGTGAGGCAGATAAACTACAGTAGACTTCATTTGGAGGAAATTTCTGACTTTTTCTGGGACAAAAATCATATATGTTTGTTTTGTCTGCACAGACCCAGGTTAAAAAGGGAAGAGGGGGGGCAGCTAGGTGGCACAGTGAATGTAGTACCAGCCCTGAAATCAGGAGGGTGTGAGTTCAAATCTGACCTCAGATACCTAACGCTTACTAGCTATGTGACTTTGGGCAAGTGACTTTAACCCCAATTGCCCTGCCCTTCCCCCTCCAAAAAGAAAAAATAAATAAATTTTAAAAATAAAAAGGGAAGAGGGAGGGGGCTCCATGTTGGTCTGGACCACTACCACAAAGACTATTGAATTTGGGAGTCAGAGAATATTAAATCTTGGCTCTTCTACTTATTCTCTGTGTGAACTTAGGCAAATCACATCCATACCTCAGTTGCTTCACCTAAAAAACTGAGAGCTTGTTCAGAATATTATTGAATTTAAAAAAATAACCACCACCTTTCTGTGCAAAAAATATTCTCCTTTCAATTCCATAAGGATTTGTAATTTTTTCAGTGTAGGTATGTCCTCAACTAATGTAGACTACAATTTTTTTTTAAATTAGTGAACGGTCTTTAAGAGTTGTTGTTTAATTGTTTCAGTCATATCCAATTCTTAATGGCCCCATTTGAGGTTTTCGTGGCAAAAATACTTGAGTGGTTTGCCATTTCCTTCTCTGATTCATTTTACCAATGAGAAAATTGGGGCAAATAGGGAAAAGTGACTTGCTCAGGGTCGCATAACTAGTAAGCGTCTGAAGCCAGATTTTAATTCAGGAAAATGAGTCTTCCTGACTCCAGACCCAGTGCTCTATCTACTGTGAGACCTAGCTGCCCCAAAATTCTTCACCCTATTACCAACTTATGGTTGAGCCTCTACAAATTCAATAGGGCTGATCCTCTAATAACTGACCTTCTGGCTAACACCAAGAACATAAAAATATCCATAGCATCTTTATTCAGAAAAGCAAAAACAAAAAACAAAAACTGGAAAACATCCCATGTCTACAGAGTAGGACATGATTAACCAAAATGTAATATATGAATATAACAGAATACTAGCTAGCTGCCATGAGAAATAATGACTTTGAAAAATAAAACACAGAAAAACATACTTGAAGTGATGCAGAATAGTAATTATTTCCTTTTTGTCTTTGTATCTCAGGACTTGGCCCAATGTATGATGTATTTTGCCAGAATGGAAAACCCTCAGAAGAGGAAATTCCCTGTACTTTATTAGCAACTTATAGTTACAAAGAGTAGCCTAGGATCTTTGAGAATTTAAGTGATTTGCATGGGGTCCTGCAGTTTCTGTCAGAGGCAGTGCTTGAACCTGGTTCTGAGACTAGTTCTATATTCACTATACCACTTTGCCTTTCATCCTGCACCTAGCCCAATGCTATTGAATTGAGTTGAATTGAATTGGAAAAAAAAACAAAGTAGAGTCAGGAAAACACAATGACTAGAATGATATAAAGTAAGAATAATAACAGCAACAAAGAGAAGTAAACCTGATCAGAAGTAAAATTTAGAAGAGTTCTCAGAGGCAAAGAAGATGTTATGGTTATTCTGTTAAACTTAACACATACATTTAATAATGAAGTTTGTGATTTCATTTAAGATTTGGGGGTTGGGAGTGGCAAAGGGAATCCATGTGTTTGAATGTCAGCTCTTCTGGATGTTGCTACTTTTAGAATAAATAATAAAACAGAAGTAGCTGGTCCAGATGATCTGTCTGGTTCTTTCCAAGTCTAAACCCCATGATCCTAGAACTGAGGCAATTATCCTGAGCATTGAAGCCAAGACCACAATAACAACAACAAAGCCCTGCATGCTTCTGCCTTAATTACCTAGTTACACCAGGTGAAAGTGGTGTTTTGACTTGAGTGATGCAGGTAATGATATCAAGTCTGCACTCCTTGTGGCATGAGCACACACAATTCCAGTCAGTTCCCTGACAGCAATAGCTTGCTGACTCACCCATCCTCTTTGCAGATCTATGGGGATCATTCCTAGGTCTCATCTCTTCCCAGTCATGTCTCTATCCCCCACACCTACTCTTCTTGGTTCTCTTAAGGACACTTTCTGCACAAAAATCTTCCCACACAAAATACACTTTGGTCCAGCTATTCTCTTCTATTCAGCTGCTGATCCTGACTGGCCTTTGGTAATGTTGTGAACAAAGAAAGTTGATTTCATACATTTTTGATAACCCTCTACCTATGCTTCATTTTCGATTTCTTCTTGCCTTTTAGACATTCACTCTATGTCATACCCACAAACCCAGGGCTCTTCTGTAGCCCAAGGCTCACACTTGTGATCTCATCTCCCTTCTAAAGAAGGATTTTGCACTATGAACTCTGCCTAATACTTTCTTCCAATCAAAATATGTGTTCAAAGTCTCATTCTTTCAGGGAAGACTAGATACCAAGTGTTTAGCTAATCTGATAAATCCATGATAATGTTAGCCCCTTTCCTATCAATATCTCTTCAGGTCAAATAACATAGGTATATTTTAAGAGTACCACTAATACCTTATCTCAAAGGCATAGGGTGTGTTGGATCACAGGCTTGGAACTAGAAATGACTGCAAAACCCATCTGATCCAACTCCTTCATTTTTCAAATAAGGAAACAATGAGGCATGAAATATGTTCTCAAGATCAAATAGCAAGTCTGGAGGCTTATATATGAAGCAGGCCTATTATTTAAGATGAGGTTATCTGACTCAAAATTGGTATTCTTTCTATTCCCTTATACTACCTCCATAACCTTTTCTTTGGAGAGAAGAAATTTCAAGCCCTGTGGTACATTGCTGAGGAAAATACTTTCAGGCAAAGACCCTCCTAAGGTCTTATTTTACATACTTGAATTAATTAAGAGGGAAATTCTTTAAAATTACTTTTCAGGACACTAAGTAACTCAAGGTAACTGCTGACAAAATATCCCCAAAGAGATAACCTGCCTAGTTCTCCTTGAATAGAAAGATCAAATTTCTCTATAATCAATAAATTCTATTTACCAATAACAATAATTCTCAAATTGCTTTAGAATATTTAGCATTATTTAAGAATGTTTTCTGTTTTAAAAAAACTGGATGGTTCTGGATATGGTAAATACTTGAAATTATAAAAAGTGAATTTGAATATACCTTAAGAAATATGAAATGATTGGCTGCTAATTTGAAGTCACTCCTAAATCAACTAGCTACAAGTAGACAGACTACTGAATTGTTAGAGCAAATTTCAAAATCAATGTGAAATTGAAAGGATAAAAATGAGAAGATACTGTAAACAATTACAACATTATAACATGGCTTCATTGAATAAGTTCTTGGTACAGCAAAATGGGAACTGGATAAAGGAAAGGACATTGATATGAATCATTACTATTTCCCACACACAAGGAACATAAAGTAGTGCTAACACTGAGGAAACAAGAGTCCAGAAATCACCTGAGGCAGAAAACATTTAATCTCCTAGACATGCATAGAGACACGGAAGGTAAGAGCTATAGCAATTCAGAATTTAAAATCATTTGTAAAACCTTGCAGTGGATGATTATAAAAAATTATGAGCATCACTGCTTCAAAAAGTTTCCAAAAGTGGTCAAGTAGGAAATGAATCTTCAAAAGGCTTGACACACCTAGGCAAGCCAGTGTGTCCCATCACTTACAGATTAGACAATAACTGACACTCCCCCCCCCAAAAAATGGAACAGATCTGCTAGTATTTATATAAGTAATTTTCATTATTGATAAGATATCACATGTTTGTATTGCCTAGGCAATGAGCTAGAAATAGAACTTGCACTTAGAATAAGGTGAAGATAGGAAAAACAGTTAGATAAGACCAAAGAAAAAAAATCTGTACTGCAGCTAACAAAACGTTTAATTCATTGAATAATCAATTATGCAGATATCTGGAATGAGCACAATACAAAGAGAATGGAAAAATCATGGACAATAGTGTTACAGAAAAAAAAGGAAGCTAAATATCAATAATATCTGCCAAGCCACACGGCTACTCTTTCATCTCTCTTAAATATTTATAATGATGATTTATACTTATATAGAAGGTATCCTTCAGGAAAATGTGAGAAGGGAGCAGCCAGACTTTCTCAAATGATTTTCCAGTTCCTTGAGGGCAATGACTGGCTTTTGCCTCTTTTTATATCCCAGCACTAAGCATAGTGTCTGACACATAATAAACACTTAATGAATGTTTATTGATTGATTGATTGATTCTATAGCAGTCCACATTTTCAGGCACACAATTTACTGAAAGGTATAAAGAATACAAGATCTTGCTACGCTGTCTGTTAGTCAGTTACAATAGGACCAAACATTGATTTAAAGGCTCTCTGCCAGCAAGGAGTTTCCGATATAAAAATTCCTCCCTTGAAAGATATAAAAACAGATAACTCGATTCTATGTCCCTCTGACTATTACTATCAATTGAGGCATAAAACAGGGAGATATATACTCACCAAAGGTATTTGCCACCATCATGGAGGATGTCCAATGCAGAGTCCAAATGGAAGAGGGATTCCCTAAAGATGGTGAGGTCCTCCCGATGCTTCTGCTTTCAGATGACATTGTGCTGATTGCATCAAGCCTCAGAATACTACAGAGCCTCTTCAATGAGAGTCACGACCACTCAAAAAAGATAGGTCTAACAATCCACAAAGGAAAAACAAAATGAATGAAGCATGCCTCTTTTTCCAGGCTAAGAGATGTTGGTGAGTGGAAAGCTTATTGAATTAGTCTCTCACTATCATATATTTTGGACAGGCACTGTAGGTAGGCAACAAGCTCAGCCCAGAATTGAATAGGAGGAATAAAGTTGGCTGTGTGGCATTGGGGAAAGAATGTAGTACTTTCATAAATCCCAAACTGCTCCTTGACCCACAAAAAGCCCATCTTTTAAAGAATTTTTCCCAGTGATGCTACATGACCATAATTCATAGCAAACCACAGTTATCAAAGAATAGTAGATGCAAATGTCCCAAAAGGAAAGGGATAAAGACATGGTAGATATGATAAAGTGACAATATCTTATCAATTAGGTCATATGCAAGAAGTGACTTTAAAAAAACACCTAAGAAATGTACATTCAGAAAAGGAGAAGTGTCAGCCATGGAAGAAGTGCCACCTTCTATATGCGCTCATCATCTTCTGAGTGACTAGGATCTTGACCCTACAAAGTACTTTGTTATCTAATTCACAGGAATTTTGTATATACTTTTGGTATGTACATATTGTCTCCAGTGAAGGAATGTAAGCTCCTTAAGGACAAGAACTATTTTATTTTTTGTCTTTTTCATCCCTAACATATTGCTCAAGAACACAGTGAGTACCTAAGCAAATGCTTGGTGATTGCTTGGTTGGTTAGATCAAGGAATAACAGATAGACAGTCGGAGTGCTCCCTTGGTAGCAACAGGATCTTAAGTAACTGGGGAGAACATATATAATACACTGCATGGATCCCCTCTGAGGACATGGACAAACCACAAAGGATGAGAAGATGTAGACAAGTTGCTCCCTCCATTTGGGATGTAGTACCTACCTAGATGAAAGCATGAATCCATTCAACTGTTTAGGTATATCTGTCCTGCCTTCTCTATGAAGGTCAGGCATAATTCATTGTTCACTCTCTATTCCTCTTATGGAATGCATCCAATGGGTACTTAATATTGCAGATTTGCAGCACTGGCATTGGAAGAATGTTTCCTTGTAGGTTATGTTCGTGAGAAATGGAAATGAAAATGAAAATGGAATGGGTACTGAGAGCCCAGAGAGACCTAGTTTGGGAATCTCCGAACTGATACTTAGCATTCTAAGTTAAAGACTTAGCCTCTCTGAGCCTCAGCTTCCCCTATTACAAAACAAATATAATAATGTGCATGCTGCTTCTCACACAGAGGTATGAGGGAAGCACTATGTAAGTCTGAAATGGTCACAGACCAATGTTTTTATTGCAGGGAGATGACTTGTCTTGATTCAATTTGAAGGGTTTTGGTTTGATCTCAAGTGTTGGTTTAAAAAAAGTGATTGTTATTCAGCCACCCCCTTGTGTTTGTCTTTGTTTCCCATTGCTCATCTCCTATTTCAAATGAAAGCCACTTGCTCTTATATGTACCTTTCACCCGAAGTAGAGTAGTTTTATTCCCTTGAGGGGCTTTTGGATTACTGAATAGATAAAAGACAATTATCTCTGTCACAGACCTTTACTGTATTTAATCAATGTCATTGGTCAAAGCAGTCAGGGAGAGTATAATAATCCTCCTATCATGTTCATAATTCTTAGCTGCATCTATTATGATATTTTAAAATTGGTTCTATCTGGCTTATTGAAGATTATTAATAATTTATTAGAATTTAACATGTTAGTGTTTGCCCAGTAGTTTTCATGATTATAAACCTACTTTAGTTAAATATTACATTTGTAACTATTTTCCTACCTGGCTTTTACATTTTCCTAAATATCCTCTCCCTAGAAGAAGGAGTGTGGTAAGTTAGAATTCATGCTTATTCCTAAGAAAACATTGAATGGATTTTGAAAAATCTATTCAAAAGATATTCTGTTCATTTTTTTAGCCATAAAAGACCCATATCATTAAGAGCAATTATAATATTTCTCTTAAGCTCAAAGAATGAAAAAATTATAAAGCCTGAAAATTTGGAAAGGTCAGATTTTGAAACAGTGAAAAATGTGCTTTGGACACGGTTATTGAAATTTAATTGGAAAAAGCAGCCCTATGCACATTGGAAAAAATCACATTTCTAGCTAGTATGTTCACAATTTAAAAGCTGCCAAACCCCATACTTTATACACAGTAGCTGAGTGCTATTTTTGAAGACTTTTTTAAAACTACAAACAAGACTAGACTGAGGCAAAATTATGTAATAGGTCCATCATGTCCATGCTCTGTCTGTGACCCTATAGAGATAAATCATTGCTATCATAGGGTAAGGGAAAGTAACTAGCAGAGGTCAATTCAGATGAAGCTAGAGAGCAAGGTCAGCTACCTATAGCTGGGCATGAAAACATAAACATACCCAAAAAACACTTAGCGTAGCAAGATGAGGGACCTTTGTGCCAAGCTCAATATTGCTATCCACCTTGGTATCAAAGTTAGGTAGCCCATCTCAAGACTGTGCCTCTTGCTAATTTCCTTGGATTTAGCTAATCCTAGCATTGACCCTGTTCTAGATGCTACCTTTTGCTTCTGGTTCATCAACTACAAAATTTATGTCTCTTTTGCTAGCTCAGTGCCTCCCATGGAAGCAGCTGGCCTTGATGGGACAATTGGTTAAGACTGGGTAGACTGGCAGATCTAACCTGAAATGAATATATGAGAATAAAACTAGTATAGACCCTTGAACTGAGATATGCCTCAATTAGCTGCCATGTCTGAGGCAGCAAGGTGGTGCAGTGGATAAAGTGCTAGATCTGAAGTTAGGAAAACCTGAGTTCAAATCTAGCCTCAGATACTTACTAGTTGTGTGATTTTTGGACAAGTCACTTAAATTCGGTCTCCCATAGTTTCTTCCTCTGTAAAAATTGGAATAATAATAGTAGCTACTTCCAAGGGTTGTTGTGAGGATAAAATGACATTATACTTATAAACTGCTCTGCAAATTTTTAAGTACTATATAAATGCTAGCTATTAAGTCAACTCTTAAGTAATGCCCAGAACTGAACATAGTACTCTCAACATAGTTTGCTCATAAACTAGCATTGCTTTCATTTGAGATACTATGGCTCTATGAAGAAAGTCTAAGTCTTTTGTTGGTGGCATTGTTGTTTTTTGCTTCCATGTCACACAATGTTTCAGGGTCTGTTGAACCATAACCAGGAGGTTACCTGAGTGACGTGGGATCCTGCCTAGCATATCATGTTAGTCTTCCAATGTGTGTACCAGAACCAGTTGTCCATAAAATTTTAATTTGTAATTAAATATCAATTTTGGAAAATTTTTGGAAATACACATTTGGGATTTTCATGGATTAACATGAGAGCCAATCTGTTGGCAGTGAGCTTCTTCATACTTAGGTTGGGTTTTGGACAATAAAGATAATATATTACCAAGATTTAAACATCTCAAATGAAAGAAAACTGCCTCCTTTCAAATCATTACATTCTGAGATATTTCTATCACTAATTCTTTCCTGACATTTGGTCCAAAATGGCTCTCATTAATGTCCTTCTTTTGCTACTACTTCACCCCTTTAGGGTTAAACAGAATACATCTAAATGACTTTAGATACATAATTAGGATAGCTCCAAAACCCTAGTTACTCAGTGTTTATATCACTGGATCACAGGATATTTCACCATAATGATTGAACCCTTCAGACCCTTCATTTATTCCTCCAAATATCTCAGCATCACCACAATTCTCTCCTCTTTCCCTCTTGTCCCTATTCATTACTAAAACTAATCCCAGTAAACCTTATCCTCAGTCTCAAGAAATCACACAATCATAGCATTTTAGAGTTGTAAGAGACCTTAATGGTCATCTGGTCCAACCCATATACAAAAGGAATGGTGACTACAACATGCCCAATCCAAACTCCATTTACCCTTAGATACTACCTTCTTAACCAGTTGTTCACTTCCCTAATTTATTTTTCTCTTATGCATCCCCCGTCTTTGAATGGCAGAAATGAAACACAACCTTTGTTGTCCTTGTGTCATATACAATTTGTTATCCTAGAATCTATAATTGCTGTCAATACATTCTAGCATCCTTCTGAAAATGTCACTTGTGCCTACGTGGATCAATCAACAGAAGTCGTCAGTTGTAAT
>CM053593.1:98798940-98803777 GCA_028646575.1 Pseudocheirus occidentalis | reverse complement strand
TCTCTCTCTCTCTCTCTCTCTCTCTCTCTCTCTCTCTCTCTCTCTCTCTCTCTCTCTCTCTCTCTCTCCTTCCCTCCCTTCCTCATATCTTACTATGCTCATAGACTTCAAGAGATCAGAGGAACCTCCATATTATGATAATGCATTGGGGTCAAGGAATCTTGTCCCAACCATACCCAACACAGATATATTTAAGCACCTAAACATTTTTTGTGAGTCTAAAGCAGAAGTGGCTGTTAGGGAACTAAAATACCAATTCACCATTTTCCTTGAAACTTTCTCAGCCATAACATTTTCAGATCATCAGAAACCATTTGTGGTAGATAAAGACATATTCAATATAGCTCTATTCCAAGTAAGCACTTCTCCTGAGGTAGCTAGTCTCTGGGTATATTTTTTATAAATGATAGCAGCAGTAAAAAAGGATTAAGGAGAACAGCTGCTAGCATTTAAGATAGTGTTTAAGGCTTGGAAAGGTCCACAGCCGAACAGTAGTCTAGTCTCACCATTAAAATCTGGACCATCTCCAACACACACAAAAGTTAAATCAGTGATAAATGATACAGGCACTCTTTTTCAACTAGTTTACTTTTTAAATTTTCTTTGTTCCAGTTTTTCACAATGAAGCCAGAATTTGCCCCATGTCCCATCTCATCCTCCCCTTACCTATAGCTCTCTGTGTGACCAATACTATGCTCTGGGGAATCAGGAAGCTGCTCCACCCAAATCAGACACAATAGAGTTGATTTGATATCAACAGCCACAGGATTCATACACACAGGCCCAAATGTCCACCACAAAAACAGGAATTACTCCCCCTAGAAGAAAGTGGCTATTCTCTCTTAAAATTTGAATGTACAACATATCCTTTCTTTGGTCTGACCATGTCATTCCTTGTTCAAAAAGCAATAGCGGTTCCCTGTTATCACTAGGATGAAGTCCAAACTCCTCTACTTGGCATTTAAAGCATCTCACAACTTTGCTCCAATCTATATTCCAGATGCACTTATCCTTCAATAATAATTATTATGGATAGCATTTATATGGTGCTCTAACATTTGGAAAGCACTTTGCATATATGACCTCATTTGATGGTGGTACTTTATTCACAACAACAACCTGAGAGGAGGTACTTTATTCACCCTCTTACAAACTTTGTTCAAGTCAAATGGCCTCATTCCCAGCATAAAACATTTTAGCTCAGGCTGGCCCCATGCCTGAAACGTATCCCTTCCATACCTCCATTTCTCAGAATATTTATTTTCCTTCAAAACTTAGAACAAGAACTACCTCCTACTTGAGGCCTTTCCTGATCCCAGGAGCTAATGACTTCTCTCCCTAAATTATATTGTATTTTCTTTATTATACACGTACATGTGTATGTGCTGTCTTACCCAGTCTATGTAATATAAACTCCTTGAGGTCAGAGATGGCTGTCTTTGTATCTCCATACCTAGCAGAACACCTGGCACATATAAACAGTTTATAAATGCTTGCTGAATAATTGATTATTTGGCTAATGACGTTTTTGATATGATAGCAGCTTGCGGAGTGGATCCTGAGAAGAAGCCTATAGATTAACAAATTTAGATTTTGGAAGCTACTACTAGACTCTCAGTGACCTTGGCTGGCATCATCACAGAACTCTGAACATCCTAAAGTATATGTCCACACGGGTAGTTATGGATACTCTTTAAAAAATTCATTTTAATGTCTGTACTAACTCTGCCACTGTCCTCAGTTAAAATAGCTAAGGTTTGGAAAGGTCCACAGCCCAACTGTAGTCTAGTCTCATTAAAATCTGGACCATCTCCAACACACACAAAAGTTAGACCAGAGATAAATGATTATAGGCACTCTTTTTCAACTAGTTTACTTTTAAAAATTTTGTTTGTTCCAGTTTTTCACAATCAAGACAGAATTTGCCCCCATCACAATTTGATGCACCATATATCACATTCAATCCATGTCCTCAATTTGTGTTATAATTTTGTTTATCCCAGTTCACTACCCATCAGGTTAAAATTCATTGCCTATCTCTTCCAATCCAATGGTCAATCAGGGATAACTGACTCTATAATGGACTACTACATTCATTATTAAACTTCCTAGCAATGCAATGATTGGTCTACCTTTCTGCCTACCACGTCAATACTACTGACTCATCTACCTTGAGAGTCCTTTTCCATTCAAACTATGATTTTTCACCTTCAGTTTTTACCCAATGCTCCTTCCACTTTTTCTATCACCATGCTACTGAAAGGTGATTTGTAGGAAATGTAGTTTGACCTGCAAGAAACATTAGACATTTTCAAAGAAGCCTATGAAAAGATGAGCAGAATCCCACTGAGACAGGAGAGTCCTTTCAATTAGGAGATCAGGGCTAAGCATCTTAAATATGCAAACAAGCTCTCAAAGGAACTGATATACTAAACAGATATCAACCTGCAAAACCAGATTAAAAGATAATTAAAAAACGTTTAACAAATTAAAACGGTATAACATAGATAATTTTAATTTGAGGTGTCCTGACTCAATGTGCATCTAGGGATCAACTATATTTGAGCTTAACATAATTTGACTAAGATATATGATTCTTTCCCATTAACCAAATACTAAGGAGATGCAATTGTATCCACCTTGGATCCTTAGAAAGGGCCATTGCTTTGGAACCAGTGAAGAAGACGGGCACAATCTAGGTAAAGGAAATTCAGAAGATTAGTGGGGTAAGGGTAAAGGGCAGCCATGCATAATTGGCAGAAATAAAGGATATGCACACCTACAAAATATTAAGAGTAATAAATTGAGAAAACTGCCAAATTTAAACCACTAATATCTAGTCAGCCCCAAAGCACTAAACTAGACCATGCATGTAACAGTCCCATCTGGCCTATGCTGTCAAATCTAAAAGATAGCCATCTTGTTAGCTGCCTTGTCACTGCTCTGATTCTCCACACTTTGGAATAGAACCTGCATACCAGACCACCAGAAAAAGCCCTGAAGCATAGGAAATTAATCTATTCAGCTTTGTAAATCCCTTCCCTCCCCACCCTGCCCCCCCAAAAAAAAATAAAACACATTACTAATAGTTTTGGCCATTGGTGAAGACAGACAACTAATCTTTTTTTTTTTAATCTAACCTACTATAACTAGGATAAGGAGGGGAAGAAAGAAACCTATTTTCCAAGCTCAGTCCTATTCCTCAGCCATCTCCCCTCTCCCAGTGCCTTAATATTTTTATTGGCTGGAGCTTAGAAAAGTCCCAAAATCAGCTGGTGCATTTTCAAGGAAGGAAGTAGACTGGCAGCCTCCCTCATAGAAAAATTCTGAGGGACTGGATTGCATCTTACACCTCTTCCTGGGACTACTGCAAGGCACCATATCCTACACAGAAATGTCACTCAGTAAATGTTTGCCCGTTATTATGATGAGTTGATATGGTTTCTATCAAACAAACAACCTCTCTCCCCTGCTGTAATCTGTCTTAGAGTCTCTACCTTAAAACCAGAACCTACAGAGACACTGACTCAAGGCTCTAATTAGAAGCTTCAAGGCAATTTAGCCTCTCTATTCTTGGTACTCCCCATGCACTACAGCTGGCATGTTCCCAATTAGCTCCAATAATTCCTATGAATCAGAGCCACCTTCTGTCTAGGTGAAAATCCATTTTCCTTGTTACTTCTCCTGTACACTTTCATCCATATGTAGTTGAGCCCAAGTGCCCCTGAATTCTCATCTTCTCTCTTCTCCCTTTCTACTGTGTTCTCTGGAATATTTCTTTGTTATTAATAAATTCCCCCCTTCATCCTAAATCTCTTCTTTTCACATTCATTCTATCATTTTCTCCTGAAAATCCATCTTTTGGCACCCAGTTTGAGGGTAAATGTGCTTTCACACTTCTGACTCAAGGAGTGAAGGGGAGGAGCTGGCATACTTCTTGCTTCCATTGCTACTTCCAGGCCCTCTCACCCCCTTACTCAGTAAGCACCTCCCTTCTTTTAACCTTCACTGTCCTACATCCTGAGCCTTTCTGCGATCGCCAATGGATTACCAGGTCATCGTCCATTTTTCTCAGTAAGAACCATACCTGGCTTGAAGTATTTTGTATCCCAAACCCTGTTCCTTTCTAATAAACCATTTGACAAACATTCATTAAACATTTATTACATGTCTGGCCCTGAAGATACAAATACAAAGGGAAGACAGTCCCTGATTTCAAAGAGCTTACATTTCAGCAGTAATTCAGCCTATGTATATACGCACATATACAATCTATCCTTCTATATACACATAACCATGCAGTGATATATATGCATACATGTATTATCTATACATATATTGTGTGTATACATATATCAATATGCATACATAGATGTTCATATACATGGAGATATCCACTCATGTAAGTGTATATTGACGTGTGTTGTATTATACAAGTGTATGTGTATAGATATCTTTATATATGTATATCTAGATTCATAGCAATATAGCTATACAGTCTCAAAGTCTTATGAGGTAGAGCTATCAGACATCATACTCAGTTCTTTAAAAACTGAAAAATCTGCCCTATTCCCACTATCCCATCCTTTGAAATTCATTTCAGCCCTTGACTCTGTAGGTACTTCCTTAAATGGTGTATTTAGCCACAGAATTTCCATTTAAGTAAGTATCCTCAGCAGTCATGTTCACTTAAAATGTCTCAACCCACACCTTGCCTCTGAGCAGGTGCTTTCTGCACCCACACCCACACCCAACTGCCTTGTCTATGTAAAACCAGTCCTTGACCCATTGTCTCCCACACAGCAAGTGCTCATCTCCCCATGTCTGTCCAGTAACA
>CM053593.1:98786440-98796440 GCA_028646575.1 Pseudocheirus occidentalis | reverse complement strand
TGAATGTTGAAAAGGGAAGGAAGGAAGGAAGGAAGGAAGGAAGGAAGGAAGGAAGGAAGGAAGGAAGGTAGGAAGGAAGGAAGGAAGGAAGGAAGGAAGGAAGGAAGGAAGGAAGGAAGGAAGGAAGGAAGGAACCAGACCTGTACTTTAGGAAAAGCACTTTGGTGACTGAATGGAGCATGAACTGACATGGCAAGAAACCCATCAGCAGCCTCTTGAAATAATCAAGGTGTGAGATGTTGAGGGTCCCTGCTACAGGAGTGGTAAGAGCAGGAGTCAGAGGAGAAAAGGGAACATATTGGAGAGATATTGCAAAGGTGGAATGGACAGATGTTGGCAACAGATAGGATATGGGGGGAGGAGGGAGAGAGATAGTGAGGAGTCAAAAATAAAGTTTAATAGGGATAAACGTAAATTCATATATTGATCTAAAGAAGCCTCTTCATAGTTGCAAGATGGCCAATGTCCAAAAAGGATCAGGGTGTTTAGAATATCCATATGAGTTAGCAGTGTGATTCATAGCCACAAAAGCTTTTGGTTGCATGAAAAGAGGCATGACTTCCAGGATGAAGGAAAAGATGAATCATTTCTGCTCTATCTTGTTTAGATCACCTTTCCAGTACTGTCTTCAGTTCTGGGTACCATGGTTTAGGAAGGACATTGATAAACTATGGATTATCCAGAGGAGGGGTACTAAAATGGTGAAGGGACTTGAGTTAAAGTCATACAGGATTTGTTTGAAAGAAGTAAGGCTGTTTAGCCTAGGAAAAAGAAAAGTCAGGGCCACAAAATAGTTGTGGTCAAGTATTCTAAGGGCTCTCATATAAAAGATGAATTCAATTTTTTTCCCCAGAGGGTGCAACCAGGAACAATGGGTGGCAGGTATAAATATCAAAAAAGCAAATTGAGGCTTGAAGTATGGATATCTTCTTCAGCATTTGTAATTAATGCCAAACAAAGGCAACTTCCAAAGTTCAGAATACCAGCATAGTAACTCTCTATTTTATTCAGTGACAAATTAAGGCAAAATATTCACAGAACAGAGAAAATCAAACTACAGTATTCACCATGTGTAATTCAATAATTTAGTAAGTACTCAATTCAATCACAAAATGTCTCAATTCAATCACAAAGTACAGAATCAAAGTAGCCCACCACTGGGCTACTTTATTTCATGTACATTCATTTAGTACATTCATTTAGTCAGTCACAAAGCCTCTCTCCTAAAATGGAAATTAGTTTCCAATCATAAACAAAGTACATTCATTTGGTCAGTCACAGAGCACAAAAAATCAAAAGTTTCCTACCCCTGGATCACAACTGAATTACAATACCATTCATCACCACTAAACACCTTCTCAAAGGGGCAGTGAAGAGCACAAAGGCCATATACTCCAAGCCACAACAAGTTTATCATCACACTGTTAAATATCTAAGGAGAGGTCTTTTCATCTTGACTCAAGGCAGGTTCTCAGCAATCTCTGTTCCTGGGGAGACAAAGCTACACAAAGCCACAATATACATTGCCAGTGTTCTCATCAATTCATTCTCTGCCTGCAGGGCCCCTGAAAACATCAGCAAGACCCTCTTCCAGGATTTCTGCACATATACAACAAGAAAATCCTTCTTCAGGACTTCTGAACCAACAGCAAGATTCCAGGACCTCTGCAACAACAGCACTGTCCTTTACCAGCAGATGAACCTGGCAAAACAATATCAAAACAGACAGACAAAATACCGGCATCACAGCCATGCCTCCTCAGTCCTCAGTAGCTCTGGGTAACAGTTCTCAAAAGTCCTGGGCAGCTCCAACTGGTCCTCAGCAGTCTCTCAGCAACTCTGGCCCCCAGCAATTCTCTTCTCTCTCTTCCTCCATGATACTGCTCCCCAAAAGTTCTTCTGGCCTCTTCCTATTTGGGCCTGTCTCTAAATCCAGGGCACCAGCTCCTCCCAGTTCATCCCTCTCTCTTCACATTAACAAGTCCATCCAACAAGTGGGATTCACAAGCTCTGGATTTTAACACTCAACCCAAAAGCTAAGTCATTCATGGACATCTCCAAATTCCATTACCATTACAGCACTTCAAATCCAACAGTGTTCTTATATACTATTTGTACCCAACCTGTGGTAAAGCTAGCCTTATGAACTTGTATTGATCTGATCACCTCAGTCAACACATTGCAACTTGATCCTGATAGAATGATATTATTGTCCTATTTTAATTCCCTTCAAATATGAAGGACAATGAACATAAACAGAAGGAGCAAAATACAGAGAAACAGAGGGACAGAGGGAGGGAGGAGGGAGGGAGGGAGACACATAGGCAGACAGACATGTCATTTCTCTAAAATCTTCAGTTGTTCACTATTGCCTAGTGAGTAAAGTTCAGACTCTGCAGAAAGGAATTCCAGGCCCTCCAAATCTGATGCCATCCTTTCTTCACAGAACTATCTCATATTCATCCTCTCTGCTCTCTATTCCAGACAAACTACGCTTCTTTCTGCCCCTAAATACACAATGATCTTTCTTGTCTTTGGGCCTTTGCTTTCACTATTCCATAAATATTAAATTTTTTTCACTTCATTTTGCTTACTGAATTTCTGTCCATCCTTTAAATCAGTGATTCTCAACCTATGGTGGCAACCCCTTTGGGGGTTGAATGACCCTCTCACAGGGGTCACCTAAGACCACTGGAAAACACATATTTCCCATGGTCTTAGGAACCGAGACACCGCTCCTCTATTCGCATCCAGGCAGGTCTGCCCACATGCAGATACGCCCACATAGGAGTATTAAAGGATCGTGGCATTAGGAAGGTTGAGAACCAGTGATGTAGATGTCTGGCAGTCTAAATCCAACATATCTCAAATGAGATTCATTCTCTTCTGCCATAAATCCTTAAACCATCTTCCAAACATCTTTTTTTCCTGTTGAGCACATTACCTTCTCTGTCTTCCTTCTATTGTACAGTTTCATAACTTTGTAGTTACTTAACCTCGTGTTTTCTCTGACCACAGCTAGGGTGGGACAACTGGGATCTTGTCATCAGGTTCTAACATATTTTGGAGGTACTTCCCCCTGGAAGGCCACTCTTTTTCCTAGTTGTAATCCGGAGACTTACATCTTCCCACTTTGCAATGCTATGCCAGTTCATGTACCCACAGAGATTGGGCAGTGGGAAAGATATGATCCAAGAGTAATTTAGGCATCTGGATTGTGGATTTGCCAAGTTCAGAGTGGAGTGGGGAGGAATGAGACACCTCTTACTGAATCTCCTTCACAGACAATGTCAGATCAACAGTGGACTTGGACTTTGGACTGTACTCCTCCTCAAGCCCTGCAGGAACACAGTCTGGCCTGTCTACTGTACTCACTGAATTTGCCTTCGGAACTCTAGTGATGATTATACTCATCTAAACAATTTCCAAGTCCTATCAGTTCTATCTCTACAACATTTCTTGCATTCATCTCTTTCTCTACACTCATACTAATATGACCCTTACCATTTTTCAAGTATCCTAATTGTCTGTCTTATTTAATTTTTTGTTTTATTTTTAATTTATGGAACAAAACAAACATTTTCATAAAATAGCATAATAGTACATGAAACTGCAAATCTACTGTGCATAGCTTTGCTATTCTTTTAAAATACACAACGAAATTATCTTGTAAATTTCTTTCTTTTTTCTTCCCTTTCCTCTACCATCCTAGCCCTAGACATGGTTACCATTAGACCTATACAGACTTCTATTTATCAGTTCTTTCTCTGGATGCAGATAGCATCTTTCTTCATATGTCCTGTATAGTTAATTTGAGTATTTGTAATACACAAAATAACTTATTGACTCAAAGTTGTTCTTAAAACAATACTGCTGTCACTGTAAACAGTGTTTTCTTGGTTCTGCTCCTTTTTCTCTTCATTATTTTGTACAAGTCTTTCCATGTTTTTCTAAGATTGGTGAACTCAACATTTCTTATAGCACAATAGTATTCCCTCACATTCATATACCACAACTTGTTCAATCTTCCCAGACAGCAGAGATGGGCAATCCTGCAATTTCCAATTCTTTGCCACCACAAAGAGAACTGCTATAAGCATTTTAGAACATATATACGTTCTTTCCCTTTTTCCCTAATCACGTTTGGAAATAGATCAAGTAGCGATAACAATCTCTTATCAATATAGCAGGTAAGGCACAGAGCTTGTGGTCAAGAAGACTTGGGGTAGAATCCTGCCTCAAACATTAGTCATGTGACTTCAGCCAAGTCCTGTAATGCCTCTAAAACATCCTCCTCTGCAAAATATGGATAAAATTAACACCTACCTCAAAGTTTCTGATAAAGATAAAGTCAGATAACACGTAAAGTGTTTTATAAACCTTAAGGTACTATGTAAATGGGAGCTATCCATTTTCTCCCCTCTTCAACCCATCCTCCACAAAGCTGACAAATGAACATTTCCAAGACACGAGTCTGACCGTGTCATTGCACCTACTCAAATCTTCAATCAGTGAATGTCTCTAGGATAAAATACAGACACCTCGCCTTGATTTCCACTCCTTCACAATCTGAGTCCCACCTATGTTTTTAGACATTTCATATTACTCTCCTTTAAGAACGCTAGGTTCTAGCCAAACAGGCCAACTTTTCACAACTTTCTCTGAGCCCCAAGATGCATCTCTTGCCTTTCTGCCTTTTTCCAGGCAGTCTCCACCCCACCCCTTACCTCCATGCATAGAATGTGCTTCCTTCTCATCTCTGTCTCAGGAGCCTTCAGCTTCCTTCAAGGCTCACTTTGCGTGCCAACATGCCCATGTCAAAAAGCCTTTTTGGATCACACTATGTTGTAAACAGTCTCTCCCACCTCAACATTTTCTTCTGTTCTTATCTGTTTACATGTTATATCATGCTAGAGTAACATAAGGTCCTTGAGGACAAGAAGTCATTTTTGTCTCTGTCTTTGGCACAAAGTAGGCCCTTAATAATTCTTCTTGAACTGATCTAAAGCACATATACTGCAGAGTGTTCATTTGTTTTCAGTCTTATCTGACTCTTCGTGATCCCATTTAGGATTTTCTTGACAAAGATATTGGAGTAGTTTGCCATTTCCTTTTCCAGATCATTTCATAGAGGAGGAAACTGAAGCAAACAGGGTTATGTGACTTACCCAGGGTCACACAACTAGTAAGTGTCTGAGGTCAGATTTGAAATCAGGAAGATGGGTCTTCCTGACTCTAGACCAGGCACTCTACCCACTGTATCACCCAGCTGCCCTATACTGCATAGTGTGCTGTAGTATTTGAATCAGTTTCCATTGGTATGCATATATATATATATGCATATACATATATGCATATATGTATGTATATATGTACATATATACATATATATGCCTATGGGTACAAGGGACAATGTTACATAAAAAGAAACACTGAACTTGTTATCCTAAAATCTGTTTTTGAGTCTGCTAATTACACTTGGTTTTTAGTCCTACCTTTAAGAATCTGTTCAATCTTATAGACATCGTACACAGTTCCTGTGAGCAACTATAAATTCCTCATTCATAAAATGATGATAATACCTATGTTTTCACTCCACAGAATTGTCTTCAGATTCATATGCCATAGCAAGTACTTTGTAAGATATAAAAATAATCAGAATTTTTATTTCTGTAGCACTCTGTGCTGGCAAAGCACTTTTCATTCATGTACTCATTTAAATTTCACAAAAAATCTTATGAGATAGAAACTATACTATAAGTACTTTCTTTAAGGACCTGTGATGTCATTGATAAGGGGAATGTCTAGTAAAGAAAATCTTTCTATCCACGAAGACTGGAATTCAGTATATAACTTAATGTCTTTTGAGAGTAGTGTATGGTGATAAGAAAATGACTTTTCTAGGGTTATATAGCCAGTATCTGTCAGGTGCAGAACCTGAACCCAAGTCTTCCTGATCCCAAGACCAGCTGCCTAATATATTGTGATAACATACTGGAATAATACTGCAAGCATTATTAGCCCCATTTTACAGATAAGCCAAGTGATACTAAGAGAGGCAAAGTAATTGTCCTAGGGACAAACAGCTGGTGTCAGAGGTAGGATTTTACTTTAATTCTCTCATGACTCCAGTCTAGCACTTTTTTCACTAGTACATGATTCTTCTCTGTTCGTTATTAGTATCAGCTCTAGTTGCAATGGATCAACAATCAGTAAAGTTGTTTTATACAATATTTTCTCACAGAACCTACTGTCAACATTGCTGAGGCTGTCAAGCATACTTATAGATGGATGATGAATGGATAGATAGATGGATAATGGATGAATAGATGAATGGATAGATACACAGATAAATAGATAATTTAGTTAGTGTTTACCATGTGACAGCCACTGCACTAAGAGATGGGTACGCAAGAGCAAAGAAGCAAGACAGCATTCTCTCATTCTAATGGGGGAATTCAACACATAAAAGGATTGAGGAAGCAATGATGGATATCATATTCAAGCTTATCACAATTACATATCAATACTGCTGGAGGTTATGTTAAGAATATGTAGCGTGCTCCCTTCTTGAAGAAGATTTCATCATCCACTGCCCGGGGTTGAACCAAAAGCTGCTTAGAGTGTTTCACATTGCTAAGAATCAATGCTTAAGGCCCTTAACAGCATTAGATCAGCCTGGCTATGGACCATTATCAATGTGTTACAAATAAGTGCCTTAAACCCGTGATTGTTGCTTCAAGGTTGAACTGAGGAGGAAGGTGGAAACTTTTATCACATAGAAGAAATGTAATGAGATGAAAACCCTGTGAACAGGGGAGCAAATGACATTCCACCTCTCTGTGTCCTGTCAGAGGCTGAAAACGCATCTATAAATACAGTAAATAATGGAGACTTCTTTAGCAGGACAGTTGTTTTTAAGTTCAAGAATCTCACCACTAAATTCATTTTAACCTCTTTCATACTTTGTCATCTCAATAAGGAGTTGATTTACAATGGAATTAAAATAATACTCAGTAAAAGTGCATTTATGATTTCTAATTGCAAAATGAGTTATTGGCCAATGTGTCTTTTGGCCATAGAAGGGATACAGCTTCCTATACACCAATAAATCTGAACCCTTGCGCTGCTATTAGTAGTGATTGTAAAATGCAGAGATAATGATCTACAGACACTTTGAAATGATAAGAATGGGGAAGGAAAGAAGCAAAGCATTTATTAAGTGCCTATTGCATAACTGATATTTTATCTCATTTTTATCCTTACAATAACCCTGGAAGGTCTGTGCTATATTTATCTCCATTTTACAGTTGAGGAACTGAGGCAGATAGAAGTTAAAGATGCGTGCCCAGGATCACATAGCTATCAAGTCTCTAAGACAATATTTGAACTTGAGTCTTCCTGACTCTAAGCCTCATGATCTACCCATGGTATCACCTAGCAGAGCAAAGTTTCTTGTCTACTCATACATAATCTGATAAAGTTAAATATCATCATTCATTTATAATATCCTTTAATAACTAATGTATATAGTGATTTATAACAATGAATTCATACTTATTAAACTTTGCAGAGAATGTTACATACAAGGGTGTCCCTAAAGTCTGGACACATAGGAAATCTCATCATGTATATTTTCAAAAAATGAAATGAATGCCATTTTCAACATTTTTATTTAATTAGCATAAATGAGATTTCATAGGAAGACATAGGAGACACGTAGAAAGTCTCATTAATTAATTAAAATAAATTAATCTCATTAATATAGAAAATAGTTCTCAATAGCTAATGGAAGCTTTTATTCTGTATGAAATTGTCATGACTAAAATTTATGATAATTAAATAAAATGCTAAAAATTTCATTTCTTGAAAATATGCATAGGTAATGAGATTTCCTATGTATCCAGACTTTAGGGACACCCTGTATATTTCTATATTTTATCCACATAGGGTAGGTGCTATTATTAGCTTCATTTTACAAATAAGGAAACTGAGGCATAGGGAGATTGACTCATCCAGTGTCAGAGTGGAGATATGAACCCAGGTTCTCCAGGTTCCAAGTCAGCCTTCTGTCCACCACACTATGTTGCCTGTGCAGTGATTATTTCAAGTCACCTTTATAAGTCACCCTCCTACAAAGGAGATATTGGAAGTATTATCATCCCCAATCTACAGATGATGTAGAGACTTGGAGTGATTACATGACTTGACCAATGTCACCTGACTAGTAAAAGACTGAGACAAAGGGACTTCATTAAATAAGTTAGCAAAAGCAATCCACATATTAATGTCCCATCCATTGGAATTGTCAGCCCTGTACTTAAATTAAGAATCCAAGAGTATGGTTTCAGGGATAGCTATCTACTTCAGGGAAGGTCGAAGAAAAGGGAAACTGGCTGGGAGGAAGGTACTATGAAAGATGAAGAAATGAAAAGCCATCATAGGTCCTAGTGGTCTGTGAATTTTCCTTCTTAATGAGCCCTGATTTGTTTGTATGGAAAAAGGCCAAAGAAAGCTCTCTCTTCTAAACATGAAAAAATTCCCCTGCCAGGTAATACTTTCCTTGCCTCCACATAATTTTTTTATGGTTTGCATTATCATTTGCTATTTATAGACATGCCAGATACCTCGATGCAGAACTTACAGGCTTTGTCCTCAGATAGAAAGAACAGAAATAACCCCCTGCTAATGAATTCCCCTCCACAGCAAGCTTAAGCGTACTATTCAGAAAGCTAGCAATCTCTAGGAAAATCAATTGCTTCCAACTAATATTTAGTCCATGAAACCCAAGCTGCCTAGAGAGAGACTGCAGCAGCTTTCAGACCCCTGGAATAAGTTGAAAATCCCTGGTGCAGTGATGGTCCCAACAAACAGAGCAGAGCTTTGTCTCTTCTCCAAGAATAGGTCGCTTGCAATGGCCTGGGGTTCTCAACAGTCCTTTGGACACCTTTAAAAAGAGTTGTATTTAAGCTTCTGACTTAGAGGTGAAAGGCTCAGTATTCTCATTAATAACCTCCTGAGGTCATTCCTCTCCATTGAGTATAAAGACATTTTATCAACCAGAAAGAAGAGCAGTTTGGGTTAAAGAACAGCAGGCCAATCTGTGGTGTTGCTGAAAGGCAAAGACTCACAGGTATAAGGGGAAGACAACAGGCATCTCAGCAGCCCAGGGATCACATGGATTGTCAGTTCAAAGATCCCTTGCTGTCACTTGGGATGGAACAGTAGCCCAGGTTAATTAACAAAAGTTGAAGAGCTTTAGAAAAGTATGAGCCAGATGACCAACGTAAAAAGACTGTATGCCAGAACCTCAGTTCATAGTAATTAGGTGATTGAAAGAAATCATAGCAACTCAAGGTCAGAAGGAGTGGTTTAGCCTTCACTCACACCTGAGCCTTCATACGATGGAGAAGCTTCCACTAGCTGATAAGGCAGTCCACTCCAGTTTGGGGTAGTCCTAATTATTGTGAAGCTTGTCTTTCCAAAATTGAAATCTACCTCTTTACAATCTCCTCCCAGTTCAGTCATCCGAGGGTACGCAATAGAAAGGAAAGGGAATGAGGACTTATATAGCACCTTTCTATGTGCCAAGAACCATGCTAAGCACTTTACAAATATCCCATTTGAACAAATCTCAGCCTCTTCCATATGACAGTCTTTCAAATCCTTGAAGGAAGTAATCATGGTTTTTTCCATGTTTTCTCTTCTTAAAATTAAATATGCCCAGTTTCTCCAATTAATCATTATATGGTCAACATGTTGAAGAATATGAGAGCACAATGTTGTATACTCTATCCATTTATCAGCATTTTATCAGTCAGTATTTTTTATTGGTTTTCCTTTTTGACAAGGAAATGTTCAATTCACAAAGGAAGTAGATATCAGGAAATGACCGTGTAGCAAAAAAAAAAAAAAAAAGCCAGCAAAAATTCTAAGCTTTAGGTAGTCATTCAGCTCTCACTTCACCTGAAGATCTCTAATCAAATGGAAACCACTACCC
>CM053593.1:98757582-98786340 GCA_028646575.1 Pseudocheirus occidentalis | reverse complement strand
AAGATTCAGTTCCAGAATTACTTGAGTTTCAGATTTTTCTCGCCTTCCTTCCCCCCCCCCCCACCCATGGCAGCGTACAATTATGTATAGGATCTGCAAACTCTTTCACATTGTACAATAGTCTGGTTGTATAGAAGGGTTGTAACCAATGGAGTGAACAATGGAAAAAAAAAGAAACAAAACCAAACATAGAAAAGAACAATAGCATGTATTGCTTCAGTGTCTATTTAAAGTCTGGTCTTTCTAGACCTTTCTCTGAATGTAGATATCTCCTTCCATTCTGAGACTTGTAGAGTTGTCTTTTAACTGTGAATTGCTGAGAAGAGTCCACTTTATCAAAGTTGGTCATCACACATATGATGTGTCTATGACTGTGTACAAATTTTTCTTGGTTCTGCTCTTCTCACTTAGTATCAATTTGTATAAGCCTCTCCAGGTAATTATGAAGTCCATCTCCTTCCCATTTCTTATAGCACAAGAGTATTCCATCACATTCACGTACCATAAATTGCTCAGCCATTCCCCAACTGATGGGCATCCCCTAAATGTCCATTTTTTTGCCACCACAAAGAGCTGCAATAAATATTTTTGTACATACGGATCCTTTTCCCACTTCTATGATCTCTTTTGGATACAACTCCAGAAGTGGTATGACTGGGTCAAAGGGTATGCAATTATTTATAGCCCTTTGGGCATAGTTCCAGATTGCCCTCCAGAATAGTTGTATCAGTTCACAGCTCCCTCAACAATGCATTAGAGTTCCAGTTTTTCCACATCCTCTCCAGCACTTGTTATTTTCCTGTTTTATCATCTTAGCCATTCTGACTGGTGAGATGTGGCACCTCAAAGTTGTTTTGATTTGCATTTCTTGAATCAGTGGTGATTTAGAGCATTTTTCCATATGCTTAAAGATATTTTAAGATGTTTTTAATGCCATCTTCTCTTTCTTAGATCACCATAATTATATAATTATACCAAGTATCCCTTCTCTTTCCCCCAAAGAACCATCCCATATAACAAGTAATGTTGTTTTTAGACAAGGAAAACTAAATCAGCACAACTGATCAATAAACATTGAAAAAGTCCAAATACACATGAAACATGTAACATGTGTCAAGCTCCCACCTCTACAAATAGGGTTTTCCTAGGAAGGTAATTTTTCTTCCAATATGGCAAACACAGGTCTGTTGAGTTGTATTGTTGCTGATTCTCCCTTGTTTAGTCTTTTGCATTGATCTATCTCTCAATTTCTTAACTATTATCAGGTGATGCTGATAAATGCTGCTTCATAGTGTAGTCTGAGGCCTGGAAGTACTGTTTGTTGCTCCTTTTCATCATTTCCCTTGTTATTCAAGACATTTTGTTTTTCCAAATGAATTTTGTTATTATTTTTTTCAAGTTCTGTAAGTATTCCCTTAGCATAGAATTAAAAAGTATGAATTAATTTTGATAGCATTATCATTTTAATTATGTTAGCATAGTCTAGAGATAATAATTAAGTATTTCTCCAGCTATTTTTTTCTTTAAGGACTACTTTGTAACTGAATCTATCTAAGTCTGTTGTGTGCTTTGGTAGGTCAATCTCCAAATATGTTATGCATTTTTTAGTTATTTGGAATGGGATTCCCTTTCAATTATTGCTCCTTGTGTTTTGTTTTTCTTATACAAAAAATGCTCTTGATTTTTTGAGGATTTATTCATAGCCCAAAACTTTGCTGAACCTATTAATTATCTCAAAGTGCCTTTGCTCATTCCCCAGTAAAATATCACATCACCAGAAAAGAGCAATAGTTTTATCTCTTCTTTATCTATCTTGATGCCTTTAGTTTCTTTCTCTTATCTTAGTGCTGTTACTAATATATTGAAAAGTATATCACATAAAAGTGTAGAGTAGAAATTCTTGCTTCACTTCCATGTTTATTGGAAAATGTCCTAGTGAATCCTCATTGAACATTATGCTTGCTTTTGGTTTTAGATCAGTGGTTCTCAACCTTCCTAATGCCATAACCCTTCAATACTCATATGTGAGCGTATCTGAATGTGGGCAGACCCTCCTGGAGATGGACAGAGGAGCAACGTCTTGGTTCCTAACACCATCCAAAATATGTATTTTCCAATGGCCTTAGGTGACCCCTGTGAAAGAGTCGTTTGACCCCCAAAGGGGTCGCGACCCACAGATTGAGAACTGCTGTTTTAGAGAGATGTTTTTTGTAATATTAAAAAAGGCACCTCAATGCTTATATTTTGTAAAGTTTTTAGCACAAAGGTATGTTATACTTTTGTGTCAAAGGCTTTTTCTGCATCTATTGATAGAATTGTGTGGTTTTAAATGTATTTTGATATGACTAATTATACTGAATTCTTGATGTTGAATCATTCTGGCATCCATGATATAAATCAAATTTAGTCATAATGAATGACTTCTTAAATAAATAGCTGTAGTCTGACAGGATTTTGTTTAACATTTTTGAGTCAGTGTTCATTAATGATACTGGTCTATAATTTTCTTTCTGTTTTATATTTACCTCATTTGGGTATTAGAACTATATTTACTTGATAGAAGGATTCTAATGTAGTACTTACTTTTGCAATTTTTGTGAAAAATTTGTGAAGTGTGAACACTATTCTCCAAAAGTTTGATAGAATTCTCCTATGAATCCATCAGGAAGAAGACATTTTTTTCTTCTTTGATGAGTCCTTTACAGCTAGATATATTTTTTTTCTTAGATTCTAATTGGTCTTCTGAAAGTTAGGGTATTTTATATTTTTGAAGGTATTACTCTTTTTCTTTTGCATGCTCAGTTTTGTTAATATATAACAGCACATAACGTGTTCTGATTTTGCTTTTCACTTCTTTGTTTGTTTGTTTGGCTTGTTCATTTGTTATTTTATTGTTATGATTTTATGCTCTCTTGGTATAGAGTGTTGTGGTCCCATATTCTCCTCATATTCAATAGGGTCCTCTGTGGATCATTTTCCTGTGTTTTACTGTATTGATTCATAGATGCCTAAACTCACTTACTAGATCTGGAGTCTACATTTGTTTCTATTGTTAATGTTTTCCCTTTTTATTTATCTGCTTATGTTCACGGTCTTTAGGTTTTCTTTATACTGAGATCTTTGGTAAGTTTACTCTTTTTTTCTTTATTTTTCTCTATTCATTTTCTGATTCTGCCTCCTCTGATGGTAATTTCCTTCAAGGACAGATCTCAAAGCATCTCAGTATCCTCCATTGCTGGATAATTCACAGTTCATTCACTAGCCTAGGTATCTGTCCCAAGTGACTTTGTGGTTATCAGAACTGGCCCCAACTAGATTCTTTCCCTCTGGCTGACTGGAGTGCTACACAATACACACACATTCATACATACACATATGCACATACACACTGACATACATGATATCCTCTCCTGGTAGACAGTTTAGAGAACTGCCACTTTGGTGTTCTAGGGGGCCTGCCTTGACTACAGCAGTTCAGAGCTTTGATGCAATGGTACTAAAGGATTGTGGTCCCCCAACAGGTATTTGCTCCTAAAAAAAGGCTAATGCTACCTATAGCACTGTCTATTGCGGCCCATACAATCTTCCATAGTCTGACCATCTATTGCGCTGAAAAGATGGAGGAGGGAACCAGTGGGGGACTGAGTTTTGCTGCATTCCTTAAATCATGTGTCCTATACTTGGGTCTGCTAGTATGACATTTTTGTTAGTAGTGTGGGACGTAGGCATCTCTGAGCATCAGTTTATGTGGGGTTTTTTGGTGGGGAAATTTTGTGGAGATGGTAAACTTATATCGAATTCTGGGTATCCTGGATCATGGAAATAGCATAATTTCTGTTTTGGAGAGGTCACGGGGATCAGAGAAAATGTAAAGTTCTCCATCTTGTGGCTCATGTAACCCAAAAGTCTTGCTTCTCTGCGACTTTAAAACTATTCCTAATTTTGCCCTCAAGGATCAAGCAGAATGATTCTAACCCCACATTCATATTACAACGCTTTAAACACTTGACCTTAGCTATCATACCAAACCTAAATCTTCTTTTTTCTAGGCTAAACCTTCCCAATTTCTTCAAGAGATTCTCATATCATATGATCTTCACCATCTTCTAGCTTTTCAAGAGTCATCCTAAAATGTGGCACCCAGAAATAAACTAGTTGACCTGGGCCAAAATAGACTAGTCTTGAGCATTTGTTTCCTAAATGCAGACTAAAATTGTAATTTCTTTCTATTCTATCACATTAAACTTTTGATTCATATGGATTTTGTAATCCATTAGGTTTTTTTTTCAGATAAACTTCTGTCCACCTGAACTGTTCCCAACCTGTGTTTGTAAGGGTAACCTTTTGAACTAAAGTGTAAGACTTTACATTTACTCCTACTGAATTTTATCACATTGACTCCAACCCAATACCCTAAGCTATCATGATCTTTATGGGATCTATCAATTACTTAAGTAATTCTGCACAGCTTTATATCACTTGAAAGTTTGATAAGCATGTCATTTATATATCTTGTTCAAGCCATGATGAAAATAGTAAACAGTACAAAACTAAGCACAGATCCATGGGACAATTCACTGGAGATTCTTTCCAAATTGACAGAACTATGAAGGCAAATCTGGGTCCAGCCAGTCAATCTCTTCCTAAGCTACCTGGTAATGCTACTGTCTCGTCTATAACTCTTCATTTTTTCCCACAAGAATAAAAATTCAGTTGAAGGCTTTGCTTCAATCAAGGTAAATTGTATCTACAACATTCTCCTAATCTAGATATTGAAGTCTGGCAATCACTTAAAGAAAAGACATTAGGTTCGTTTGGCTTGCCTTGATTTTTATAATACTGTGCCTGCTTTCTTTTTTTCTAGTTGTATTCTATATATTTGATAATGTTTTCTATCACTGCACCAGAAAATTAAGTCAAAGTATAGTTTGCTTCTTTACACCCTCACATACACACACAAACACTCTCTCTCTCTCTCTCTCTCTCTCTCTCTCTCTCTCTCTCTCTCTCTCTCTCAGAAAATCTTGAAAATATTTGTATTTTTCCAGATTTGATAAAGGTAAAGTACAGCAAGATTATTATATCCTTTTCTTCATGAAGCCCAAATTTGCATTAACTTCTTTGTTTATCATATCATACCAATGACTTGTATCGAATTTGTTGCATACTACAATTCCAAGGTATTTACATAGGGAAAAAATAGGCAAATCTTCCTCATCCTGCACTTTTGCAGTTTACATTTTCCATGAAGATCAATTTCTCTGATCAAACTTTATCTTCTTAGATTCAGCACATTGTTTTAGCTTATGAAGATGTTTTTGATTGCCAACTATGTCACCCAACCTAATAACTATGTCTTCCAATTTTATGTCACATTCTATATGTCTTTGTGATAAGTGTGCTATGCCCTCATCCAAATTGTTGATAAAAAGTATTGACTAGACCAGGGCCAAAGAGAGATTCCCTCATTGACATTAAATTCTCTCTGCCAGCTCTGCAGGACACACTGAGCAGATCCCAGCACCCAGAATGGTTCCTGGCACACAGTGTTTGCATGATTAAATGCTTGTCAATTGATTGATTGATTAATACATTTACAAATCTGTTTTTTAAGAGCCTGAGTTGTCATCATTTTTACAACAATCTACATTAAAATGGAAAGCCATGATCAAAGTACACAACAGTATGCAGAAAGTAGCCTTCATTGTTCTCTTTTTGCAAATATATTAAGAATCTCTCTACTTTCAAATTATAATAAGAATCTCTACTTTCTCTCTCTACTCTATCTGCTAAAATGAGATAAACAAGTATATTCAGCTTTAATGAAGTAATCAGAATTTAAATGGGGCCATGATCCCATCTACACAATTCTTCCCTACAACTCATTCATGTCTTCTCATCCTGCTCAATTGTGGTCCATGTTCTCCTAGAAATCTTCCAGAGGCACCCTCCACCCAGCCTGCTGAGGGATTTTCCCTTGATTTCTTGACTTTCTTTGGGTGTAGCTCATGAACTATCAATCCACCATTCATCCTTTGCTCTTGCTACCTGTGGGGCTCACCACATTTTGTGGCTGAATGTCTTTTTTTATAAAATCTGTTATACCAATTCATGCAATAGATAGATAGACAGATAGATAGATAGATAGATAGATAGATAGATAGATAGATAGATAGATAGATAGATAGATAGATAGATAGATGAATAAACAAATAGACAAGAAAACAAACAAATCAATGGATGGATAGATAAACGAATGAATGAATGAGTGAGTGAGTAAGTAAATGGATGGATGGGTGGATGGATGGGTGGATGGATGGATAGATAGATAGATAGACAGACAGACAGACAGACAGACAAACCACAGTTCATTTATGCCAAAGATGAAAACAGCACAGATTAGGAGAAGGAAAATATCATGCCAGATACTGCTGCGCCTCCCTTGTTCTTTCCAGTCAAAACATTCTCTTTACCAGAATTCCTATTTCAACTGTGACTTATTTGAGTTCAAACTGTGAAGGGCTAAAAAACCCTTGGCACCATATCGAAGTCCAGCTGCCAATCCATCTAAATGTAGTGCCTGGATTAATTGCCCTAGAACCAATGCTCTGATAATAACAATTTCTTGTTCAAGAGCTTCAGTTGCTCCTTACTACTACAAAATTCAAATCCCTTGAATTGTCCATTCAAATCTCTCCACAATCTAGTCATAGCCCACCTTTCCTGACTTGTTTCATATTACTATCAAAGCTTTAATCTGCTCTATGAGAAGAACTTAAGTGGATAGGTATACCTAGAGTCAGGAAGATGATTTCAAATACTTTCTTAGACAATTACCAGTGGTGTGATCCTAGTCAAGTCACTTAACCTCCATCTGCCTCAGTTTTCTCATCTTCAAAATGAGTAGAATAATAGCATCAAGGTCATTGTAAGGAGACAATTCTAATAATCCAGGTGAAAGGTAATGAGGGTTTTAAACAGGGGATGGCAGTAGAAGCAGAGATATGCAGCCTGATTTGAGTTACATTATAGATTTAACATTAATAGATTTTAGCAACTGACTAGATGTTAGACATGAGCAAGCAGGAACACTAAAAGTTGACTCCAAGGATGCCAGAGTGATTGGGAAGATTTTGGTACTATCAATTAAAATTAAAAAGTTACAAGGAGGGTCCAGGTTTAGAATGTGGGAAAGACAAGGAATTAAAATTGGAACAAGTTGGATTTGAGGTTTATATGCCACAGCAAACTTAAACTGATCTAACTATAAGATTTATTAAGCAAAATGAACCAATCATCAATATACTCATTAAAAAAAAAGATACATGATGTTTGTATTTTGGTCTGCTTCACTGCTAACTGTTCTGACCCATTCTAGTCTGTCCCAGGGAAATGAGATCCCACATGTAATAACAGTTCCCAGAAATTCAGCTTTATCCAAACCAGTAGCATAGAGTATGGCTTTCCTTTGAGATATACAAAGGGAAACTGGCAAATAGCCAAGAGCATCAATCAGAGGCAAATAAATTCCTGGGCCTGCACAGGCATATCCAATTACATTCAAGTCTGAAAGAAGGAACATTCAGGTGGTCCCATGTGTTTACCAGTCAGAGCTAACTGTTCTGGCCATGTCTTGCCTTCACAGAGGGACAGAAAAGTCTGGACTATTAACTCTCCAATTTCACATCCAAGTCATTCTTTAGTTGCATTTAAGTTCCTCTGCATTCCTTCTAAAAAGCTGTTCACCTAAATGAATGAAATATTTTAAATCAAAGTCTTACTGAAACAGAATATATTGGAATTGCCACCTCCTTTGCCACTATAGCCTGAGATTATACTGGCACACTGTCAACACACATGCATAATACAAGCTATTTGATAGCACATTGTTATACTGAGCTTAAAGTAATTTAAAGATATAGTAAGTAAATAAGTCAATATGCATTTATAAAACATATACAATATGTTGGTCAGTGTGCTAAGGTGCTAAGTACTAGGAATATAAAAAACCATTCCCTCTCCTCACATTCTAACAACTGGGGTAATTGTCCCCAAGGTTTTTTAACATGAATTTCCAACTAACATCTCCTCTTCTTTTAACCTGACTGAAGTGATATAGTAGAGAAAGTGCTTCCTGAAGTCAGGGAGACCTTCTGGCACATATTAGCTGTGTTACTCTGGGCAAGTCACTTAACTTCTTGTCTGTGTTAGTTTCATCATCTATAAAATGGATATAACTGAAGAGAGGTTAAGTGACTTGTCAAGTGTCAGACAGATAGTAATTGTCTAAGACTAAATCTGAGAATATAGGCCCAGCCTCTATACCACCTGATGGTCCCTACAGGGCACCAATTCTATTCAAAAGCAGTCAAAGTAGAATTGCTTCCAACTAGCTTTTCATTTCTAATTACATATTATTCAGACTAGTGAATGGAATAGTGCTGGAAATGCTGGTATTTATTTCATTCTTTCTGCAGAAGCAAAGCACTTTGCAAGTATTAGAAGATTAATTGATGGTCCAGGAGAATATAAGTTCCCTGTGAACGGGATCTGTCTTGTTTCAGTTTGTTTTGTTTTGTCCTTGTATTACAAGTGCTTACACAGTGGACTAGACTATTTTGGATGAATGGTGAAAGAAAAGTTTCTCACAAATACATTCATTCATTCTGCTTTTCTCTATTCTATTTATTGTTTCCATAAAACCAGATGTTGTACTTTTCCTCTGATTGTATTCCTAAAATCAAAATCATGTTTAATACATAAGTTCCAGTATATTCTTCTGCTTAAGCCCAAAGGACAATTCCATTAAATCAAAGTCCTCTTTATCCTGAAATGATATAGAATTTATGTATCTGAATGCAGTTTAATAAACTAAAGATAGATCAATAACTCTTCATTGATTTATTAAATTCTTTCTTCGCCTATTTGTTCCATTTGTGTGTGTGATCTATACTATAGAGAATTCCCATAGAAATCTATTTCTCACATTCTGGAGCGGTTTCTATGACAGAATGGATGGCTATGCTTTAAAAATGACAATAACAGCACAATTATTGCAAATTGACTTTACCAGGGTTAGCATCAAGGAACATACTCATAGCAAATACACTGAAGCTTTTCTATATTCTCTGTTTGCAAATCTGGCAAAACAAGAGACAGTAAAATGGAAATTGCTGTTTATGGGCACCTATTCACATACATAATGGAAAGGCATGGGCACGCTTCCCACTAACTTAAATAATTATCCAAAGACATATTTTAGAGACAACTATTCAAGCACCAATTGTAGATAATTATCAAAGAAGAGGGTTTTCAGATAATTATAAAAGGACAAGGTTATTAGAAGATGCCCATCAAATAAAGTATTGGTTATAGACACATTGTGAATTGCTTTATATAAATATTGGGACAACGACAAGATAAGTACAATCTTCATAATCCCTTATGCTAAAGTACTACTCCAAAGGCCATCTTTTGATGAACACCATTAGTAAGTTTCCTTGGAATCTCTGTTCAGATCTCTCATGGTACCTTGTACCCCTCTTGAACATGTGGCACACTCTACTTTGCATTACATTTACACCCATGTCATCTCTGCTCCTAGACATCCCTTGTGTGCATCAACTATATCTTATCCCTCAGGGTTTTCTCTGAAACGTAAGCAGTGCCATACCCAAAGAAAGTGATTAAACTGAGTTAAATTCAGAAAAGGGATGAGGGTTATAGTGGTGTTAGTAGAGAGGCAAAAAAAAAATTATTTGGTCTCTCAGTTCCCTCTTAGGAAATTTCCTATTACTGGTAAGGAAACTGCCATCTTCCCAGTCATTTACATATCATCTTGAACCCCTCTTCTATTATATATAATCCACTGCCAAATATTGTCCTTTCTACCTTCACAAAATTATATGTATACATACATATATATACATATATGTGTGTGTGTACTCATATATAATTAGTATATTATATATTATTATGTAGACATATATAAAAACACACACACTCTCTTTCTACTCACACAACTGCCTCCCTGACACAAGCCTTCAACATCTCATGGCTCCTGGTGGGTCTTACTACTCAAATCTCTTCCCACTCCAGTACCTTCCACTCAGGTACCAAAATGATCTTCCTATGTCCCCTTCCTACCCAATAACTCCACTGACTCCCTATGACCTCCAGGATAAAATATAAAATCCTTCATTTGGCTTTAACAACCCTTCACAACCTGAACTTTTCCTACTTTTCCATATTTTTTATACTTTCCTCTCCTCTATGTCCTCTACAATTAAACAGTCTCCATGTCTAAGATTCTCTCCCTCCTCACTTCTATCTCCAGGCTTCCCTGGATTCTTTCAAGATTCAGTTTAAATCTGACCTTCTGTGAAGCCTTTCCTGGTCCACTCTCCTCCCCTAACTGCTAATGCGTTCCCTCGGAGAATATTTCCCATTTACATTGTGTATATATGTGTGAGTTTGTGTGTGTGTGTGTATAAAATCTTAAATGTTTATGGCTTCCCTCATTATAATGTGAACTCTTTTCCTTGAGGGCAGAGAATTTTTTTTTAACTTTCTTTATATTCCCCAGCTCTTAGCACAGTGTCTGGCACGTAGAGCAGGAATTTGAGAAATTCTTGTTGAATTTCTGATAGTGACTTCTGTTAGGTACAGCACTGGAATGGATAATGTTGTATCACACATGGCACAGAAATAGTAATGTTTTGTTGCCAATTTCATTAAGTACTGAGGAGTTCTGAAATTTTTCATTTAAAGAGATTTTGGGGTAAACTCATTTTAATCTATCACACCCCATACAGAACAATGTAGTTTATAAGCCCTGTGGGGAATACACAGAGGTAGAAGGCACCCATCCTACATTCAAGAACTTAAAATCTAAACCCAGTACCTTTATGAACACAACTACAAAACACTTTTCACACAAATAAAATCAGATCTAACTAATTGGAAAAACATCAATTGCTCATGGCTGGGTTGAGCTAATATAATAAAAATTACAATTTTACCTAAATCAAATTACATATTTAGTGCCATACCAATCAATCTACCCAAAAATTATTTTACAGAGCTAGAAAAAATAGCGACAAAATTCATTTGGAAGAACAAAAGGTCCAGAATATCATGGCAAATAATGAGAAGAAATGCTAGGGAAGGTGGCCTAGCCATTCCAGATTTCAATCTCTATTATAAAGCAGCAGTCATTAAGACTACTTGGTACTGGCTGAGGAATAGAGTAGTAAATCAATGGAATAGATTGGGTAGAAAAGACTCAGTAGTCAATGATTATAGTAATATACTGTTTGATAAGCCCAAAGACCCATTTTTGAAATAAGAACTCACTATTTTACAAAAACTGCTGGGAAAATTGGAATATAGTATGGCAGAAACTGAGCATAGACCATCACCTAATGCCATACACCAAAATCAAGTCTAAATGGGTGTATGATCTAGGTATAAAGGCTGATAGTGTAAGTAATTTAGGAAGCAAGGAATAGTTTACCTGTAAGATTTATAGAGTAGGGAAGACTTTATGACCAAAGAAGAGTTAGCATTATAAAATGCAAAATGGATAATCCTGATTACATTAAATTGAAAAGTTTCTGTACAAAAAAAGCCAATGTAACCAAGATCAAGAGGGAAATGGGAAACTGGGAAAGACTTTTTATAACCAGTGTCTCTGATAAAGGCCTCATTTCTAAAATATACAGGGAATTAAGTAAAATCTATAAGAATACAAGCCATTCCCCAATTGATAAATGGTCAAAGGATATGAACAGGCAATTTTCAGAAGTAGAAATTAAAGATATCTATAAGTATATGTAAAAATGCTCTAGGCCCATTCACTACCAGAATGAAGACCATTCTAAGCAACCAGATGGACAACATTACAGAAAATATTGATATCTCTCTTAAGGGTCAGACAGTTATTGTAAACGGGCCCAGAGGAATCCTCCGTAGGGATTTCAACCATATCAATGTTGAGCTCACTCTCCTTGGAAAGAAGAAAAAAGGCTCTGGGTAAGACAAGTGGTGAGGAAATCAAAAAGAACTTGCAACTGTGCACACAATCTGTAGTCATGTACAAAACATGATCAAAGGCGTTACCCTGGGTTTTCATTACAAGATGAAGTCTGTGTATGCTTACTTCCCCATCAATGTTGTTATTCAAGAGAATGGCTCACTTGTTGAAATCAGAAATTTCTTGGGTGAAAAATATATCCAAAGAGTGCGCATGAGACCAGGTCTTACTTGTGCTGTTTCTCAAGCCCTGAAAGATGAGTTAATTCTTGAAGGAAATTATATTGAACTTGTTTCAAACTCAGCTGCCCTGATCCAACAGGCCACCACAGTCAAAAACAAGGATATCAGAAAATTTTTGGATGGCATCTAGGTTTCTGAGAAAGCACAGTGCAACAAGCTGATGAATAAGTTGGAAAAGGTAAAGCAAGTGATGGACTTACAGTGTGTGTTTAAGTGGTGAGATGACCTAAGATAACATATAAAGCATTTATATACATGGCTTTATATTGTATTATAAAGACAAGATTCAAAAAAAAAAAGAAAAGAAAAAAAGAAAAAATACTCTAAATCACTAGTGATTAGAGAAATGGAAATCAAAACAACTCTGAGGTACCACATCTCTCTGGTCAGATTGGCTAAGATGACAAAACAGGAAAATGACAAATGCTAGAGAGGATGTGGAAAAATTGGAACACTAATGCATTGTTGGTGGAGTTGTGAACTGATACAACCATTTTGGAGCACAGTCTGTATGTAACTACACCCAAAAGGCTATGAATAATTGCATACTCTTTGATCAAGCAATACCATTTCTGGGGTTGTATACCAAAGAGATCATAGAAGTGGGAGGAAGATCCATATGTACAAAAATATTTATTTCAGCTCTCTTTGTGGTGGCAAAAAACTGGAAATTAAGGGGATGCCCATCAATTGGGGAATGACTAAACAAGTTGTGGTATATGCATGTAATGGAATACTATTGTGCTATAAGAAATGGGAAGGAAAAGGATTTCATAATTACCTGGAGAGGGTTATACAAACTGATGCTAAGTGAGAAGAGCAGAACCAGGAAAAATTTGTACAAAATCACAGACACATCATATGGCAGAAAGGCAGAAAAAGGCAGAAAGCTAGGGGCTATACGGGAATGAACAGGCTGCATGGGATCATAGGCTTATGACTTGAAGGGTCCTTAGAAGTTATCAAATCCAACTCCATCATTTACAGATGAGGAAACTAAAGCCCAGAGAAGTTAAAGTGCTTGATCTGGGACATACAGCTAATATCTAAGATTTGAGGAGAAAGATGAGTTCAGTTTTGGACAGGTTAAATTTCAGATGTTTACAGGACATCCAATTCAAGATGCTCCATTAAGAGCTGGTGACATAAGACTGGAGGTCAGGAGAGAGGTAAAGGTTAGATAAAGACATCTGAGAATCATCTGGATGAAGATGATAATTTAATGAGAAGGAACTATCAACAAAGATGTTTCAAACAGTGATAGCAAAAAGAAAATAGTCACCAGGGATAGGACTAGGGGTGTCCTAGGACTTCATACTTGGTCCTATGCTCTTTAACATCTTCATCAACGACTTAGATAAAGCAATAAACGGCATGAATCTCTAAGAGAGTTTGAATCCAAAGGGAACTTGACAGAACAACATATTGGGCTAAATCTAATAACATAAAATTAGATAGACATAAATATAAAGTCTTATATTTGGGATTTAAAAATTCACTTAATAGCTGCAAGAAGAGAAGGCGGCATGGACACACAGCGAATTGTTTAAATAAGCTGAAGCAGGGACCAAAAAGTGGCAAACTGAGGTCAGTGGATTGCAAGCTGAATATGAACCGGCATTGTGACGAGGTAGCCACAAAAGACTGATGCTTTCTAAACCTGCCCTAAGAGAGGCGTAGCTTCCAGGAGCAAGGAAGCAATGGGCCCTCTGTACTATGCCCTGATGTCAAGAGGGTAGGAACACATGAATCTTCTAGAGTGGAAATTAGAATTATTATAAAACAAGCTACAGGGGATGGCAAAGACTAAACTAGTTTCACTACCTAAGGAGAGAAGCAGTCATAACCAAGTATTATCAAGAGCAAGATCGCTGGAATAATTGCATCCACTTTTAACAACTGTTCATTTAGCAACAGTTATATTTTAAAATTACACTGCAGCAAAAAAAAAAAAAGAAAAGAAAAGAAAATGGATGCCTTGGACATTCATGGTAGCAGTGACCTACAGTCTCTGCTCCAGGAAAGTTGAATTTCAGAGTTCTGAGTTCTACAGGAGGGCTAAAGCTGATCAGGTGTCTGCACAAAGTCTGGCATTAATACAGGGAGCCCTCTGGAGCATTGGACCACCAGGCTGCCTATGGATGGTGCAAAGCTGTACCTGGTTGCTACAGGACATTTCTTAAGCTATTAGACTATAGTAGGTGGTTTTGCTTAACTCGTTTTCTATGTTATTATAAAGGAGAATTGTATGGGCAGGTAATATTGGGAAGTGACTTTGATATTTTATAACAGGTCTCCACAAAACATTATTTTTCAAAAATTACACCACAGCTACAACTTTTCCCCATTCTTCCAATTCTTCAGGTTACATATGGTGGTTTCAATTTCTATATGTTCAAATTCAGCACATCTTAAAATTTACAAAGCAGTTCACCTTTAAATTATTTCTCAATTCTAATACCAGGTTTTAGACAATGACATATTCTTAATTTAGATTGTAAAGGAAGCAAAACAACAAATATTTAAATATTTCTTTTGAGAAAAGGAGAAAGATTAAGAAAGGAAAAAAGGCAGGGAGGGAAGAAGAAAGGGAGGGAGGGAGGAAGAAAGGAAGGAAGGAAGGAAGGAAGGAAGGAAGGAAGGAAGGAAGGAAGGAAGGAAGGAAGGAAGGAAGGAAGGAAGGAAAGGAAGGAAGGAAGGAAGGAAGGAAGGAAGGAAGGAAGGAAGGAGGGAAGGAAGGAAGGAAAGAAAGAACGAATGAAAAGAAAGAGCAGCACAACCAAATGCTGCACACATATCAAGGCAATTGCAATGCAACTCGATGACTTCTATGATGAACAACTCATCAGGCACTCTTCCTTCATCTTTCACAATCATCTCCTTTGTGGGATGAGCAGTTTTATTAACAGATGGTCCTGTTCTTGTTGTGCTGGAAGACTTGAGATCTAAATTATGGGCTAGGCTTGTTCAAAAATAAGCAGTTTATGCCTTTTAGGGTAATTGTTTTTATGGAGTGTAAAGATCTTGTTTAACACATAAAACAGTGGAGTTAACTGGTCTGATGCAGATGACAGAGATGGCAGACCAGCTATGGCATATAATCATTCCATTCCTTCTCAGTATCATCTAGGCAAGGCTTCCATGTGTAGTGCCAAGACCTGATCTCTAGGATTTCATTCCTCTTCTGAAATTTTATATTGAAAATGGATATTTAGAAATAATTGAATATACAATGTTTTCCTTCAGGTAAGATTCAGTTGGTGGCTTGCTTATATTGTCTACCTCTCCCATCTGCAGTTCTGCAGCAAAAATCTTAGGTGTCTACTTTGGACACCATGACTGTTTTCATAGCAACCACTAAGAGGTCACAGAGTATCGCTGTTGCAAATGAAAAATCATCATAATATACTGATAAACCATCCCAAGATGCCATTTTTATGCAAATGATCCTTTGACATAGAAAAAAGAGAAAAGATAAATAGAGGGAAATTAAGGGGTATGCAGAAAGTAAAACTGTTGTTTCTGGAGGAAAAGAGGTTTTTCAGATGTTTTATTGAGACATCAGCTCATATTATAAAAAGGGTCAAATGGGGAGAAAATTTTAACACGAAACATGTCTCTTGATTAGCTATTTCAATAAAGAAAATTTCTAGTCTAAAGTATATTGAAGAGCCAAGGAAGAGAAAAAGGCCTCATGTTTCTATTGTAAATATACAAAATGAAAAATTTTGTCTTGCATGCAACTTCTGTGTCCCTTTTCAAATTTTCTTAAAAAGACAAGGTACACAGGATAGAAGGAAGACTAGAGGATAATTCTGGGGATGATCTCACTGTGAAAATCAAAATATGGCTTTTTATCTGGGATGTCCCTGGTAATGTCCTATAACTAGAGTTAAAAGCCTGAAGATAAAGATCATAGAAGTTAACACAAACCTACATATATTCTAGCCTGCCTATGTAAGTATAAATTTTATATAATTTACGTAGAAAACATTTAGAAAATGTTTTAAAGTTTACAAAGTACTTTCTTCACAATTCTCTGTGACAAAGTAATACAAATATAGCTATCATCCCCATTTTATAGATTCAGTTCAACAAATCAATTCAAAAATATTGACTAAGAATCTACTAAGTGAGTTTTACTTGTAACTGTAGTATGACACCAGGGGGATTCCCCTAGTTATTTCTCTTAAAGTTTTTTTTTTAATTTTTTTTTTTGCTTTTTTTTTGGAGGGCAGTTGGGGTTAAGTGACTTGCCCAAGGTCACATGGCTAGTTTTTGTGTGTGTGTTAAGTGTCTGAGGCCGGATTTGAACTCTGGTCCTCCTGACTCCAGGGCCGGTGTTCTATTCACTGCGCCACCTAGCCGCCCCTCTCTTAAAGTTTTTGTAATTTTTGCAAGCTTCCATTTCTTGGCTACTTCCAAAGAGCAATTTTTAAACAGCATTTTCTAGGGATTGTGACTTTCATCTCCCCCATAATGGCAGAATGGCAGGGAGATTCCCTTGTTCTAATACATTGATGTGGGATAAATGCTTCCTATTTGTCCCCTGCATGCTAAATTTCTTAATATACCTTAATTCCTCTAGATTACCATCTATTGCTTATTCTGAATCTGGCAAATTAAGGGTTCTCTGGGAACAGGTTGCAGCAAATCTGGAAGAGAGGATCCCAGGATAAAATAAGAATTTTGGAGGAAAGTGTGTGGTATGATAGTATAGAAGGAAGTGATAAACTGGTGGACGAATTATATCAACAGTGGTGTGAGAAGTCTTCAGATAGTATGAAAGGAAGGGGGGACTGAATGGGGTACACTCTCTGTACCCTCTGTGAAGACTCCTCAGAATGAGAAGGGAGAGAAACTATCTGGAAACCAGAGATAGAAATTACACAATCTAGGACCCTTCCCCCCCTTCCCCTGCTGTCAATCAGCCTTAAGCCCTTCAGGAATTTTAGGAATCTCTTAGCCCCTCCCCCTTCAAGTTAGCTTTTGCCAAATAAGGACATGAACTGGTTTCCTGGTTTCCTGTCCCACCTCACAGCCAATAGGAGATTATGTAATAGGCTTCTTTGTTATCTACCACTGGGTTAGGTTTCACTCCAAGAGCCTGCCTCCTAGCCAATGGGAGAAGGGACAGCTGGGGGAGAGGGGGCTTGACTAAGTTAGGGTATAAATTCGTGTTCTGTCTTTTGTAACATGCCTCCTCTCCTTGATCCCTGCCATGGAGAGGACCACCCTTTTCCTGCAGGGGAAGAGAATAAAACTTCCTGTTCCTTCCTCAAGATAAAATGAACAAAAAAATAATCTACTATGTGCAGAATACTGTGTATATGATGAAATAACTGAGACTCAGTGAAGTTAAAGAAGTTTCCTAGAGGCCCACAGCCATTGTGTATTAAAGCCAAGATGTGAGTCCAGATCTTCATGCTAAATGTTCAGTGGTCTTTCAATCTATATGGCAATTAATCAAAAATCATATGTTCCAGGCAATGTACTAAGCCCTAGAGATACAAATATAAGGGTGGGTGGGAGATCACCTGAGTTGATCAATCACTCCCCTCCCACCCACCCCCCACCCCCCACCCCCCCACACCAACCCTGCCCAGTTAAATTAGCTAACAAGAGATTCTAACCCTGATAATTACATCAGGGTGAATATCTCTATTGGAGAAATAAATCAACAAAATGCATCAAACTGATCTTCATGCTGTCAAGTTTTGTGGGTCTTGAATTACCAAGAAACTAATTCAAACCCAAGTAGCAGAGAATTTAGGCATCATAGAGAAAAGGGCTATCCAACCATTTTCTTCAAATTGGAGGCTAGGGGGCAGGAAAAGAGAGAGCTTCTGTCTTCTCCTCCCACTTCTTACTAAAACATGACATTTTGAACTTCAGAGTAGAGAGAGATTTCAACTTCTCTTTGTTGTTCTAAAAATGTCACTAGAACAGCAGACATTGGCAGCAGTATCTTCACTGGGAGCTGAGTACAAAGTAAACTCAGTAAGGAAGGCAGCTTCCAAGACCCTTAAGAAGCCTGGCAAAAAGCTACACTATACCTACAGGGAACATTTTGAGAACTCCAGTGAAAGGAATTCTAAAAACTTTGAGTTACCCACTTTGCCACATGTACTCCAAGTTTAAGTCCATTTTCTCCTGGACACTATGTACTTGTGAGAGAATGTGCCACTGATTTTGGATGAAATAATTTGTATTAACTCTTCTTACTACACTACCTTAGTAAATACCCCTAAATGAAAGCTAATTATATAGTTTAGATAGTTTACCAATTGTCTAACTGATAAAAATTGATCATCAGAGGGGAAGCACACTTCTGGGGGCTCATGAGCTATAGAATTCAACATAACCTCCCCCACTCACAGGATCCCCTAGAGCACAGAGGAGACAAATAGCAACCACTCTCTGGGGATTGGCTGGTATCCACCATTAACAACCAGGACTGGGACAATAAATTCAGAGCTGGCACTATACAAAGGAAAGCAAAAACCAGCCCTGCCCTCGAGGATGATCATTCCAATGGGTGAAAAACATTTAAATAATTAGATAAATACAAAATAGAGAGAGAATAGATAAAGATAATTGAAAAGGCTCTAGTGATCCAGGCTTGGGGAAGAGCCAATGCAAAGACACAGAGATGGAAAATGAGGTTTTTTGTTCAAGAAACTGCAAATAGGTAAGTGTATCTGAACTATAGAGTGTACATTAGGAAATAAAGTGATAGAAGACTGGAAAAGCAGAAAGGGCTAGGTTTTTAAGAGCTTTCCATGACAAACAGAAGACTTTCTATTTAATCCTTGAGGTGATGGTGAGTCACTGGAGCTCATAGATGGAAGGAATAAAAAGAATAAAGCATGAAATGGGGTCAAATTAAACTCTTAGAACAATCACCTTGGCAATGAAGAAGAGAAGGAGGATAGATGGGAGCAGAAACATATCTGTAGCAGGAAGACCAGTTAGAAAGCTTTTGTAGTATCCAGATAAGAAGAGATAAGGACTTAAACTAGGGATGTGGCTTTCCATGTGACCACTGGTTCATTTCCAAAATGCTTCTTAGAACAACTTAGAACCTTACTTTCTCAATTTCATAACACTTCCATCCTTTCCAAACCCTCACCCTGCCATACACATACAGTCACATTATTGAGTAATCATAAACACTGGGATTTATCATCTCCATCATGGCATTCTAAAAGAAGGTACCTACAATCTGGACAATTATTCATTAACTCAACAGCAATTTATTAGGCTTACCACTATATGATCCTAATAAATAATCTCAAACTCCATATTTCCAAAATGCAGCTCCTTACTTTCACCCCTGAAAAAATCCCTCCCTTTTCCCATTTCTATTTCCCATTTCTATTAATTTCCCATTTCTATTTCTATTCCCATTGCTTTGAGTCAACTAAATTTGCAATCTCAGAGTCTTCCTTGACTGACTCCTTACTTTTCCTCAATCTATGTAATAATAAATTATCAAGTATTATTTCTACCAGCATTACATCTCTTTCAACTATATATTTCTACACACAGGCTAACATTCTCATTAAGGAATTTGAAACCTCTTATTATTGCAATAGCCTTTCTCACTGGTGCTCCTTCCCAAAGTCCCTCCTTTCTCTGATACAACCTCTTGAGGTTGCCTAAGTAATACTCCTAATACACAAGTATAATCATGTCAGTCTTACTCAATAAATCCCAATGGCTCTCTACATGAGACCTTTTCTGATTGCCCCCGGCTGTTACTGTTTCATCCCCTCCAAAAAAATTACCTTATCTTCATTCTGAGAAGCAATGTGGTATACATGATATAGAGAGATGGCCTCTACGCCAAGAAAACCTGAGTTCAAGTCCCACCTGTGACATATACAGGCTATGTGACTCTGGGTGAGCTATTTAATCTTTACTCTCTGAGAATATAAGTTGCAGCTGGGGTGCTGACCTGCATTGGTAGAGGGAATTTCCTCACTTGGGAGTTCCCTATTACCACTGAAATCACATCTTTAGTCTCTAGTTCTGTTTTTTGTCTATGTATTATCTCCCCTGAGCAGGTAGATGGCACAGTGGATAGATCACTGGTTCCTGAAGTCAATCTAGCCTCAGACATTTACTACCTGTGTGACCCTGGGCAAGTCACTTACACCTGTTTGCTTCAGTTCCTGATCTGTGAAATGAGATGGAGAAAAAAAATAGCAAACCACTCCAGTATATTTGCCCCCAAAAGCCCCAAGAATCAGGCATGACTGAAAAATGACTTAACATTTCCCCTAACAGAATAAAACATTCTTTAGGGAAGAATCTTATTATTCTAATATTGTCTTTGTATCTCAGTACCTAGCACAGTGCCAGGAACATAATACTCATGATATTGATAGTTGACTGATACTTGACTGATGGATCAACAAACAATTCATTCATATTTTGGTCAGAACAGTTAATTGATACCATCTACTCAAGAACAGCAAGGTTGGGGGCTGCCTCAGAAAGATAGAATACTCTCACAGAGATGAATCCCAGATCTACTGACATACACATGCACCAAGGAGACACCAGAAAATAAGACATGGGCTCTACTTTCAAGGAGCACACTAACACCTCCTATGTGGTGTTTGGTTTCTCTAAGTTCACATGGGTTCATTTCTCTTCTTTTCATTTGTTAAACATTATATAACTTACATATCTTTGAATGGCCACAAGCCCATTCAATGCTGCTGGGTATGGTTATTTTTTTTCTAAATTGAGTTTATCAAAACCTGTCCTATATTGGATTCAATATTCAATACCCCGGCACATACTAGCTGTATGACACTCAGCAAGTCACACTTATACCCCTTAGGGCTCTGGGCAAATCTCTGACTTAAGTAATAGAGATAGCATTGACATATAATAGTTGAAGATCATTACTGAGAGTTCCAAATACCAACAAAATTACAGGTTCGGTCCCTATTCCTATCTCTTATACTCTTCTGTTTTAAGTCAGTCTTGGAACATCTGTCACAAAATAGTTCTGACATGTACCAACTCAGGAAACTCTGAGAACTTAAATTAATCTGGCACATTTTATTCACCCCCCAAAAGGACCCTCAGCTCTTCTCACCCCAGCCCTGCAAGAATAAGAGGATTTAGTAACCAATCACCAAATGCCTCCCTTTTAAAAGTTCATTTTGAAAAACTGGAAAATCTCTATGGCTTTGGGCAGTGATTATAATTCTTAATTGTACACAGTATAGTGGGGGAGAGGAGAAAATTTTGTATGAGTGAAGTGTGCAGATAATTCCCAATGCCCAACTTTAATTAATACTTTCAAGTCCCTCTCCCACCAAACTGTTGTAAAAGAGTGGTTCATAAATAATAATATTGACATTAGAATTTAGTCTCCATTCCCTTTCATTTCCTATATTCCCCAATCTAGAATAGAAAAGGACATGTCCATCCATGACTATAATACAGGGCAATGTAAGATAAGTACCATATGACTAGTGTAAACAAAGTGTTACAAAGAATTTAGAGGAAGAATAAATCATTTTTATGTGGGGGATAGGAAAAGTTTCTTGGATTAGTGGGATTTAGGTTGGATCTTGAAGAACTGTTAGGCTTTGGAGAAGAGGGTATATGAGCAAGTGGTGGGATTCCAAATGGGGAATAGCCAAATTTAAGAACTCAAAGGGACTTGAGTAGCCATCCAGTCAAACTTGTACATAAAAGGAATTCTCATTATATTATTCCTGAGAAGTAGCTATCCAGGCTCTGCCTGAAGACCTCCAAGGAAGGACAACCCATCACCTCTTGGGAAGCAACCCATTCCACTTTGAGGAAGCTCTAATCATCCAGAAGCTTGTCCTGAAATCAAGTCTCTATTTGTCTCTTTACTGCATCCACTCATGGCTCCTCATTTTGCAAAGAACATAACAAATGACTGCCTTTCAAATAACCGAAGACAGTTATCCTGCCCCCCTGAGTCTTCTCTCCTCTGAGTTAAACATGCTCGTTTCTTTCAACCAGTCATCATATGATATATACACAAGACCCTTTACCATCCTTATTGCACTCCTCTGAACACTCTCTGACTTATCAGTGCTCTTAAAAAACCATGGAAGCAAGAATTGAGCACAGTAATCCAAATGAAGTTTGTCTAGGGCAAACCTTATTCCTGGAATCTATACAACTCTCCATGCAATCCAAGATTGGGTTGGGTTTTTTCGGTATACACATCACTACATAATTATACCTAGCTTGTAGGTCAACTAAAACCCTCAGATAGTTTTCAAGAACAACTGCTATCTTACCATGCCTTCCCCATTTTACACTTGTGAAATGGACTCTCCTGACATTGAAGTACAAGAATTTCCATTTATCCCAATTGAATTACATATTGGATTCTGCCTAATGCTGCAGTGTATAGTGGTGGGGAAAGGTATAGATTAAAGGCTCTCCTGTGAAAGGAAGATTAAGACTTGTTTTGCTTGGTCCCAGAGAGCTAACCTAAGGGCAATGGATGGACAATGCCAGGAAGCAGATTGAAGTTCTGCCTGAGGAAAATCTTCCTACCAACAGAGCTATCCAAAAGAGAAAAAGGCAGTTTTACAGCATACTCCTTAACAGCAGTTTTGATACATAAACGGTGTTTCACATGCAAAAAAAAAAAATAGATATACCACTAACACAGAAAACTTTAGTTATTTTATCATACCATGTTTAATCCATACAAGGGGAGGCCCAGAGTCTAAAACAAAATACCCAGGGACAAGACCATTTGTAAGGAGGGACAATAAGGGAATAGGTATTAAGTCAATCAGAAAGAAAGCATTTATTCAGTATTTACTATGTGCTAGGCATTGTGCTAAGTGCTAGGGATAAAATAATAACAATAATCATCATAATAATATTTATATAGTACTTTAACACCATGAAAGGCCTCCTGTACAAGGTGGGATATGAGTTGAGTCTTGAAGGAAGAGAGGGAAGCCAAAGAATACAACTGGGTTCCATCCTTCCATAAACTAGTCCTCTTCTGCCATTCCAGTCTTCTTACAGCTTACTCCCCAATACATACTCTTCAACCCAGCGATGCTGGCTTCCTGGATTTTCTACAAACAAAATACTCCATCTTTCTGCTTCAAACATTTTCTCTGTCTTTCCAAATGCCTGGAATGCTCTCCCTCCTCTGCCCCAACTTATTGACCTTGCTGGTTTTGTTTAAGTTCCAACTCAAATCTCACCTTCTACAGGAAATTTTCACTACCCCTTCTTAATTCCAATGGTTTCCCTCATTTAATTATTTCCTAATTTTTCTGTATATAGCTTGCTTTGTATATATTTGGTCACATATTGTTTTTCCCATTAGATTGTAAGCTCCTTGAGGTCAAAGGCTGTGTTTTGTCTCTTTTTGTATCATCGGCACTTGGCCTGGTACCTAGTAAGAGCTTAATAAAGATATATTAAATTGAAGTGATGTAAGTGGGCCTTAAGAACCAGAGGGATCATTCTGTGAAGTCTCTTGTGTGATTATCTTTGATCCCAGCAGGAAAAAGGAGATTAGCAGAATGCATATCCTCAGATTTGGTGCACCCACAAAGCCATAGCAACTCTAGCAGAGTTGGGGTATCAAGGGACTACAGGAAAAAAGAGTAGGACACTGGACAGAGAATCCCAGAGAGGAAATCGGCCAAACTGAGTGGAAACCCTAGGACACAGAGAGGCAGGTTTTAAGAAGAGGAGAAATTAGATTGGGGCCAAAGAAAATGGTTCCATCTGATAACCTCATATTTTAATTAATTATTCTTGCTAAGGAGTTATAAAACTCAATTGTTTGGTTAATTGACCCCTAAGTTGGCCATTAATTTACCAGTTCACCTCTATACTAGCTTCTACTCTCCTATTTTTGCTCACACTTGGCTGAAGCATGGATTACTCCCATCCCCAAGGTATGCTTCCTCTGTTCCTACTTATGTATTGCTAAACTAAACTGGAGGAAGTCATATTACCATGATAGCCAGGATTGCTGCAAATTTACACTATTTAATCTCAAATGGACCATCTCTGCAGGAGAAAAAAAACCTTTGTTCTTCCTTAACTGGTTCATTATTGCACTTCCCACAGAGGTTATTCCAAACTTCCTCTCCCTTCCTCTAGTCTACTATAGATCAGGCCTGGGTCAGACCAGGCCACTGACTCAGGCTCAAGACTACAATGCAATGAGACACTCAGAGAGCATAAAATACAATTAAAAAACAATTTTTATTTAAGATAAGATTTAAAAGGATACAATTCAAATAAAATGCTACTCCTCTCTGCCTTTTCATCATATCATCACTATATTAAAAAGAGGTCCCTGTGGTGCATTGGCAATTCCACTAAAACCTTCTGCGCCTTTTATGCCTCTGGAAGTCTTCCTAGGAAGTCAAACCAATGATAATCCAGAGAATCCTCCCCTTTCTCTTCCCTTTAAAGGGAAACCATCTGAGCCTAAACGAACAGTTGTCATTCCTACTTCCTTTAAAACTCAGCTAAAAGGTCATTTTCTATAGGAAGTCATTCCCAACTCTTCTTAATTCTGTCTTCTTTCTGTTAATTATCTTTTATTTCTCCTAGATAGAGCTTGTTTGTACCAATGTGTTTTCTTGTTGTCTCCTGCCTGTCTAGTTTCCTTGAGAGCTCAAGATCAACAAAGTTATAGAGCAGGTTCTTCTCAGGAACATATTATTGAGTGCAATATGAAACATGGAAACTTCAAAAATATGACAGAGCAGCCATCATGGGAATTGGATGTGACTTTATCTGGGTCAGTTTTACAGATGAGGAAACTGAGTCCCAGGAAGATTAAATGCCTCATCCAAGGTGATTCAAGTACTAAATGAGAGAGGATGTACAACTAGAAGGGAGGAGTAACAAAAGAAAACCTAAAACGAAGCAAAGAAAAGATGGGCATTTTCAACGCAATGCATATCTTTTAATATGTAGTGGAAAAAATAGAAGAGAGGAGTATTCTCAGTATCCAGAGCAGAGGTAGTCCACCACAGGTGAGATTTATGGAACTCTAAGGCATCCATAAATTTCATATATTCTAGAAAATCACAAAAAGGTAAATGTATTGTCCTCTAACTTTTAAAATATATAGGGGGATTTCTCTTCAGACTTCTAATTTGCCTCCCAGTTTCAATATTCTATAACTCTTTCACCTTCAAATTCTATAATTCTTTTCACCTTAAATTCCCTTACACTTTTCTCCTGCATAGAATAAAAATACTATCTTCCCTGACATCCCATTGACTAGTTGCAAGCATCAAATGAAATAATGTATATAAAATACTATCTATTAGTAGTATATTTTCATACTTAGTATGAAAAAAACTATAGGAAGTGAGATATTTTGATTATGTGTCATATCATCCATCAATTGAAAAAGTATGTGTATCATATCACTATGATGCTCATGAGGGCATCTAATTGTTATTACATAATGATTGTAGTCATATTGTTGAAAGTACAATGCAATGATCTCAGTTCATTCTCTGAATGTGTCCCCATAAGCCATTAGAGCAGTGGTTCTCAACTTTTTTAATGCCACAACCCTTTAATACTCGTATGTGGGCATATCTGCATGTGGGCAGACCCACCTGGAGACAGATAGAGGAGTGGTGTCTCAGTTTCTAAGACCATCGGAAATATGTGTTTTCTGATGGTCTTAGGCGACCCCGTGAACCCTGTGAAAGGGTCATTCAACCCCCAGAGGGATCTCGACCCACAGATTGAGAATTGCTGCACTGGAGTAAGTTATCATAAAATAGATATTGTAAATATCACACTTAATGAGCCATGGGGAAAAACTGAAAGTGATTTTTTTATAATGAATTTACTGGCCTGGCCCATTTTAATGCATAGCTAAATAAGAAAAGATGGGTCTTCTATGTCCTACTGGCTCTTCCAGGGAAGATTAGTGTGTAACAAATGGATTTCATGGGGCTCAAAACATTGGTGCATGGTCAATAATGAGTTTCTTCACTTACCTAGTACAGAGGAAAGACAAAAAGGAAGGGCTAAACCTAGGAAGAAGTTTTATCAAGAAAGACAGACTGGAAATTAATAGAGCCATTTTGTAGTGAAAATAATTCTCTTCAAGTCATGGATTCATATTTTAGGATGTTTGTTCTCTACTGAGGATGACAGGGCTGCCTCCTTCAGGCTTTTCATCTCTGGACTCTAGAAATCCATATTTCCTCTCAAGTATAATCATCTTCAGTGCCAAAGAGGGGCTATTTTTTCCCAAAGGTAACAAAAATGTTCTCTCTCACTCTACTCAACAACAATCCATCATTAAAAATGCAGTCTGTGGTTGAAGGGGTCCACCAAAAGCAAACAACATGATGGAATATTGCTTAAGAGGAATGTCAGGATGAAGTCAATTCCTGGAACTGTAGCAACATGTCAGTTCATAACAATAGGACTGGGCAGAATGGAAGCTTTGAAAATTATTCCCCTAGTCATTAGGACTGAAGAACCATTTCTCCCCCAAAAAATTGTTTTGTATTTATTTTGGGAACATTTATAAAAGTTTACTATCTGTGTACACATTGTCTGCCCCCTCTACTCTACCACAAACATAAAATCAGCTGCCTACATGCAGCTAGGTAGTACAATGGACAGAATATTGTGTCTGGAATCAGGAAGACCTCAGTTCTTATCTGACCTTGGACACTTACTAGTGATGTGACCCTGGGCAAGACCCAACCTCTGTCTGTGTCAGTTTCTTCATCTATAAAATAGAGATAAGAATGCCACCTACTCCCCAGGGCTATTGTGAGGGTCCAATGAGACAGTATTTATAAGGCACTTTGCAAAACTTTGAGCACTGTCTACTATCGCTATAGAGAAACACATGGAGAAGGAAGAAGAGAAGGAGGAGAGATGGTTTCATTTATGCCTTTGTATCCTCAGTGCCTAGTACGGTACCTAGTGCATAGTAAGCATTCCAAAAGAAAAACAAAACTTGCTCAGTTGAATGGAAATGAACCTTAGAGGTTATATCCCCCATATAACATACCAAATACAATTCCCTAATTCCAGTAGAGAGAGAAAATTACTTTTTCCAGAAGCCCAGAGTTATATGTGTAGAGGCTAAACTTGAACTCAAGTCTCCATGACTCTCAGAGCAGCTTTCTATCCCATTTACCATGCCACCTCTTACATTTACTTATAGTGTCCCAAAAAATCATACTGCAATGGTCTCTTGTCAAAAACTTAAAACTAAGCCAACTTCTGAGATCTGAGATCATAAGATTTACTTATTTTATTTACATTCATTTTTCTGGCCACTAAATCAAGGATGAACTGAACTCCCATAGCTTCATCTTTTCTGTTTTCCCTAAGTCAGCTTTCTCTGAAAAGATTGTTGACTCTCTATTTAAAAGAAGAGAAAGAATGTGGAGAAGAAAGGAAGAAAAAGCATAGTGGAATGTAAGGCAGCTGGAGTGTGAATGGCTCAAAGTGGTGATTTATGCAGGATTCTAGAAGCAGCTTCCTATAATATGTCCAGACATGGTCCCATGATCAGGCCCTCCTACATGGGGAGAAAGTGATAAGATGTTGGGAATCTAATTGATTCCTATACCCAATCTTTGGTCCAATCCATGGTAGAGGTGACTAATTGAAGTTTGCTCTGATTTTGAAGGGGAGATTGGAAATATAATTCCAGCACTTATGGAAACTCCACAGAAAATAAATTGCTTCCCAAAGGATTCAGCTCTTTCATACTCAGAATTTGTGCCTTCCTTGGTGAACAAGAAAAATAACATTGAACAAAGACTTCTCCAAATACCACTCAATTCATTTTTCAAGTGACATTATCTGTTCCAGCATAGGTCAAGCAAAGGTCACAAAAGATAATTTCATCTGGTTAGATGATCTCAGAAGCAAAGTGAATTTCTTCTAGACAGAAATTATTCCAAATGAAGGGGTCCAAGTGTGGGCAGGGGTATAAGGGTGAAAATGTCACTAAATTTCTGCGGGCTATTAGAACAACATTTATCAATCAGTGCAGGAGGTACCTAGTAATTCACAGAAGAAAATACATGGAATGAGGTCATGAAAATTATTTAAATGCTCAAATGTCAATATAACATTGCTCAGAGTATGAAGAATAAATTAACTTAAAATTTTGTTTAAAAAGATAAATATGGCAAAAATGAATATTATCAAGAGTCAAGGGAGGCTAGGTGGTGCAGTGAATAGAGCACCAGCCCTGGAGTCAGGAGGATCTGAATTCAAATCTGACCTTAGACACTTAATACTTACTAGCCATGTGACCTTGGGCAAGTCACTTAATCCTAATTGCCTTGCTTTTTCCCCTCCAAAAAGCAAACAGAAACAAAAAACAAGAGTCCAAAGGATCCCATAGCTAGAATACAGCAATGGAAAAATATGCCTTGGAAGGAGGGAAGGAAGGAAGGAAGGAAGGAAGAAAGAAAG
>CM053593.1:98740326-98757082 GCA_028646575.1 Pseudocheirus occidentalis | reverse complement strand
CATAGATGCACACATACGTAAAAGAATGAAACAGACCCTTCCCTCAAGGAACTTACATTCTACTTAGAAGAAACGATACATACCCATATAGTATGTATATACTATATACAGAGTAGTTTTGACTGGCTGGGGTGATTAGGACCTTGGCAAAGCCCAGAAAACTTGTTATAAGAAGGAGCACTTGTTCTGAGCCATAGAGAAAGTTGGTAGTTTCAGGGGCCACAGGTGAGGAGAAAGAATACTCCATCTTGGGAGAAAGACTATGAGAAGGCTTGGAGACCTGAGACCAAAAGTAGTGTAGATGGGATCCCAAGTAGGCCAATTTCACTGTAACACAGCGTATGAGAAGGAATAATGTTCATGCTGACTAAAATATAGGCTGGAGATGGGTTATGAAAGGCTTTAAATGACAGCAAAAGGAGTTGGTATTTAATTCAAAAAGCAACAGGGAATCAAAGAAAGCTCGTGAACACTGGAATTACATGGGCTGAACTGTGCTTTAGAAATATTAACTTAATTTTGCACCTGTGTGCAATGGAAAACAATTAAGAATTAAAAATCCCCACCCTTGTTGAGATCTATAGTACACATATTCTCCCAAAAGCAAAGAGGACATTAAATTTCATAGGAGGTCTTGAAGCAGTTACACAGTGATACAACATGTCAACAGGATACCACTTTCATGCTGGATATTTGCTGAAAAGCAACAAAAATATTTTTGAAAAGCAAAATTTTGAGGCCTGCTTGTTTTGATTCAGGGGCTATAAACATGTCCTTGCTGACAAAAATGAACATGTTGAGGAGGACTCAAACCTGATGTTTATGTCCCAAACCAAATCCCAAACCTCTCTCTAAATAGATGGTGGGCTCTGGGACAGGCATGGAGAAATCAAAATTTCCACCAGACGATGATTTCTCTGTTCCTTTAAAGTCTTTGTATGCTGAGTTGAATGAAAAGAAGTGCATTGGGGATCTGGGAGGGTTTGGCAATGGCTTTTGGATGCTTATCTGAGCCACACTGGTTAAGAATCTGGGATGGAAATCTCCTAAGAATAACCATTCTCACGAAATTTCCGATCCCTCCTGTTTTTGGCAGGATCTGAAATTCCGTGGAAATGGCTCATGTCGCAAGACTTCTGTGTGGGGCTGGCCAGAACCAGGAAAGAGAGAGGCCCCGGAAAAAAAAGGGGGGGAAGGAAAAAAAATAACAAATTGAAGTGGCCTGAATGTTTTCACGCCTTTGAAAAGGTTTGGGGTTTGGCTCATACAGATTCAGAACACTTTTCTTCCCCTTCACTCTCTCCTCCTGGATTCCTCCCCCCCCCCCCAGCCTAGCTCCCTCAAATACCTTTCACCTGACTCATGAAGCTTTGCATGTTAGGAGGAAAGAGGGGTGTGGGTCATTTTTCAAGATTCCTGATATTTTGGACCTGCTTTGAATACGTTTTAATTTTTGACAAAGGTCTGAGATCCTGAGTAACATTGATGCAAGATGTTCACTTGCCTGGGGGTTGGGCAAAGTGAAGACGATAATCACAGCTGGAAATGGGAGACGGACTACATCTCTCCAGTAATTTGTCCCTGTCTGACAAAGACTACTAGAAAATTTTCTAATCCAAGGCTATAGGGAGAAATTTTTAAAGTGTGTGTGTCTCAGAATTAATGATAGTACACATTTAAAAATAAATATTTGTTCTCTAGGGAATGTCTAGCCAGATTCCAGGTGCTTCCATAGAGGATGATAACACCTTCCATTTTGAAATATGGTTACACCCTACTCAGTTCTTCATTCAGTGTTTACCTGTCCCATCTGACATTCTTCTTTTTACACCCCACAAGCACTCCCTTTACTGTTGATTGCTCTATCAGTGGTCTCCCCCTCCCTTCTTAAGCACATCTTGAAGGGTGTGTGTGTGTGTGTGTGTGTGTGTGTGTGTGTGTAATCTGGGCACATTGTTCTGGATTGGGTTGCACTTTGCCTAGAGCCAAACCTGACTCCAAGTGACAAATTGTAAACAGTTTTCATTCTTAACTTCAAGATTCTAGGACTGCTTCCATGACTGAATCACTTTATGTTTTAAAGTCATGGTCATTTGAGGACATTGTGCATCCATTTACCTATATTGGTATAAAATTATCAATGCCCCATTTTAAGAAGTGCTCCAGGGCACAGTGTTTGCAAGGCACCATAGAAGTTATCTGATTGATTTTAACCTGCTCTTTTGCCTTTGGCTGGCTAGCTCAGTTGAATGGAACATGGCATGGTATCAATAAGACCAAGGTCAGGGGTTCAGTCTTCTCTCTGGTCCAGTTAGCTTTGGTCTTTTGCACAAACACAGACTTACTTCCTTAATCTTACCCAGCTGCCTCATAAACTCATGCAGCTGGTCACGAGGGGGACCAGACAAGAGGGTGTAAATGGTTCATTGAAAACTTATTCCCACTTCTGGGGGAAAAAAAACCCAACACAACTAAATACTCATGTCTTATTGGAGGTGGGTCAGTAGTCATTTCTGTATGTATCGTTTATGTGATTTGAAGCACAAGTGCTGCTTTAGTTAGGTAGGAGGGTCACATTACTTGGACGCTGGCATTTTAATGTACATTATCACATTTATTGTCCTATCAAAACCAGATGTTTAAAATTAGGGCTAGAAATTCCATAACACAGATTGTATTACCTCTGGGTCACCCTACCACCTAACACACACTGCTCAGCTGTATTTTGTTATGGCTTTAATAAGAGCAATAATGTGTTTCCACAAGTTTTAGACTGGTATTAGATGACATGTGGGCTAATTTTGGTGGGTTGAGCATACCAGTAGGGGGTTATGCAAACCAGAGCAATTTGCTTTCCAAACAATGGGAGAACATGTGAAGAGGCAAAACTAATAATCACAGCATGGTGTTTTCTCTTTCTCCCTCTCTCTTTCTCCTACTCATTCTCTGCAAGGTCCCCCAAACTTTTTCAGTAATGAAATCTACCTCTGATGAATAACTTTCTCAGTCCAGCCAAGCCTATTGGATCTTGCATCTCATTTTTCTTTTCCACAGTATATCAGCATTGGCAGAATTAAAATAAGGAGGCTAACCAAATTGATAGTATTTCTGAACTGAAAAAATGCTGTAATCAATGCAAAGTTAGATAAGGTAAGGAAAAAGAAATAAAAGCCTATGTGGAGTCAAGCCAAGAATTCATCTGTTTGCATTAATAGGTTCCAGCAATGGTACTACAGGCACGGAAAGCCTGTTCGCCACTGCACTTAGCAAGCACACTAGCTTAAAAATAAACTTTGACAACGTAGATCTCTTTGTCCTTTCAAGAATGGAAAACATTATGTACTTCAAAGCATACTAAGGCTGACTCTAAAATATACTTGGGATATTAATCCTCTAGCAATTGGTAGGATCATTATATGGCATCCAGTACATGGATGTTTTGTGTGTAAATAGTACATGAGCTCCAGAGAAGTAGTGAGAATAAATGGCACTAATGATTTTGATCTGCTCATTCATAGTAAGGAAGAAGCATCTGTCTTTTAAAGTCCTCTGGAACAGTTGGGTTGCATTTCTTCATCATCCCTAATCAGGGAATATGCTCCTGAGCCAAATTGCTAAGACAGTGAGTATTTTGGTAGCACAGTTCACTAGCATTCAGCAACGCACATTCACTTTTGAGCCTTTTGGACAGGAAATCCATCTATGGGAGCAGTGTTCATGAAAGAAAGAAAACAGTATGGGACGATGGCTCAGGAGTGGATGTGACCTTGTTCAGAGAATTACAGAGAAGAAACCTTCAAGGAAGAACAATATTAAGGATCCAAAACATGATGACTCCTGATGAAAACATCACCAAATGATGAACCCACGAGCAAAAAAGACCTTCTTCTGTAAGTATCTTTTGCAATCTTCTGATTTTATAAAATCACCTTATTTTATAGCAAAGAAGGCTCTTTTGGAAATTTACTTTCCAAATTTTTGGACCATGTGAAATTTACTTGAAAATGAGTATTTTATAGAAGTCCTTATTATAAACTAATCTATGATTAAATTAACTGAGTCATTCCAAAGTACAGGGGATTGTTTCTTTGTTTTTGTCATTTTTAGACAAGTTGTACATTAATACAGGCATATTTGATGCTATAACAGGTATTTTTTTCATCACACTTGCACTATGTATAGATATAATACAGTTATTTTAGGCACATCGGTAACTTGCAGTGTATCTGTGAGATAATGATTTATGCTTTATCTACCTTTTCTCCCTGTTGCAACCAGTCCCTCTTGCATAAAGGGGGAATGAATTTCTTTGTTCAGATAAAGGTTTATGTATCATTTAGAATTTATGGAGAAAGAATTTTATCAGCAAGTTTCAGAGTCTTATTTGTATGCTTGGTATGAAATGACTTAGAGCCCTGGAAGTGGGCTGGAGAAGATGCAAGAATTACCACTTGGGGTCAAGAATTAAGACATGATTTCCCCCCCTTCCCCCAAGACTGCAATGGGTTTACTGAGTTATTTTTTGAAAGGCATTTAGATGTACTCTACCTTGATTTCTCCACAAACCAATTGGAGAAAGTAATATCCCTTGTCTAGCTCTGCCAAGCTTTCAGAAATATTGAGGAATAAATGAAGTGATTTGGAAATATGATTTGAGCTCCTCAGAAGCATAGCTCTATGTAAATATAAAATACAGTAGAATCTCTTTATGATACCTGTTTTGGGGGACAGAATGGATATATTATTTTTCCTGTTGCTTATGGGTATTAAGAGCTAATCCTGTTATACTAATATATCTTCTTTAAGGAATGGGGGGCAAGATTACACTTAAGGTAAAATTAAGCTGAATAATAAGGAGATTTTTCTAGGCAGTTTACTCTGTCTTTCTTTAACAGCAGCAAATTATCTGATTATTTTTCATTTGAAAGATATAAAACTTAGCACTCATTCAATGGTGGTGCTTTTCCAAATACCTCACTGACATTAAAAAAATTAATGGTCAGCACCATGTAACATTGGGATAAATGACTAGGCAAATATAAATGATCAAGTTCAGAGCATTACTGTGATTTGGAAAGTTAGTTAGCTCTTCCTACAGATGGAGGAGTTTGGTTTCAAGTGTAAGGGAGTAGGAGAACCAGCAACCATAGTACTGGGGAAAAGGGTTCATGGTATTAGATTGAATATGTATCCACATGGAGGAAGAGCAGGGAAATAAGAGTAAAAGAAAAAATGTTCTAGGAGAAAAAACAGAACAGTGGAGAATTATGAAGGTAAGGAAAGTTTCATATGAAATGGAGCTGGGTCCAAATAATATTTTTTAAGATTATTGAATGGTTATAGTGCTTTTGAATAGGAGTGATCTTAAGAGGCAATTCATAGAAATTGTTAGAAGACTTAGTCTTGTATCAGTGGCATTAAAACAAACCTATTGTATTCTGTGGACACTTTCTAACATTAAAGTGAATCACCTTATATTCTATGTATATTCTATAAATTTGCCTTTTCTTCTTGGGAGTGCCACTAAATCGCCTTGGTTTCTCCATCTGGACTTTTTTCTACTTGAAAATTAGACCTTTACCAGGATCATACTGAGGTTCCTACATAGAGAAGGTGATGAATTGGTGATCAGTGTGCTAACAATATTAGAAATGAAAGGGTTGAATTCTGAATTAGGGGATGAAGACCTTCATTTTCAAGCAAAAACTAATGATATTATTTATCTAAGATCCATAGCTCTTGTTGAAATAAGAGAAGGATATTTGAATGGAAGATGAGTATAGACCTATTGTACAGCATGAAGATTTAGATTTTTAGAGGATTTGATTGAATAGGAATATATATGTAGGCTTAAACCTAGCGCTCAACAGGCTCAGTATTGAGCATAGTGCTTTGAACTTAATAAATACATATTGAATTAAATTATTGATGAAATCCTATAATTGATCCTCACTGTTATTTAAAAATATTCTCAAGGTTGCTGTTATACCAAGTAATGAACAAGCAGTAGGAAGAGATGCCCATATTCTCCTCATAGTGGGCTTAAAATGTAAAGCAATTAGAAAGTAAAGACCTCACTTGTGTGGAGAAAGGATGGGCAAGACAATCAAGGGATATTGATCTTAGAAATTCTAAAGATTTTAGAATACAATGGTATTTGAATTCATGTCACCTTGTAACCACTTTATCAGTTGCTTTAGAGTAAATTTTCACTTTTTTTTTTTAGCTATCTTACATGGCTTGGTCAACTGGATCTACTATTATGTAATCCAATTTAGGCACTAAAATAGCTCAGAAAAGTAACCATTGTTAAGTTAACCCGTTGCCCCTGGTTATTGGTAGAACTTCTCTAGCTGCATTCGGTAACTTATTATGACCTAGGATCTCTTAGGAGAAATAGAAGGAGGAAAAAGCATTTTGAGGTTGAAGTTGTTGACTTTTATATTTCTTATGGTCTTCCTCATACCTGCCGGTTGATGCAAGTACATCTTTTGCAGAAGTCAAAGCCATGTGAGGAATTTGAGCTTATGGGAGATTGATTCACTTCTGTGAACTCCCTTGTATGGAACAAAACATACAGTATTGTTGCATAAGGCATCAGCCTTGGTCTTAAACATTGCTACTTAAAATTGCTTAGCTATGCGGTGTACATCACAGGGACAGAAATGAAAGTATAGCATCCTGTTGTTTGATTGAACATTTCAGCCATGGGGCTTCCTATGCCAGCAAGTAGAATGTATACAGGAGGTTGACATGGTTACCAGAAGTAATCACATTAGAGGGAGAAGTACTTCCTTGGAAAATGAAGCAAATGACAGATAACAAGTGTTGCTGGGTACTGAATTTGCTGTGTGGTGAAAAGAAGAGTTGCCAAGGGAAAGCACACTGGGAGGGGAGGAAGGAAATGTTTCCTTACTAAGTATAATGGCAAAGAGAATCCTCTTAATGTTGATCAGCGCAGGAGGGCAATCCCTCCTCAATCCTTTGGTGACTTAAGTATCTTGAGAGTCTGGACACTGAAATAATGCATAGATATTAGCATTATAATTGCTCAGTCAATCTTCAGGGAAAAACTGCTTCCAAATAATTCCCAAAATCAATTATTGGGATCAAAGGTAAATATAATAGTGTCAGAGCATTGGATGATTCATGTTGGTGATTTGGATGCATAGTCATTTAGTTCTAGTGAGTCAAGAGTAAGCATGTTGCTTCACAGTAACAATAACAACAGTAACTAGCATTTTCATAGTGATTTAGGTTTGCAAAGCATATATATATATACATATATATATATATGCTTTGTTAAAATATATATATGTTGCTCACAACAACCCTATAAGGTACATGCTATTAATAGCCCCAATTTACAGATGAGGAAACTGAGGCTAAGAGAATTGAAGTGACTTGTCAAGGTCACACAGCTAGTATCTGAAGCAGGATTTGAATGGCTCAATCATGTAACATTTAGACGATGTTAGTTGAACTGGTACTTAATAGGTAGAAACAGCTGAGTTTAGCATCCAGTTATTATAATGAATAATGCTAATTACATAATATTCCTCCAAGGTATTCCATGTATCTACTTTTCCTTACTACCTTTTTTTCCCAGAAAGCTCCCTAGAAGTAGTCTTCCAATAACCTGATGTCCCTCCTAATGTTTCTTGTATGTCTCCCCGGCAAAAGGCTAAAAAGTCTGGGAGTCTTGTGTCTTGATATGATAAAGTTGGAGGTCTTTCCCCAAGCTTCTCCTCACTCCTTACTAATTTGTCATAAAAAGTTGATTTATGGGTACCTCAAATGATGTTACCTCCTCCAGGTGTCTTTTGTCCTGCTTGGCCCTGGTTCCAGAACTGTTAATTATGACTCTGAGATCTTTCCTCATGTGTCCTCAAGTGTGAGTTCATATAATTCCCTGGGATCTCTTCTTATATGGTGAGGAACACTATCAGTATGTGTTTCAAGGGAAGAAAGATCTGAGGTCAATCAAGAAGTTTGTCTTGCCTGTATGAGAAATGGGAGCAGAACAGGAGCATGACTTGGTCTTCTGACATCTCAGAAGTAACCCTTCTGTGGTGATATCTGCATATAAGCTCTGCAAAACCAGACCACACTCCATACGTGTTTGAAGCTTTTCCTGTGATTGCCATTGAGGACAAGATTGAGCTGGGAAGAATTTTTGTGTATAAAAAGCATACTGAGTGAAGATGTGAATTGAAAGAAAGAACATTTGCATAGTACTTTTATTTTGTCTAATTTTATTTTTTGTTATTAACACCTTGTGCTTTATGTATTTTATTTATTTTATATCAGGTTCAGTTCCATATAAAGGAAGCTTGGAGTCAGGAAAATCAGTTCAAACCTGGCTTTAGATGCTTATTGCTATGTGATTCTGGGCAAGTTGTTTAACCCTATTTGCTTCGGTTTCCTTATCTCTAAATGAGCGAGAAGGAAATGACAAACCACTCACATGAAGAGTTGGACATGACTGAAATGACTGAATAACAATAACACAACATTTCCATTTATGTCCCTGTCATCTCATTCTTGTTCAATAGTTAGGTGGCACCATAGTGCATGGGGAGCTGGGCTTGGAGTCAGGAAAACTGGAATTTAAATGTGGCCTCAGATAATTGCTAATTTTGTGTCCTTGAGCAAGTCACTTCTGCCTGCCTCAGTTTCTTCAGCTTTTGATAACACCTTCCTCCCAGGTTGTTGTGAGGATAAAATGCTATAATATTTGTAAAGTGCTTGGACATACTATCATGTGTGTTATATAGTAGGTACTTAATATATGCATATTTCCTTCTCTTATAAAAAAGACTGATAGTTCACACCCATAATCTACCACTTCTCAAAGGAAAGGAGGGAAGCACATTCTTTCTCAATTCTTTTCTGGGGCTAAACTTGATCATGATAATTATACTGAGCAGAATTTTGCTTTATTGTTCTTGCTAACCATTGTCATGTATATCATTACCCTGATTCTATTTATTTTTCTCTGCACTAATTCATATGAATCTTCTTGTGATTCTCTGAATTCTTCATAGTTGTTCTTTCTTTTAGTGGAGTTATATGTGATTACATTCATGCATTGTGACTTGTTTACCCGTTGCCCAATTGATGAATACTCATTTTTTTTCCCAGTTCTTTGCTATCAAAAATGGGCTACAACTAATAATTTAATGTACACGGGACCTTCTGCCTGACTTATCTGGGGGTATATGTCTTGTAGTAGGAACTGAGTCAAGGGGTATGATTTTTTTTGCCAATTTTTAAACATTAGTTCCAACTTGTTTTCTAGAATTGTTGGACAATTATTTGACAAACAATTGTATTAGTCTCCTTGTCTTTCCATATCCCCTCAAACTTTGGCTCTTCATATCTTTTGTTATCTTTCTTAACTTTCTGGGTATGAATTAAACCACCAAGTGGTTTTAATTTGCATTTCTCTTATTAGTAAGTGGGGCAGCACTGGATGTGGAGTCAAGAAGACTCATCTTCTTGAGTTCAGATCTGGCCTCAGACATTTACTAGCTGTGTGACCCTGGGCAAGTCACTTAATCCTTTTTGTTTCAGTATCTTCATCTCTAAAATGAACTGGAGAAGGAAATGACAAAACCACTTCATTATCTGTGCCAAGAACAACTCCAAATGTAGTCACAAAGAGTTGGACATGACTGAAACAATTGAACAAAATGATATTAGTAGTTATTTGGAGCAATTTTGTATGACTGTTAATAGTTTTCAATTTATCTTTTGAAAATTATTTGTTTATATTTCTGGACACTTATCCAATGGGGATGACTCTTTTTATGTATTTCTGTTAATAGTTCCATATATAACCCAGTCAAATGAGATAACATTTGATAAACATTTAGCACAGTGCTGGCACACAATAGGTATTTAATAAATGCATGTACCCTTCCTCTTTCCTAACAGATCCTTATTAGAAATAATTGAATAAAATATTTTTGCCAGTTGATGGTGTCCTTTCTAATTCTAACGACATTGATTGTGTTCATATAAAAGTTTTCATTTTCATATAAATTAAATATTTTTAAAATTGTCTTATTATTTTCTCTATCCCTTATTTAATTCAAAATTCTCCCCCATCCAGAGCTATGGAAGGTACCTGATCTCATTCTCCTCTGACTTCTTTTTAATGGCATGATATTTTATATTTGGACCCTCTATTAAGCTTGAATTTATTGTAATATGTGGTATAAAATGTCTATGTAAAGGTTGGAGTGCTTCTTTTTTATACAGAACAAGAGAACAGCTAAACTGGGCCATCTGAGACACAGTAACACATAACAGATAGAAGGATGGACTGGAGTTAGGAAAACCTAAGTTTAGATCCTGCCTCAGTAGTTTATTAGGTATGAGATGCTAGACAAGTCATAACCTCTGTCAGACTGCTTTCTCATCTATAAAATGGGGGTAATATTGACTGTTTCCTTGTAGAGCTTTTGTGAAAATAAAGCATGTGAGTGTGTGTGTGTGTGTGTGTATAATTTATCTATTTATCTATCTATAACATTTTTGTTCAGTCATTTTTCAGTCATGTCTGACTCTTCATGACCCCATTTGGAGTTTTCTTCCAAAAAACACTGGAGTGGTTTGCCATTTCCTTCTAGAGATCATTTTATAGGTGAGGAAACTGAGGCAAACGGTGATAAGTGGTTTGTTCAGGGTCACACAGCTAATAAGTATCTAAGGCTGGATTTGAACTTAGGTCTTCTTTCCTCCATGTTTGGTGCTCTATCCGCTGCACTACCTAACTGTTCTTTGCAAAGCACTAGAAAAATCCCTCATTATGAGAGACTTTTATTTTAATATTTTGAATGATTCTCATTAATTTATAATCAGTACTCTGAATGGACCCCAGATGAAGGATTCTATCCTTAAATCTCTGAATAATATATCTCCCTCATATTTTACTTGCTCCCTTTTAAAATGAGTAACCATACATACTATTCCATACACAAAGGTATAACAAACTATATCTACACTATATCTCAACTTGCACCCTCATTTTTTTGTTGTCCTTGAGTCCCTAGTGCTCTGTCTACTTGTGATAAGATAAATATCTCCTCCTGCCCTCCCCCCCCAACAAGTCCATATTGAGCCCAACCAAACACTAAAAGCAATAAATATTGGGCATGAAAACTCAAGAGCATACAAGATTATTCTGCAGATTTAAAATGGCAATGTTTAAAATTAATCTCTGCTCAAAAGATGTATATTAAGTACAGAGTGAAATTCAGGGCTAAATCACTTTATCTTTCAAACATTACAAAGACAAGTTGTCTTTACGGATGTCAATAGTAACATGCAAGGTTGGTTAATGCAAATGTTAGATCTCTACCCTCAAGGGAATGACTGGTTTCATTTCCAACCCAACCATACCTCTTTGAATTTCTCCATCATGCCTCCAAGAACCTCATTATTAGGAACTTCATTATCCTGCAAAATCGAATCATCCTTGGTACTTACACCTCATTAGCCTCTCTGGTTGGAGGATGGAACAGAAAGCTCCTTCTAAAACTTCCATTCAGTGCGTGGACTCAGATTAACCATCTCTTCATTTTCTAGCTAATTTAGCTAGTACTTTTGACTTCTCCATCATGCTTCCAGGGTCAGATACTTCCCCCTCCAACCCCACACCCCACCTTCCATCCTTTTCAGTATCCTTTTGTTTGTTGTTTTGTCACATTAGATTGTAAACCCTTTGAAGGCAGGATATGTCATTCTTTTCCACATTTGTGTCCCCACTGCTTAGCACAATGCCTCACCAAAAGTAGGCACTTAATAAATGTTTATTGGTTGACTGACTCATTTCTGAGTGAAATATCTGGATACTTCTTAAAATCAGAATGTTGTGTGGGTGGCACAATTGATTACTTTCTTCATGAACTTAGTGTAGCTCCAAATTTTTTTTTTAAAAAGGACTTCTTGTTTTTGGTTTCCTTATGCAAATGTTGGTTTAAAAGTGACTTCACTCACGAGAAACCTTAGAGAACAGTATGGAGACATTGGGACTGAGCACATTTTCCCTTAAAATAGAAAAAATATCTTATGGAAGACCTTGCTTTGCTTTGATGTTACTCTGCATTCTCATTATTATACCTTTGCTATAGACTATAAAATCAGAGTAAAAGCACCAGAGTTAACAAGAAGTCACAGAGTGTTAAATATGATGGTGGCAAGTGGCATTTTTTCCATCTAGACATTTTTGTGCTTTTAAAACTGGAGAAAAGAGGGCAAGGTGCATAGGAGAATAATAGCCTCCACAGTGACTTTTCTTACTTGTGCATTTTTGTTTTATCTTTTGTTTTTGCTTTATGGAGTGGGGAAGTCAGGGAAATTGGAATTAAGTGACTTGCCCAAGTTCCCATGGCTAGTAAGTGCTAAATGTCTGAGGCCGGATTTGAACTCAGGTCCTCCTGACTCTAGGACAGGTGCTCCATTGACTGTGCCACCTCACTGCCCCATTTCTGTATTTTTCAGCCAGTCTGGGGAATATCACCACCAACTAAACAAAAACTGGAAACCAAAATATTGTTCCTTTTTGCTTTATATGTTAATGTTTTCTTTATTGTTATTCCATTGGTGGTGGTGGTGGTGGTGGTGGTGGTGGTGGCTGGTGGAAAGGAAATCAGAAATTCTTACTTTCGTGGTATGAAATTTCTTCTTTTCATAAACAGAAGATTTTAGTGTTCTTTGATTTGGTATGAAACACCTTGTCTTCTCTATATTCTTCCCAGGAACGAATGGAGGGGACACTGCCAAAGTGAAAGCTTTCTTCACTAATTGAATCTTATCCTGAAGCTATGAAAGTTGATTTGGAGAACAAGATTTTTCAGAAGCAATTAAAATAAGAACTGGCATATATAGCCCCTTAAAGTTTGTAAAACTCTTTGTATGTGCCATCTCATTTGATCCTAACAATTATTATCCTTATTTTAAAAATGGAGAAGATGAGGCACAGAAAGGTTAAATAACTCTCCTAAGGTCACATCGCTATTATGTATCTAAGGTAGAATTTGAACGCAGGTCTCTTTGATTCTAAGTCCAGTCCCATATGTACTATATCATCTAGTTACCTTGAATTTATTTCAATTTTCCAATACAGTCACATGTCATTACCATCAGTTCAATTATATTGGAATGGTGAGTCTTATTTAACAGTTTGTATCTTTCACCAACTAGTTTCCCTTCGGGAGATCATTTGTTAAGAAGAGAGAGAAATCCTTCAACCAGATAGCCCGTGTTTGTTACCTGGGCAGTTTCTAACAAAGGGTCAGGCATTGCCTCAATGTTTTTTGTTGAAGTTTGCCATCTAGGTATTTGACTAAGCTGTCAATCAACTGATATCATAGAAATCTGACTATAACTAAATGAGATTGTTTCACACATATTAAATATGGGATATCTTTATGCCTTTGTCTGACTTCTTCTGTTAGAAATAAACTGATTATTTTTACACATCTTCTATTAAAGAGGAACAATTTCTTTTGGACCATGATAGACATAATTTTATCAATGTCACCAATGGACTTAGATCCTTTTTAGGTATGACACTTTCTGCTCTAGAATGAGAAAACCAACCTGGTTATAACATGGTGACAGGATAAGTACATATGGGCTTCTTTATTATTTTAATTCTAAGATGTGGTAAGCCACAGAGTAATAGGAAGACAGAATTCCTCTCTGGCATTCCTCTCCTGCAAGATTTATCTTTTTCTTCTTGATGGCTTGGCAAAAGTTTAAGGAAGGACACTTTGAAACAAACATGTTTGAAGCTGCTATTAGCAGACTAGTGCATCCCATAGTACTTGGCAATTAAAAGCATAATAGAATAAACAAGTAAAAGAGTACACTATGTATTATTTTCATATGACATGAAAAAAGCAAACCTTTTCAAAAAAGCAAAAAACGTGTCATTCTACTAGAATCATCCATTCTGCTTTTGTTGATATAACGTGAGTAGAAATGGAAAACCCCCAAGGAAAAAAGTGGATTGTATTTTGTCGTTTTTTTTTTTGCCAGAAACTTTTTCCCAAGTTTCTCCACATGTGTTGAGGATAAGGAAAATATATATATTTTAACTGACATATAGAGAAAAATAATAGCTAACCATGCCATAATGTCATTCTACACAGAAATTGGTCATTTTAGTACTATTTAACTGTGCAATTATTTTCATTTGTACAATAAATACAAACCAAAGGATGACACATAGATTAGAAGCTGCTATTAAATGCTTTAAGAAATTGAACTCTTTTATCAATTTATTCAAAACCGGAAAAGATAAATTTATCTCTACCCAGGAAGCCCTTCCCTTTAGTGATGTTGTATTTACGTAGTAGACCATCTGCTATCATTTCCATCAACTGATAAATCTATGACATTTAGTGTTTCCTCTCCCATCCCTCAAAACATCATGGGTATGGTACACATGGAAGTGAATTTTCCAGGGGTTGATGGAAACCCAGATTATCTTCTATAACTTTTGTCAGTCTTGACTCTTCATTTTTCTGACACTTCTGGAAACATTAAGTCTCTGGAAGCAGTAATTAATACATAATTTGGTTCTGAATCTTTTAAAAAATGAGTTATGCATTTTATGTACATTTAAAGTACATAGGGTATGAGTAGGACCCGGGTTCAGAATCTGGCTCTGTACTACTGCCTGTGTGATTTTGGGCTGATCACTTAATTTCTTTAAGTCCTTGCAAAATGAAAGATTCAGAGGTTCCCAAACTTACTTGGTCTACTACTCCCTTTCTTGGAAAAAAGAAATCACCAAATTACCCAGCTCCCCTCTCCCCCCTGGGGAATCTACTTTCTTTAACCTTTGAACATTTAAAAAATTTGCATAATTTCAAAAAATGGCACATCTTAAATTTAATAATTTATTGTAAATTTGTATTTTTTCCTGCATTGAAATTTTGACAATGCAATATTGAGTCAGATAATCATATAGTATCATATTGTAAACAAATCATTATGAATTTCCCGACCATGTATTCCACATTTGCCTGCCAACACTTGCTTGTTAAGACCTGTTGGCTGACTTGACCACTGATTGGTTCTAACTTGCATTTGGTGTGTTTATTTGGCAAATAATAAAACCACTACAACTTTATCTGTTACATAACAGATGAAATGTATGAATGGTTTTTCAAAATTGTCCCATCTTCTCTCCTTATGCTTCTACCCTCCCCACCCCCCTTATTTTTATTCAACGCTCCCCAGGTGCACCCTACTACCACCCCCACATAATTTGGTGTTTCCTGGGGCCAGTATTATCCACTTTGGGAACCTCTCACTGAACTGTACATTCATAATCATATGACCTATGACTGGCAATTACTCTAAATGTCTTGGGCCAACAGAGTGTATTGATTTATAAAGAGAATATTTAGCATTTTGATAAATAATTTAGACTAAAAAGTAGATTGGAATACAGTTTGATCCCATTATGATTTTTCCCTGTCATTTTCTCTAGTTCCCCCCTTATGATAATGATATTTATGGTATAAAATTCTTCCAGTTATCCCCATTTTTGTTACAGTCACACATGGAATGTCATGCTTTGGCACTGCTTATAGTCAGAGTTAGGTTATCACACAGAAGATATTCAAACATGTTATATTCTAACTAAGTTGCCTTACTCTCTATTCTCTTTACATAATATTCCATCTCCAGCCTCCAGTCCTTTGCACAGGATATTTTTCTACCATATGATCCGTGTTCTCTTTCTTTACCTCCACTTTTTGAAATCCGTGGTTTGATTCAAGCATAATTAAAGTACCACTTCCAAGATACATATCTTGATCAAAAAAACTATTAGCACTATCTCTCCCTCACCCACATTCTACTTTATGTATATTTTGTATTTACTTATTTATGTGTAATAACAGACAGGCACTGGCCCAGTGGGTCTGAAAATATCCCAAGGGACCCCATTCCTTGTTTCATATGGATCACTTCAGTCCTGGGGGAGAATGACTTTTAAAAAGAAGGGCCAGCCTCTTTTTCTTTGTCTCTCTCTCTCTTTCTCTCTCTTTTTAATGTCCTCCCTTCAAAGCCCTGGGGTAAATAGCTTAAAGTTTAGGTTTAGTTCATATCTAGGGATTTACCCAAGAGAGAGCAGAAAGGTACTCAATGTATAATGTATATCAGACTTAGGACAGTTATTTATTTCCTCCTTTCAAAAAAAAGCTTAAAACACAAAAGACTTAAAGCACAGTATGAGAGAGATGTAAAACATGATACAGTAATCCATGACTTCTATTTTACTTTCCTGAGAGGTTTATATTTAAAAGATCAAACCATGAGAACTTTAACAGGGCTGCTGAACAGATATATCACTTTCATTTTGATTCTATACTATCAATGGTATGAGTTGGATTCATCTTCCTGGCACTGGTCATCAATAATCAGCTCTGACCAAATATGTTGTTGTTGTTGTTGTTGTTGTTGTTGTTGTTGTTGTTGTGGGATTGTTTCAGTTGTATCTGACTTTTTGTGACCTCATTTGGAGTTTTCTTTCTTTCTTTCATTTCCTTCCTTCCTTCCTTCTTTCCTTCCTTCCTTCCTTCCTTCCTTCCTTCTTTCCTTCCTTCCTTCCTTCCTTCTTTCCTTCCTTCCTTCCTTCCTTCTTCCCTCCCTCCCTCTCTTTCTTTCTTTCTTTCTTTCTTTCTTTCTTTCTTTCTTTCTTTCTTTCTTTCTTTCTTTCTTTCTTTCT
>CM053593.1:98713848-98739826 GCA_028646575.1 Pseudocheirus occidentalis | reverse complement strand
ACTCTCCTTGTTCTGAAGATTGTATATAATATTGTGAATTGTTGATACTGTGAACACTGAATCTAGGTTTGTAATGGAATAAACAGAGTGTTCACTAATACTGTGTAATCCAAATCTTAACAGCTGTTCACAGTAGCATTCTCTCAGGAATCTACTGCTGATTGGCTTTACACCATGGATAAATAATACAAAAGCACTCATACATGAATTAGGAGAGGAAAACAACAGAACAGAGGAAACATGTCAAAAGAATTAGGAAATGAAAGGAAGATGAATTTTGGAAACCTCCCTAGAATTTAAGAGACCAAGATGGGGACTGAGATTAAAATGAATATAGCTTTTTGTGACAAACTTTTCAAAACTGCTTTATATTAGATGGTCCTAAACTTTTTTTCTATAAGGAGCCAGAAAAAAAATGTATAAAAGATGCGAAAGACTCTATGCCGATGATTATCTGTGCTTAACAGACATTTTTAAAATGGACAATTCATCTTAATAGTGTAGAAACAAAGAATCTATAACAACAGCAGCTCACATAGTGACAGATGCCCTTTTCCCTAAATGTTGGTTTGCTGTCATATAAACTCAGCACCAAAGTTTAAGTTGAAAAGATAAGATTGAAAAAAATATCGAGGAAGAGATGAAAATGACTAAGTGAAAGAAAGGAAAGGAGGTGATGTCAGTATTTTGTAATATGAGACAAGTTGATAAAAAATTATTCAGATGACAGTCTGCATGGGTTATATTCACAGGATACAACTTCAACTCTGCCCTTTGAATTGTTTCAGTAGAAATATCCTGCTTTGTTTGGATCTAGCCCAACTACTTTTTTTCCCCTTAAGCTCTAGGGATGGCTATTTGGTTGTGTCTATGCAAGTGGCATAGTCCACGTATGTAACAGTCTCCCTCCCTCCCTCCCTCTCTGTCTCTGTCTCTCTGTCTCTGTCTCTCTGTCTCTGTCTCTGTCTCTCTCTCTCTGTGTCTCTCTCTCTCTTTCTCTTCATATATATATATATATATATATATGTATACATATGTCTGTATGTCTATGTATATCAGCATTTTCCTCCCTCAGAGGTGATCATTTGGTTGAAATTACCTTGATAATGACTTCTTCTACACCTCATTGTGTCTATGTAAACACAGATGTACTCCATGGCACTAGTGTCTAGGCTAAAAAAGAATGAAAATTACACAAGCATAGCATTTGCAGATAGATCTCTGTCCCTTTCTTTTTGGAAGGTTGAATGGAAATGAAGACACTCAATATTCTACCTATACGTGGGAAAGGAATGATTATAAGACTGGAAAACTTGACATATTTTTGGTGTCATAAGTGCTAATGCAAAAATTGTATTGCACAGAAGGAAAACTTGTTGGAAGTCCATAAGTATATCTCTTTTTGCAGATTTTTCAGAATCTAAATCTATACCCTATTATTGATTATGACACATTTCTTTTAGAGTTGGGGGTAAAGGTAAGGGAGAAAGATCTATTATAAGAGAAGATACCTTTTTTGTTTGCTTTCAAGAAAGAAATCTATGAATGTGACCTTAAAACTGTGAAAGGCAGAAGTAATTATTTTAATCAGAATTTCATTCTGTACATGATATTGGTGGAAAAAAAGCAATTCATGCTTTATAGTATAATTTGTCAAAAAGTCTGGCAGTATGGCATATTGGTAATTGCAACAGATGCAATTATGTTTCAATCCTAATTAAGAAGCAGCTAACATGACTCCTTCTACTTAATCAACAAAATAATGAAGGGCCTCAGGTTAAATGTAGGTTCATGCACACAAAGTGATATGGAGGGCAAGGCCTGCATTGGAATGTGCTCCATTCTCATGCCAATGAGAAAGACCTTTCCCGCTAAAGTTGTTTTGAGCTGGGAAATTGTTTCATCCTGACCTTTTGTTGGTTCTACCACTCCAGTATTAGATTTGAGGTGTTATTTTAATGTTGTTTGGAAGGGGATTTGTGAGAGCTCAGGCAAGTCCCTATCTTTATTCTGCCGTCTTGGCTCTGCCACCTTCAATGTCTCATCTACCTCTATTAAACCTAATGGAATGTATGTGAGTTGTGCACTGGGTTTTACTTTCACTTTTTAGTACTACATATAGAAAGCTTGCCACATGGTGTGTAGGTAATACCATAAACGACTCATTTAAAGAGTATCAGATGTTAGGTTGGGGAATAAATGGGCAAAGGAGTCTTGTATCCTCTTCAATCCTTGAAATTAGATCCTAAAACAAATCCCTACTAACCCTAATGAAGAATTTCCCTTGAGTCCACCACAATTTCATTAGTCCTGTGTTTATTTTCATTTGCAAAATCCCATAGCCATTTACAAACCAACACATCATAAGACATCATGATAGATTTGATAGTGGGAATACAAGAGAGTATCAGACAAGGTTAATGTTCTCAAAGACCTTAAATTTTAATGGGAGAAATGACATGCTCACTAATAACTATGATACAGATCAGAATTCATCCTAACTCAACAGGCATTTATCAAATAGTTATTTATGTGTCAGACATTGAAGTAGGTGAGAAGAATATAAAGTAAAATGAAAAATGGTTCCTATACTCAAGAAGCCTGTCTTCTACTGGAATATAACAAATGAATAGGAATAGACCAAAGTCTTATGAGACTCCAAACAAGAATGACTTTACTTTTGACTTGGAGGTAGAGAGATGGGGTTTTGGGAAGAAGTGGTAAAACCTAAAAAATATATTTATTTTAAATTGATTTTTATTTTGTAAAAAATTAACTGTTTTAAATTATGAGTTCCAAATTCTCTTTGTCCTTCCAGCCCTTCACCCAGCCATTCTTAAAGTTAACAATGTAATACCTATTGTACATATGAAGTCATGCAAAACATATTAGAAAAGACTTCAACAAATCTATTTTCTGCCCAACTACTTGCCTGTTCCCCCAATAGTACATACTAAATAGAAGATCATTTCCCGAATGCTTTGTGTTGGGTTTATCAAACATTGGGTTATCATGGTGTTCTGTTTTTAGGTTTTGTTCATTTATTCTATTCCATTGATAAATTTATATTTTTAAACCAGCTCCAAGACATTTGATCATTACCCAAATACTTAAATTGATTTATGAATTCACTAACAGCTCCCTCTGATAATTCAGGTCCCAACCCCTTCACATCTATCTGTTCTCACAGGAGGCATCATGGTGTAGTAGTATAAACATTTTGAGTTTTGAATCAGAGTACCTGGGTTCAAATATCTATATATCTATATATCTGTTTACATAGATTGGTATGTATATATGTATGTGTGTATACATGTCTCTACCTATATCTGTATAACTATATTTTTAAACATGTATATATACATATCTATGTATATATGTGTGTGCCTCTAGACAGTTAGTTATTCCTTTCTAAATGATCTGAATTATTGTCTCAGTTTTCCACTGTACTAGTTTCTAGTATCTGGGTCTGGTAAGATCCTACCTAAGTTTTTCCATTGGAAAAAAATAATTCTTCCTCTTTCTCTTAAAGAAGTGGTATACTTTTAATTAAGCAGGTGACAACTGAATCTCTGGAATATAACTTAGAGGTCCCCTATTCCAACCTCCCATTTTGCAGAGGAGATTACTAAGACCCAGAAGTGTTAAGTAATTTGCCTGAGATTATGTGAGTAGTAAAAGATGGAGCCATCACGATAGCCATGATATAGCCTTGCTTCCTATCTAACCATCCATCTGTCTATCTATCTGAAGAAAACCAAGCTTGACAAAAGTGAATTTTGGACAAAATTCCTTCAAATGATGGTATTTGTTTTCCAAATTGTTTTCCTCAAGGCAATGTATATTCCAGGGAGTAATAGGTTGTGTTTTTATTCAATTCAATTTTTTATTCAATTTATTAACTACTTAGTGAGAAATAATCTTTATAGGTTACATAGGCTATATAGAAGAAGACAGTATTTGTTGGTGATTGAAGTCAGCAGAGGGCCACCAGTTGAATTGTGATGTAATGGAAAGAACACTGAATTTAGTAGCAGAGATGAAATCCTGCCTCTTCTACTTGCTACCTATGGAGCTCCAGTCATTTAATCTCATTGTGCTTCATGTCATCATTTTGACTACATGACTGATAAGGTACCTTCCAGTTTGAAACCTATAATTCCCTGAATTAACTAGATTTTTTGATACATATTGAAATAACACAATTGATTCAGTTTCCACAATCTACTTTGACTGTGAAGGTAAGAATTTTAGAAGGAATAAAAGGAGAGATATTTTCAAATGCTATTTGCTGCTGCTCTGCATTAAGCAATGACTACCTAAATGAAATTGAGGGAAAATACTAAAGATATGTCAGGTCTGGGACCGCGGAAAGAGTATCAAGAGCATAAGTAAAGTTACTTTAGGTTCAAATCCTACATTTACTGCTGTGTTACTGTAGGCAAGTTACTTGGAGTTGTTTCAGTTTCTTTTTCTCCAAAATGAAAATAGCAATACCTGTACTACCTAATTCTCTTGTTGTGAGGAAAGTGCTTTGCAATCTTTAAAGTGCTACACATGTGTGAGTAACATTTATTTCTTTTTGGGGAATGCCACTGAAGAAAAGAAAAAAAACACACTAATTAGTAAACATTATTTTTCTTGCTTCACTAACTAGATAGTCTATTGTTTGTCTTGATAGTGTACCAAAACAGCCACTGACAATTTGGGAGGCTGTGCCTTGGCTTTTAAAAAATCTGTATATGCCCACTTCTTTCTTTGCATTACGTTAATGGCCATGTATTCCTGTGTATTCAATATCATCAACTGAGGTAGACATGAGAGTCTCTGGGCTGCCGTCTCATTGCACTTGTAGGGGCCTTTGATTTTGTTGCCAGATGGCCAATTTCGTTTTATAAATCAAAAATCCATCCAAAAAGCTGAGCTAAATACATCCAAGAGCCTGGTAATATCCCCTTCCCTTTCCAATGGGATTTAAACAGTCTATAGAACACCTGGATATGGCTTATTTCCTAATTGAAAAACGTGGTTTAGGTGAGATTGGGGGAAAGAGTGAATGGGGAACCTTTAGTATGTCATAAACAAGAGCAAGTGATCTTCCTGACAGTTCAGTATTTACTCATGTGACCATTGAGAGTACATTAGACTTGAAGTCAGAAGATTGAGGTTCAAATCCCAAATCTTCCTTTTCTATGTGTTAATCTTTGGCATATAGTTTCACATCTATGGTACTCAGTTTCTTTGCCTGTAAAATTCAACATTGAACCAGATGATCTAGAGCATTGGTTCTCAAAGTGTGGTCCAGGGACCTCTGCAGGTTCTGAATCCTTTCAGTAGGTCTGCGAGGTCAAAATCACTTTCATAATAATACTAAGACATTTTAATTTTGAATCTCTAAGTGTTGATAGATTTAGCCCACCCAAATAAAAGCTCTTTAGGGGAGAGTACTCAATACTTTTTTTTGTACTCAATTCTTAAGAATGTAAAGGGGTCCTGAGACCAAAATATTTCAGGACTGCAGATCCAAAGAGTTTCTTCTACTTTTAAATCTTAAGGGAATTATTCTTTATTGTTGGCCTCCTAGCTCCTTGACCATCATCTCCACTCTATTTTAGTCATATCCTAATCCTACCTGCAAAATGACTATGTAAGACTCAGGAATCTGAAATTCTATAACTGGTTTCCAGTTTCCAGTCCTTCAATCTTTTACATTCTTTTACTCTAACTAACCTGATCTTTATCTTGTCCTCTAGACTACTGACCATCCTGCTCACTTGTCTCTCTGCTAAATATATATATTTATATAGCCTTCCCCTGGGTCAGAGAATGTCACAGCCCTCTTGACCCACTGCCCAATTACAAAGTAACAAAGCACAGACATTCCCAAAAAACAAGCCTCCCACCACAGGCTCAGTGTGACCACATCCAGCCTATTGGGGGCAGAGTATACTTTCAAATCAGGGAAGATTCTCAGAGCTACTTAAGCCACTTAAGCAAAGGTCTAGGGGCAGAGAAGATCTTCAGATTCCCATAACAGACACTAAGAAAGACACTTAAATTTTGTTTACTGCAGGCAGGTGGGATTCCCTAGGAATGTCCTTCAGTATCTGTATAAAGATCTCTAGATGATGGAAACTGGTAGTCTTCTTTGAAACTGATATATGTTACTATAGTATCTATGTCATGGGATATTGTCAAGTTTGAAAAAAAGATAACATATTCAAAACACTTTAAGAACCATCAAGTTTTACATCAATACCAATTATGATTATATCATAGAATCAGAGAATTTCAGTGTTAGAAAGGACATTCGTTTCCATTCAACCCATACCTGAAAAAATCCCCTGTACAAGACTTTCAAAGAATGGCCATCTAACTTTTGCTGAAAATTCACTACCTTCCAAGGAAGTCCATTTGTTTTAGGTAAGTTATTACCATTTATTTAATTTGGTTCACACAACGCCAAGAGTAGAGCCAATGAGTTCATTTCTCCTACCCCTAGGTACAAGATTAGAATTGCAGAAAGTCATGGAGGGTGTCCTGTTACTTTTCTATATCGAAAAGAGATGGGCCAAAAAAAAAAGGGGGGGGCGGCTAGGTGGCGCAGTGAATAGAGCACCAGCCCTGGAGTCAGGAGTACCTGAGTTCAAATCCAGCCTCAGACACTTAGCACAAAAACTAGCCGTGTGACCTTGGGCAAGTCACTTAACCCCAACTGCCCTCCAAAAAAGCAAAAAAAAAAAAAGAGATGGGCAAGACTATCATAGATGTTAGAGCTAGAAGAGTCTTTGGAGAATAATCTCCATTCTTACTTTTATAGATAAGGAGAATGAGGCCCAGAGAGATCCAGTAACTTGTCTGAGGTCCTACATATAGAAAGTTGCAGAGCCAGGATTGGAAACCACATCATCTGACCCAAAATCTAATGCTTATTTAATTACACCATGTAGCGGAGCATCAGAGCTCCAGAAGCAGTCAAGATCCCACAGTTTCTAGGCTTTACTAATGTCAGCAGGGGAAGAAAATTTGCTCTTATACACATGCTACAACTCTTGCTTTGGGTAGTCTAACAATGTAGGGAATAATGGGCACACAACTAGGCATACAAGCTTTTGGTAAAGAGGAGGAGATATAAAGGATTTTGTCTTTCACATATAGGGATTTTTTATTCCTTACTTTGGAGAAGAGGAATGAACAGTCTAACAATTTTTAATGATGATAACTACACAAAATGGTGGACATGATTACATGGAGCCTGGTTTGGACAATAGCTCTAATTTCATTTAAAACAGATTTTCCCTCCTTAGTTTGATTTCCACTGTGAGAAATGAGCTGTGCAAACTCATTCGAATGGAATAAATCAAAAAAGTAATTAGGTCTATTTGTCATTATTTCTGGCAGGTTACTTTTACAGGTTATATTTATAACCAAATAGGTTATTCTTGAAATACAAAATAAAACATCTCCCTAGTCCAAACACATAAATTACTTCAGTTTTCTTTAGTAGTGTTATAGGAAAATCTGCTATGACCTTATTACTTTGTTATTAATAATTTAATTTCAATTGAGGGGTTGGAAAGTGTGAATTTGGTAGTGATTTATTTACTACATCCCTCAGGCTGTAGGGGAACCCCATGGAGACTTTAAAACTATGGACTGAAGTAAGTCCTGCAATATCAAGTAGATGAACAGACAGAGGGAAGGGAGGCATAATTCATTAACAATTTTTTTGTTATAAGGACTTTCTTTGATCTGTGGAGTTTGTGATATATTAGATGGCAAAGTCTTTAGGCCAGGATCATGAGTTAATTATCTTTACATCCCTCCTAGCACTTAGCAACTAGCAAGATCTATTATACACCCCAGGCATTTAATGAATGGGGGTGGTTGAATGTGTGAATGAATAAATGTCATAAATGGATTAATAAAACAATAAAAAAGTATTAGAACGACAAGGAGAGGCTAAAGTATTGGAGTCGGACTTTTTTTTTTTTACAATCTTTATTGTTGGCCTCTCTTATATCTGATCAAAAACCATTTTGTGGTGGTTTAGACATATTTCTACTTGCTTCTCCCTCAGTAGAGATGAAAATACCCATTTACCATGTCCATATTTTGGCTCTTCAGAAATCTTAATGTATTTAGACCCCATTCCCCCTCATGATTATTTTAGAGGGAAGGGAGACTTATTATAAGGACTTTCTTTGATCTGTGGAGTTTGAGATATATCCCTAGGATTCATTTACTAAGTCTGAAATGGGCTACCACCTCCAGCAACCGGGGGGAGCTCCAGGAAATAGAGATCCTCAGGTTGATAACAATATCAGATCCTCCATGTGCTACAAATGAAATAACATTTATTAAGTGTTTACCAGGTGCAAATCAATATTAAACACAGTGCTAAGGGGCTTCTGTGAAGGAGAAAATCCTTTCTGGCTATGGGAATTGGAGAAAGCTTCATGGAGGGTCTGACATTTCAGTTGTATAGGTTTTCTTATGGTGGTAAATGGGAGGGCACTACTGATAAATATCTCAGTTGTTGGTGAGTGGTACTATAGTTTAGATGTAGACCTACTATGAGATTGCAAGCCAGGAAACTTTGAGATTCCTCCCTCACTTATGTTCCTTTGATTTTGGAGTGATTTTTTTTTGACCAAGGCACTTTGTTTATACAATGCTGGACAGTGATTGAGTTATAAGGACTAGAGAAGAAAAACTTCACCCCCACAATGATACATTCAAACGTTGATTCACAGTGAAGAACAGCTAGCAGCTATCCAGCATACAGTACAAAGCAAAACAAAACAAACACGATGATACATAAACCTTTCTTGTGCCATTATTAGTGAATGAAGAGGAGTATAGAAGTTGGAAGAAGGGGTGAAATGGCAGACGTCTTGAAGACATTTTTTTACTCAAAGATGTGCTGGGTAGGTTATGCTGCAAGGATTATGGACAGCTGATGGACCATCTGACTTAGAATGGAACCCATGAGACCATAAATGAATTACTGGGAGGCTGAAAACTCAGTGGGATGAAGTTATGGTTTGATCATTTTAGAAAAAATGGTAACAGCAATGACAAAGTTGTGAATTTTTGTTTCCAGAGGATCTCTATGCATTTTTATCTCTCCTTACTTAGAAGTACAATAGAGAAGAATGGGAATGAATGTCCTTTTAGGAAGCTCATTCAATGAATAAAAATCATTAAATTATGTGAAATAAGGGTAATTGAGAGTCCCCTCTCCCAATCTCTTGGAATTGAGCATTGCTTCTATCCCTTTCTCGTGGGTGGTGCCCTTTTATAGGGCATGCATGACCAGAGGCTTCAGTAAGTCCCTCTATGTGTTTCACCTTCCCCTTATACCTGGGGGTTGTATGTAATTGCTGACTTGAGAAGGAAGAACTGTTCTCCAAGTACCCTTATTGCTCTTTTCCCTCCTTCCCTCTTCTGAATTTATGCCTTGGGACTCCAGTAGTTTTCCGTTTGACTTCTATGGGATGGGGATGGGAAGTTCTTCTTCCTCTCTTTCAAGGAGCCATGGCATCAGCTTTCCCATAGCAAAGAGATTATGCTTGTATCTAGATGACCTCGAGATTAACTCTCAAGTCCTTGCAGACACTTCTGTTTTGTGTTTCTTTCTGTGAGCATAGAAGTGAAGCATAGACCAAGCAGTGATCCCAAGAGTTAGAGTTTTTTATGCCAATGTCTATCTTAGGAGGTCCAGAGCTTTTGGGTTCTTCAGTTGGTGTTGGGTGCCTTGTGGCTGGTACTCCCTGTAACTGCTACAACACTTCTCAGAGAAGTGACCACTAATGGGAAGATGAGCGTAAGCCATGCTCTAATTTACTGAAGATACAGACTTTTGAAAATGACTTTTCATTAGTTCTACAGTGTGTTATCTTTTGATATTGTAAGTACAGCCTCTTGGAAGAATATGGTAGGAGTTATGGGTTACTATTTCATAATTTAAACATCTATCAATGTGCACTTATGCACCTTTTGTGTACAGTATAAATATTTCTTTTGTTGGGGAGGAAATAAATAGGTTTCATTTATTCAACTACTTTTTATATTTAGTAACTTTCTACAAGGGACCCTCTTAATATCAGTAGGGATAGTCATGAACCAAACCTAAACTTAAAGAGATTTTTATACCAGAACTCCCAAACGGGAGTATGATGATTCTTTTATAACAAGAAAAAGCAGTACTCCTCCTTTTAGAGCAGTGGTTCTCAACCTTCCTAATGCTGCCACCCTTTAATACTCATATGTGGGCATATCTGCATGTGGGAGGACCAGCCTGGAGCTGGATAGAGGAGCGGTGTCTGGGTTCTTAAGACCATTGGAAATATGTGTTTTCTGATGGTCTTAGGCGACCCCTGTGACCCCTGTGAAAGGGTCGTTAGACCCCCAAAGGGGTTGTGACCCACACGTTGAGAACCACTGTTTTAGAGGCTGGGCTCCCCAAGCACTTAAACCAGTAAACCTGAATTCAGAACTGGGGTCTCTCAGTAGAAAGGTGGAATCCTATCCACTCCTTGCCACCTCCCCCACTTCCTGCCCCAAGAAAGCAAGTATGTTACACATATCACACAGTTATCTGCCTATCCTGTATAGATGTTGGCTTGGTCCCATTTTTCATAACCAGGGTTCTCTACAATTCAACATTGCCATTCACAAAACAGAACAAGAGCCATGGTTCCAAAATATTTAGTTCTCTTCAGACTTAGGGCTTATCCCTTTGTCACATGCTTATATAAACAAAAGGAACAAATCTCCTGAGAGTAGGTAGCAGGTTTTTTTTTCTTAAATATGGAAAACTTTGAAGTGTAAATAGACTATTTTGAGTCAGACTTTATAGCACCTTTTCCCTTGATTAGTAGAATAATGTCGATGACTCTTTAAAAAAAATAATCCCCCCCCCTCAAAATCTGCCACTTGTATTTCAAATAGTTAGGATTGAGAATGTTTCCTTGGATTGACATATGATTCCATTTGTCAGTGATGGCAACAGCTGTGACTCGCAAGGAGTGTCTAGAACTGTAGACTGTCACCTTTGTTTTACTGGTCTGGCTTCTCACACATTGCCTGGCAGTACTGCAGAATGTATGACAGTACTTGATATACAAATGGCAAGAATCATGCCCTTGAATTGGAAACAGGGTCTTATTTTAGAAATGTCTAATGCACTTGGCTTCCCCATTATTCCTGAGTTGTCACAACCTTTAGAGATGAAACCACAAATGTTGCAAATAGGCAAAAGTGACTGTCAGGAGCCTGACAATTAGCAAGTAAGAGTTTTTTGATGAAATGCAAATTAATTTTGAAAAAAATTGCCATAGTGGTCTTTTGCTGCTATCCATTTTGCCCAAAGGCTGTAACAGATTTGCAGAATGTAACTTCTGAAAGATTCAGAGGATATAGAGAGTTAGAACTAGAAGGGACTTTAAGAAGCCATTAAGTCCAATTCTCATTTTATAGGCAAGGAAACAAGCACTAAGAGGTCAAGTGAGTTGACTAGGGTCATGCAGCTAATAAGGACTAGAGGCAAAAATTGAACTCCAAGTTTATGGCCCAGTCTTACACACCACTTACCTGACTAGGTGGTCTGAGTGCTCACACTTTTCCATTGAAAAGAGTGATTTAACCACGGAGTTAGCAGATCATAAATTCATGAAAACAGAAAATAGCCCCCTTCCTCCTTCCCACACAACGTGATGCTTCTCTCCTTTCCCCCTGCCAATTCTCTTTAACCAAATCCATTTTCTTTCCCATCTCTGCATGTGTTCAATTGATTTTAATGCTATATCTGTTTCCCCATCCTAAAATTCCTTCCTTATTCACTCCCCTGTTCAAAGAGGTGCTTTTTCTAAGCAATTGCTGGGATGTATCCAGCCAAGTCAAAGAATGTGTTACCTCACAGGCATCTTGGTATAGTGGAAAGAGTACTAGATTTGGAATCAGAGGACCTAGGTTTACACTGTGCCTTTGATGCTCACTGCCTGTGTGACTTTGGACAAACCCACCTAAACCCACTGGGCCTCAGTTTTCATATTTAAAAAAAAAGAGGGGGATTGAATTAGATAGCTTCTGAAATTTCTTTCAACTCTTCCTACAACCTAGATCTGAATTCTCACACTATGACTTAAAAAGACATTAGGTAAGTTACCTGGTCTCTAGTGAATAGAACATTGGATCTGGATTCAGGAAGATTCCGGTTTAATCCTACTTTAGACACTTAGTAGCTGTGTGACTTTGTCAACAAGTCACCTAAACTCTGTCTGCCTTAGTTTCCTTATTTGTAATTTGAGATAACAATAGCATCTGCCTCCTGTTTGTTGTGAGGCTAAAATGAGATGATATTTGTAATATTTGGGGTCCTTAAATGTTAGGAATGAGTTAATTCGCCTATTGGGGCTTTGATTACCTTGTCTATAAAATGTGATAGTTGGACTAGATGACTTCTCAGGTTCATTCCAGCTCTAAATCTATAATCCAATGATCCTGGTAATCCAGTAGATATGGCCTTTATCCCACGTCCAACAAAACAAAATGTAATTCTAAGTTGGGGTTAAAATGGTCTATACTAGTATTGGCCAGGCCCTCTAGTCAGCTTCTTTACACCATGAAGCAATCCAATCAGAATTATTCCAAGGAATTTCAGGAATTTGACCCATTTTGGATATGGTGGAAGCTCCTATGCAACCTGAGGATTCACAGTGCCTCTGCTGACTGGCGAATTCCTGAGCTGAGTTACGAATATGATAGAAATGGCCATTGCATCTTCCCACCTCTGTGCCTTTTTGCCCAAGCTCTAATAAGTAACCTCTGGGTTGCACTCCCTCCCCACTTCAGTTTTCTTAGAATCTTTCTTCAAAGCTTAAGCCTGTTTTACCTCTTATGGGCAGTGATGATGTATCCTCTTGCTTTATTTAGTTCTCTCTTGATCTTAAAATTGCATCCTATTTACTATTCTACATGTATGTTATGTCCCAAAGTAAAAAGGTAACTTGAAGGCACGTAGTGGGTTTCCTTTTTTGTTTGTTTTTTGTTCTTGCATCCCTAGTGGCTAGCAGAACACATTCTATATCATAGGAATTTAATATAATTTTGCTGAATTGATCTAAAGAGCCAGTCCCATTAGATTTGATTGGGATTATTTAAGGTTCCTGCATACTGACTAGGGCAAAGTTGTCTGGAAAACCTAGAGCTGTCCGTTAAAAAGCAGTACTTAATGGTACTTTGTGGACAAAACTTAATTTTTGGAAATGTACCCTGGTTCTTGCTCTTAACCTTTGCCTGGTTTGTGCAATGTCACTAATCAATCCTGATTCAGTTCACTCACTATGCATCATTTTAATTCTCCTGGTCCCTGGCTTTATTTCCCACCTCCCACCTCCCCTTAGCTCTTTCCAACCTACCTTGTCTGGTGAAGGGTCTGAGCTCTAACTCTACTTCTATTTTATGCTAATGTTTGACCCCCTACAATCATGACCTTGAATTAGATCTTCTGATAATTATCTTCTAGTTCATCTCTACATTCACCTGCCCGAGTTCTTTGCAAAGAGCCAAAGCAACACCTTGACTTAATTTTCAAATACCCATTACCAAGTCCTGCCACTTTCGTGTTGTTTCCCATATTAGAGTGTGAGTTCATGGGCAGGGACTATTTTTGCTTTTTAAAAATTGTTTCTTCAGCCTTTAGCATAGTACCATACACATCTCTTAATAAATGCTTATTGACTAACTATTGATTGGCTGGCTACCTTCCTCCCTAGCACTAATATCCTAGGGTTTACCAAGGTTATTCCAAACTGAACCCTAAGAATATTCCTTAATAGTAAAATATAATCTTTTCTTTAAGAAAACATTTTATTAGAAATATTGTTATTAATTATATGTAAAGTCACTTTGGTTCAACATTGGAATCCTATTTTGCCAGGTTTAGCCAGGGTCTTAGGGCAATAAGTGTCACAGTGGAGAGAATACTGAACCTGAAGTTAGGAAGACTCATTTTCCTTAGTTCAAATATGCCTTTAGACACTTATTAGCTATGTGACCCTGGGCTAGTCATTTACTCCTGTTTGTCTCAGTTTCCTCATATGTAAAGTGATCTGGAGAAGTAAAACACTCCAGTATCTTTGCTAAGAAAACCCCAAATAGGATCATGAAGAGTTGGGCACAACTGAACAAACAAACAGCAAAATAGGACAGGGTTTGAAGGACAAGGGTAACCTAAAAATATTATCTGTAGTGGCCCTAAAATTATTGTACAACAGTACATTGCACATGTAGCACTTCAGGCCTCTTGCTCCCCTCAACTCATACAGTGAATCTCCCAGACAAGGTACATGTCCATTCAAACCCATAATTCACAATTCTCTCTAAAACCCACCCTTTTGCCCCCACCAACATGTTTTCTTTTTCTAGGAAGTTAGAAGATACAATTAGCTCAAAACTAAGTCATTTAATAAAAACATAGTAATAAAAGTAGAATAAAAACATTTGCCCTTTAATTTGAGGTGTACTCTCCCACAAGCAATGGGACTAAGGGATTCATTTAGGGAACATATATGAGCAAGGCACACAAATCAATCACTAAACATTTATCAAGCACCATCTACATGACAGGCACTGTGCCAAGTGAAACCACATAGGGTCAGTGTGCATATGTTGAGGGGCAATTCATAATTCTTACGCTACAGGGCTAGTGCTGTTATCTGGAGACATCATCATAATGTGCCCACCTCCATTGCTCCTTTCTAGTCTCATGTCCAATTTCTTATAGATAGGTAGCTTCTGCCAGGTAGGTGGGTATGGTGTGTAGTATCTCCTGGATATTACTCCTTGTTGGGATCATGTGGCCAATGCTTGATGACAATGTTCTGTTGGTTCTGGGTCACTTTCATTCCTTACCCCTAAGGAACTTACCCAAGCAAGGGTTCCTCATCGAGACATGGCTCCCTTATGAGGATGCTACATCCTGTGGCCACCCTTTCTAGGACTGCTGCAATTGATCACATACTCTCCAATTTCCTGGTTGTGGTGGGGGAATTATACTTTTTGTTCTCTTTTGCTACTTCCAGGTCCTTTTTTGATCACTTCCACTAAGTGATCAAAATACAGCATGCCTAGACCTATTCCACTAAGCAGCATCTTCTCCTTAAAGTTCAAAATATCGAAATGTATCACTCCGTATAGATCCTAATGGCTCTTTTATACATACTCCCAGGGCATTTTCCTTCCTTCTTCAATGAGTTCAGTGACTAACTCACAGTTCCCATCTCTTGCCCTCACACTAGTGGACAAATAGGTACCCCCTAATGCTCTTAGTTCCTTAATGTATTGCATTACTATAACTCATTCTCTCAGCTACATACAACAATGGTCACATTCTTGATCGTTCTCCCACAACTGTTCCATATCCGTGTTCATGAATTCTAAAATTCCTTTAATCTCATAACACATTTTATCATTCCATTTTCCCCTATCCCTTAGGACTGTTAACCATGTTTTTTTTGTCTTATTATGACCTCCATGCCATTCAGTCTTCAGTTCTTTACATGGTCATCACTTCTGCATGGCCTACACTCTTATTCCTTTCTGTATCTTGAACCTTTTGCGAACCAAATGAATTCTGCACTATCTTCCACCTGCCCCCTGCTGATATGATCAAGTTGATCAAGCCTTGCCAGTCCTCCACCCTGAATTACTCCCCAGCTTTCTACTTCATTCCTATTTGTGTAGTGGCGAATGGAACTGGAAGAAATTGTGAAACTGTACTGAATGAACTCACTACAAATTTATGTTATCTAACCTCAACTAACTTTGCTGCCCACATTGCAACAAGGAATTCCCTTCCTTTCCAACTGATTTACAATGTCACTTTTCTCAGAGTCTGTTCCAAACCTCATCTCTCCTCAGTACTGATATTTCTTCCTTTCACCCTCTCAGCCAAAGACCTTGATTCACACTTCACTAAAAAGAATTGAGACTATTTGCAGAAAATTTCCCCTTCTTTTCTCCTCATCTCCCATCACTCATATATCTTTCTCCTATCTGGTCTTAGATGCCTTTCCCTTTGACAAGGCAAAACTTTTTGCATAAAGCCTCCCCTCCTGACTTCTCCATAAAATTGTCCCTCATTTTCATCCCTATTCGCTTTTCCGCCCTCAATTTTTCCCTTTCTACTGGTTTTTTCCCTATTGCCTATAAACATGCCCATGTCTCCACCATTCTCAAAAAAACCCTCTTGATAACCTCTCTTGATTGCCAAATCTAATGCCCTCCTTTTCTAGTACTAATTTCTCTTTACTATTTGAAATTATTAATCACCTTCTCCTAGAACTGTCTCCTCTCTAGGACTTTGTGATTTCCTTTTCTACTTCTCTTCCTATATGTCTGACCACTCCTCAGTCTTTTTTGCTGGCTCTATCATGCCAACTAACCATGGGTACCTAGCAAAACTCTGTCCTGGCCCCTATTTTGGTTTTGCTCTGTACTAACTCCACTCCTCCAAGCCACAATTCCCAGTTCAGATTCTCATCCCTCCTCTTCTGGACTACTGCAATAACCCTCTAACTCATCTCTCTTTCTCTGGTGTCTTCCTGTTACCTCCAGGATAAAAATAGATCATTCTTTGATTAGCATTTAAAGATCTTCATTTTTTTTTGTCTTATTTATTTGTCTTCTACCTTCCCATCGTTGTCATACCTTACTTGTCTATGCACATTCCACACTCTAAAGACACTGGTCTGCTGACAATTTCTCTATTCACTACTCTCTAACTTATCTCTGTGCCTTTGCACCAGCTGTCCCCCATACCTGGAATGCTCTGCCCCCTCACCTTTAACACTTCTGTTCTTTGGCTTCTTTCAAGGCTAATTTCCTTTCAAATCTAATCTTCTGCAGGAAGCATTGCCCAGGTCCTTCAGCCATCAATGTCTTTTTTTTAATTCCATAAATTAACCCATTTATTGTTGGACTCCGGGCTACAGAGATTTGATTAAGAAGATTTTACTGGTCTTTCAATTCCTTCAGTCTTCTGATGGCAGATTTGACTGTGACTGCAGAGGTGATATTGTAGGTCTATGCACCACCAGCTACTGTTTTCATACAGAATCCACAATGCCAGATACCCACAGCCTGTCTCTTCATTTTGGTCTTGCCACAGAAGGAGCAAGTATACTTGGCATGCTGGCTAATTTCAATTTTCTTCACCATTTTTCTGAGGGACGCACCATAACGTGTTCCATATTTACCAACAATTCCGACCTTCTTGGTTCTTTTAGCCATATTAGCGGCGCCGGGACTGGATCTTGGAGAGCCATCAATGCCTTTTTTTGTGAGATTATCTCCCATCTAATCTGTATACATCTTGTATGTAACTACTCATATACATGCTCTCTCCCCAATTAAGGGTGAGAATAGTGGTGGTTTTTTTTTTCCTTTCCTTATATGCCCAGTGCTTAGCATATTGTCTGGCACATAGTAAATGCTTACTAAATTTGTGTTAAATGACTGAATGCATAGTTCCACTGAGCACAGACAACCTCTGCTGAGGACCTACCTCTTCCTTCTAGGTCTAAAAATAAGAACTGTGGGCACACACTAATTAAAATCTTGTTCACTAATGAAAACATTAAGCAGCACAGAGTGAAGGAGAGATCCTGGGGCAATCAGGTAGATGGCTCTCTCCAAAGTCATTATCTTTGTTAATGAATAGTTGTTGTTGTTGCTGTTTAGTTGTTTTAGTTTCAGTCCTGTCCAAGTCTTTGTAACCCCATTTGCGATTTTCTTGTTTTTCTTTTTTTCTTTTTGGAGGGCAATGGGGGGGGGTTAAGTGACTTGCTTAAGGTCATACGGCTAGTTTTTGTGTTAAGTGTCTGAGGTCGAATTTGACCTCAGGACCTTCTGACTCCAGGGCCGATGCTGTATTCACTGTGCCACCTAGCCACCCCCTGAGATTTTCTTGACAATGATATTGCAGTGGTTTGCCATTTCCTTCTCCAGCTAATTTGATAGAAGAGGAAACTGGGGCAAACAGTGTTAAGTGACTTGCCTAGGGTCTAATGTCTGAGACCACATTTGAACTCAGGAAGATGAGTCTTCCTGACTCCAGGCTATCCATTGTGTCACCTAGCTGCCCTAATGAATAGTCTTTTAGTTTTATCATTCAATAAGTTTTGAATCCACTTTACTATTCTAGCCTTTCATCCACATTTCTTCTTATAAAGTTAGCATAAGAAGCACTTGGCTGATAGCTAGAACTTACTGGATGTCACCTAGCTGATAAACATTAGGGATAGAATTCAAAAGCATTTCTTTTGAATCCAAATCCAGTGCTCCTTAGCCTTCGATCCAATCTGCTGGTTATTGTTTGCCAAACATTTGATACTATACTTACTGAAATCTGTGCTTCTTCATATCAGGACATCTCCTGATGGCCCAAGTTGTATTTACTCCAATTCAGATCTTTTGAATATCATTCTCCATAGTCAACCAAGGGAGAAAGTTCTGAGATCCTCTGTCCCTAAAGATTAATTCTGTCTAGGTGAATTCTGGTAGAATGAACACCTAAGGCAGATGAACAATAGAACAGAAAGCAGAACCATCAGGAGTAACAGTGAGTAAGTAGGTAGAAGTGGGGGAAGGAGGTGTCATGAACATACTGACACTAATTATATTTTAGTTTTCAGCTGCCTCTTTCTCCTTCTCCTGAAGATCCCTTGGGAGACATATGTTCTTTCCAATAGGGCAGGCCTGAGATGATCCCCTCACTTCTTTATGCCCTCGGAAAGCTTCTGCCTCCTATCCTTTTTATTCTGCACAGTCTGGTCCAGAAGAGTTGTTTTAGGTAGTATTCAGGTAATATACACTAATATACAGTTGAATTTTGGTTAATCAGAACTCCTAATTAACTAGAATTGTTTTCCACCATGCATTTAGGAAAAAAGAAGCTGATGATGAGAAAACAAAATTGTATCCTCTGATTTGAAAGAAATATGCTACTTCCTGGTTATTTTCTGGTGATTACTAAACAATCAACCCAACCTCCTACCCCTTCTATGTCTACATCATTCTACAGTGATCACTAGTATTTAGAAGAATGACTCTAATACCACGATATTCTTAGCCACTAAAAAGAGATTAAATTATACTCTGTAAACTCTTAACTCAGAGACAGTAAGTGTAGCATTAATCAACAATCATTTACTAAGTGATTACTAAGAAATAGGAAAGGAATAAAAAGCTTATTATTGTTATTTCTAAATTATTGAAAACAATAAATTAACCTGAATGTCCCATTCTACGAATGTGGGAATGTGCTGGTTGGAATTTTGCTCTGCACTTATTCATAGGCTGCTAGCACAGTAGAGAAAGTTACATACCTACCATGGCCAGACTACATCTAGGGCACTGTATTCATTTCTGGGTAATATAGTTGAGGAAGGATATTTATAATCTTGTGTCCATAGGTAGGCAACCATTTCCTCTCGAGGTTCTTCCCACCTTTAAAATTCCATTATTCTGTAATTTGGCGAAATTTCTTTTTCAAAGTCAGCTTATGATTTTCTAATCAAATGCATTGGCCTTTTCAGTCCTTATCCTTTTTGGCTTTCTCTTAAGTTCTTCCCACCATTGGCCATCTCCTCCAACTAAAGATTACCTTTTTCCCTGGCTTCAGGGGCACCATCTCTTCCTATTATTTATTTTTTCAACCACTATCACTTCTCCTTTTCCCTCCTGAACTAGCTGTTAATCTTCTCAGCCCCTCAATGTTAGCATTTCTAAGGAGTCAATGCTTGTTTAGGAATGTTTCCTGTACTCTCTCATTTCCATATCTTTGTTCAAGCTATTCCCTGTGCCTACAATACTCTCTATTAAACCCCCTTTCATTCTCAAATACCATTAAGAAAACTTCCTTTATTTGCCTTTACCTTTGCAACTCTTAAGTTGCTTGTCATGTAATATTGTGCCCTATGCTTCTATGTACTCATACCTTTCCCATGTTTAGACTGAAGGTCTATGGGGTAGTGAGAATTTAGAACTGAAAAAATTTTATTATCTTCTAAATAGTAAAATAAAAAAAATGTGTTTCTCAGATTCCAAAAGCTGATTATATGCTAGGGCAGACAGAAATAAACACATATTCTTTATAAATGTGTGATGTTGTATATATCTTATTCTTTACATATTACATATCTTTATGTATGTGTTACATATTATATGTATTCTTTACATATGTTATGTAATAAAACAGAAATAAATACCAGGAACATAAGCAAAGAAATAGACTTAAAGGATGCGTAAGTAGTTACATTCTCAAGAATGAATGGGTATAAGAAAAAAAAAGTCACAGAAACAAGGAAAAATGATATCAAAGAGAACAATGATAGATAGCATACCAAAAAATAAGGATGAAGTTAAAGTGGTTGTTAGAGGGAAAAAAATCACCTATCTGAAAGCATAGAGCAACAGTAGAAAAAGAGAGGATTAATGAATTAAGTAGGAACATTTAAAAACTTAGAAAACCAACAAGTTAATAGACCCCAACTATGCACAAAAGAATCTTGAATATTAGAAGAGATATGGGTAGAATTGAAAACAAAGATGTCATCTGAATGATAAACAAAATGAAAGGTTGTTTTCAAGAAAGACTAACAATATCGAGAAACCAGTAGTTAACTTGATTAAAAGGAGAAAGAAGAACAGATTGATGATCATAATTGATTATGGTCAAGAATGATAAAAATGAACTTACAGAAAGGAAACAAAAATGATGATCAGAAAATATTCTCTACAATTATATATCAGTAAAAGTAGAATGTAAAAGATTTTTTAAAAGAACCTACCAACCATAGAGGACTGATAAATACAACTAAAAACACTCTGGACAACATTTCAAACTATATTGTAAAACAATAAACATCAAAACTATTTGTTACTAGTGAAAAAATAGAGAAAAAGAAATCAAGATCCATAATTAACCATAATTAAGTTCAATGATTATTAAATCTGAGAACACAAACTATTCAACAAATTTGGCAGAAAACTAGGTTTAGATAAGAACCTTATACCATGTAACAAGATAAACTGCAAGTGAAAGTGAGATCTAACAATAAAAGATCACTTCATAAAAAAAGAGGAGAACTGAAAGGGATAATTTTCAGAACTATGGCTGAGGAACTCTTTCAGAACTATGGCACTTTTATTTTCTTATACATTTAGTATATAGAGTAGATAAAAAAGCAGAGTCTCTTTTAAAGTGAATACAATATTATTATTAAAGTTTAACTTCTATATGCCTCAGGAATCACCCAGGAATTTTCTGTCTTGGAAGGGTAATAGAACTGCATTGTAAATAAATGATACTTGAATGGAATCATAACATATAAAGTAGACAGTTTTGATTAAATAAATTAAAAAGCATTCCATGAACAAAAACAATGTAAATAAAATAAGAGGAGAAATAGTCAAGTGGAAAATCGTTGCACCAAATATCTTAAGTAAAAGTCTGATAGCCAAGAAATCAAGAAATTGATATAAATAAATGACCTTGAGTCAGTCCACAGTGGATATGTATTCAAAGAAAATAAATTTTAAAAGAATAATTGTAAGCAATCAATACTTGTATTAATAGTTGTCATAAATCACAAATGCTAAGAGAAATTAAAATAATTCTAGATTTCACTTTATTTTCACAAAAGTGGGAGAGATGATAAAATATTGAAATAATCAGTGTTGGAGAAATATATACTGATAAAACTATATATTCTGAATATTCTGAAAGACAACTCGGAATTATGGAAGAAAAGTCCCCAAGCTATTGACATTCTTTTACAGAGGAAAAAGACTAATATAAAAACAACAAACATGAACAACAACTTTAAAAAAGTAAAAAAAAAATCCCAATAAACTTGGTAACTTGCTTACAGTTGGTGCTTAATAAATGCAGAATAAGTGGAGAAAGTAGCTCTAGAGGTATGTCCATAGCAGCATTCCTGACAACTTTTTGGCATTATTTCCTTTTGATAGGCCATGCACTTTAAAGTTTTGTAGTGTCATAGAAGCTTGAGTAAATGTTATTTCATTTAGAAAACTATGAAAATCAGTTGCCAGCAGAGGACACCAAGACACTTTGTTCAAATACTTCTGTGTTCATTACTGAAAGTATCTCACTTGAAATGACTTTTTTTGGGGATTAATTCATAAGACATATAGAAGCTACTAATCAGAGAGATCTAACTAATTATATTTAAGAGTACTACACAATCTTTAACCTCATAAAGTGCTAAACCTCTTTCTAAGGTTTAGATAAGGCCATTAAGTACATGGTAATATGAGTCATTTTTCTTTAAAAAAAATGAAGTGAAGAAAAGAAGCTAATTGAAAATTAACTATCCAATGTTCATATTATCAAGAGGTATTTATGGATGCATTACTATACTATTTAATTTCTGAATGAACTGTCTTCATTTTTATTCATAAATTGTACCTAGAGACTTGATATCTTCTTGGACTTGGGAATTTCATCAGGGATGGATGTATAATATTTTCAAGTGATTTGTCACAGTTAGAAGAAACACATGGTTTAACATCTATCTATAGGGACACTTAATGCTTCAAGTGGGGTTTTGGTAAATAAATAGTAGTTATTTGTGCAAATCCCCTTTATAGAAATGATGATGTTGGATAATGAGGAAGACAACTTAGTATGGTGGATAGGACAAAACTTTGGGGCAGAGACCTAAATTAAAATTCTGCCTCTGAAACTTAGTAGCTATGTGAGCCTAGATAGTCACTTGTATTTTCTTATACATTTAGTATACAGAATAGATAAAAAGCAGATTCTCTTTTAAAGTGGATACAATATTATTATTATTAATGTTTAACTTCTATATGCCACCCAGGAAATTTTCTGTCTTGGAAGGGTAATATTACTGCATTGGTGGAAGGAATTCTGACGTCAGGTGTTCTTCAGGATAAGGTGTTTATTTGAATAATGTGGGACTCAATCAGTCAACAAGCATTAATAAATATTTTCTATCTGCCAGATAATTGTCTTCATAGAAAAAAAGGAAAAATAACTCTGTTCTTAAGTAGCTTACATTCTAACAGAGAAAACAGCACATGAAGAAATGTCCTAATGGCTGGAGGTTTGGAGTGAGGCAAATCAGGAAAAGCTTCATATAGAAGGTGGTCCCTGCATCTTGAAGGAAAGCAAGAATTCCAAGAAGCACTGCTGAGGAAGGAGTGAATTCCAGACATGGATGCAGACTATGCAAAGGCAAAGATGTGGAGGAATCTTAAAAGATAGGCTAATCTTCTATTTATTTTTATTGGCCAAAGGAGATAATAACTAAAGTATACAGTATTTAAGCATATCATCAAAATGTTTGATTCCAGAAATATTACTATTACTATTAATTGCTTAATATAGCCCTTTAAGGTTTGCAAAATGCTTCTATATTCATTATCTCATTTGAACTTAACCTGTGAAGTAGGGCACTATTATTATCCCTGTTTTTAGATGAGGACACAGAGAGGTTGCCGTTACTTGAGGGTCTGAAGTAGGCTTTGAACTCAGATCTTTCTGAGTCTAAGTCTGCTATGCTCGAGTACTGTCAACTCAACAATGTAGAAATGATGAATTCTATTTATTCATCTGTAGTAATGGAAATGTGTAGTCGCATTTTTAGTATAGGAACTTAGTGCCTGTGAAAACTTAAGATTCTCCCCAAATTGTACTTCAAGAAATATGACAATTTGCATTATTTTAAAAAATAAATATCATATTAGGGTTCTACTGTATTTACTTTCTTCTCTTTCTCCCTGCCTCTTCTATCTGATATTAGAAAGTCCTCAGAATTAATGCTGTTTATTGATTATAGGGTCTAGATTACTGGACTTCTCTCCATAAATAGAGCCCAAATTATGTCCCTTCACCCGGACTGTAAGCTCTTTGAGGGAAAAGACCATGTCTTATTTTTCTTTGTAATTCTCATAGTGCCTAAATAATGCTTTTTTCATACACTCAATACTTTGATATTTTTGATAATTCTGTGATGCCAATAATATGAGAGAAGCAGTAGGGGAAAGTGGATAAAATTCTGGACATTAGAGACCTGGGTTCAAATCTTGTTTCTGCCACCAACATGTTGTATGACCCTGAATAAGCTACTTCTCTCAGCCTTGATTTCCTTGTCTATAAAATCCCATCATAGTTTTGACATATTGTGGATTAGCATAAGAAATTAAAAGGGAATTTTGGGGGGAGTTTTGCAGAAGCCACAGATGATACAGAAAAAAGTTTAGAAACTCAGAAATTCATAAAACATACATATAGTGTTGTGTAATATTAACCCAAATTTAACAATAAGGCATTGTAAATATCCCATAAAAGAAAAAGAAAAAAAATTGGGACTTCTTCTCTGGTATGAAGGGAGGGTAAAGAAATTTTACATGGATTTTCCAGATAACTGGGGCACCATGTCCCTAACCCCCACAATGTGGAAGGGAAAACTGTAATAGAAACTATCTCACAGAGTTGTGTGGATCAGTCGAGATAATATATATCAAATGCTTTAAAAGTCTTCCAATGCTATGAGTATACACCTAATATCCTCAGTAATCATTGACAAAATGTTGCAGCCTGCGTTCTTCTGCTATACACCTTCCCTCTTATTCCTCTGTCAGAAACTCAAAGTTTATATTCTCTCCTTTATCCCACACATCCAAACTGTTGCCTACTCTTATTGAGTCTACCTTCACAATATCTCTTACCTCCATCCTCTTCTACTTATGTATGAACCATCCTCCTAAGCTTAGGTTCTTAATCACCTCTTCCTGGGCTATAGGAATACCTTCTCAGTCGTTCTCCCTCCTTAAATTACTTCCTTTCCCAATTCATTCTCCTCATAAATATCAAAGTGACTTTCCCCCTTAAAGCACAGATCCAAACAAGTCCCTTCAACTGTTCAAAAACTCCTTAAGATAAAACAAAAACAAAACTACCTCTTCTCTTTGATATTTAAAACTTCTCACAATCTGGGCCCACCCTACCTTTCCAGTAAAATTAAACATTATTCCTCTTTATATATTCTATGGTCCAGCCAAATTGGCCTTTTCTCTGTTCCTCACAAAACAATCCATCTCCTATTTCTTTGCTCTGTACATGCTGTTCCTCATGCATGGGATGCACTCAATCACCCCTGCTTCTGAAAGTCCCGTTTCTTTTGAAGCTCAACTCAGTTATCATTTTCTACATGAAGCCTTTCTTTACCTCCCAGATGCTAGTGCCTTCCTCTATTATCTTATGCTATATATAATATATGTATATATTCATATACTATATATTCATGTACTTATATATGTGCATGTTATATCTCTCATATAAAGTAAGCTCCTTTAATGGCATTTTTCATTTTCATCCTTGCATTCTCACTCGTTAGCACAGGGTCTGACTTGCAGTAACCACTTAATAAATGCTTATAACTTGATTAATTAGGAAAGTATGGAGTTTCATGATTTATAACTATATACTATCACTAGGAAAATACTAATATTAAAGCAAAGATTTTTAGACAGAGATTATTGAAAACTGTACTATTTCTCAGATACAATCCAACTTGTAGTTTTTAGACTGTTCAGTTCTGGATTTGTCCATCTATAGCATCCCTACAAGTTTAACTAATTCAAAGAAGTAGTTATACAGAACAATCTAGCAAATAGACATTTAAAAATCTAGTTGCTTGTTCTTTTGTGTATTGTTAAGATGATCTTGAGACCAATTAAATATGGAAGAAATTGATGGAAGAACCACCATAATGATTGTGCTATTGTGGCAGTTTTTTAAAAAATGCTTTAACACTTTATTTTTAAAGAATTTTTTGTCTTTATTAATTTGTTTGTTTATTGTTAGTTTACGAGATTCAGTTCCACAATCCCTTGAGTTTCAAATTTTCTCCTCCTC
>CM053593.1:98680214-98713748 GCA_028646575.1 Pseudocheirus occidentalis | reverse complement strand
CTCTCCATCATGAGTCTTTTGGAGTTGTCTTATAACCCTGCATTGCTGAGAAAAGTCCAGTCTATCAAAGTGTGGTGTCACACATATGTTGTGTCTATAACTGTGTACAAATTTCTCCTCATTCTGCTCTTCTCACTCCACATCAGATTGTATAAACCTCTCTAGGTAAATATGAAGTCCATGTGCTCCTCATTTCTTATAGCACAGTAGTATTCCATTACACTCATGTACCACAACTTGTTTGGCCATTCCCCAATTAATTAATGAGCATACCCTTAATTTCCAATTCTTTGCCACCACAAAAAGAGCTAATATAATTTTTTTGCACACATGGGTCTTCCTCCCACTTATATCATCTCTTTGTGATACAACCCTAGAAGTGGTATTGCTGGATCAAAGGGTATGGAATTATTTATAGCTTTGGGCATAGTTCCAGATTGCTCTGCAGAATGGATGAATCAGTTACGAACTCCACCAGCAATGCATTAGTGTTCCAATTTTTCCACATCCTTTCCAGCACTTGTCGTTTTCCTGTATTGTCATCTTCGTCAATCTGACCAGTGAAATGTGGTACCTCAGAGTTGTTTTGATCTGCATTTCTCTAATCAATAGTGATTTAGAGCATTTTTCATATGCTTATAGATATCTTTAATTTCTTCCTCTGAAAACTGCCTCTTCATATTCTTTGACCATTTATCAATTGGGGAATTACTTGTATTCTAATAGATTTGACTCAGTTCTTTGTATATTTTAGAAATGATGCCTTTATCAGAGACACTGGTTATAAAAATTCTTTCCAAATTTTCCATTTTCCTCTTTTTTGTGGTTTCTTTTTTTTAAATTAAATGATTAGTTTTATTTACTTTTAGTGTACAAGATTCAGTCCAGCAATTCCTTCAGTTTCAAATTTTCTCCCCTTCTTCCCCTGTTCCCCCATGGCAGCTACTTCCCTTTTAATCTTGGTAACATTGGCTTTGTTTATACAGAAACTTTTCAATCTGATGTAATAAAAAATTATTCATTTTGCATTTCATAATGCTTTCTAATTTTTATTTGGTCATAACGTCTCCCCTTCTTCATAAATCTGACAGGTAAACTATTCCTTGCTTTCCCAGATTGCTTACAGCATCAGCCTTTATGCCTAGATCATGTACCCATTTAGACTTGATTTTGGTATGTGATGTTAGATAATGGTCTATGCCCAGTTTCTGCCATACTATATTCCAGTTTTCTCAGAAGTTTTGTCAAATAGTGAGTTCTTATCCCAAAACTGGGGTCTTTGGATTTATCATATTATGGCAGTTCTCCTTTAAATGACTCCAAATGAAAGAATTCCCTATAGATGTCAAGGTTGTCAGGTCTCCTAGATGCTCCTGTTTGTAGATAACATTTTGAGCCTTGTGAATGGGTGCTCAACAAGTTTTTAAAGCTGAAACTGATTAAATAACAATCTTGATCATAGGCACGTATTATTTATGAAGCATTTAATACATTCAGAACACTGTACTAGGTGAAGTCCTCATTATAATTTCTTCTACCAAGTATTTAATCCAAATTGTTAAAAGATACAATTATAGAATGGTTCTCCCAGTACTTAGGTACACAGTAGGCACTTAATAAAAACTTGATTGATTTTATTTCCGTATCCTTTCATCCTATTTCTGTCTTTTGGTGGTAAGTGTGCTTAGGTGATTTACTTAGTATGACTCAAGTAGTGAGCATGATAGGGTTATTCTGACTTCAGGGTGAGTGCTCTGAACTTTGTAGGACACAACTAATGGGTGCCCACTTAATTTGTAGTTTGTCACTGCAAAAAGCACTGCTGTGAGTATTTTTCTATATGTTTCTGTCTTTGACTTAGGGTATATATCCATTTTCTTGGTCAAAGATCCTGTACAATTTAATTGCATTTAAGACATAATTCCAAATTGTTTCCCAGTCATTAAATCAATTCATAGCTCTCCCAACAGAACTTCATTTTACTTAGTCTCCTCTCCTGCCATAACCCTTCTTACTCTATTTCTTACTTTTTGTCATCTCTGTCCTTCTGAAGTATTTGAAGTGAAATCTCAAGAGTTTTTTCAATTTGTCTTTCTTATTAGTGATTTGGAGCAGTTTCTAAATGAGTCTTAGTTTGTAACTCTTTCCCTGATAACTTTCTCTTACCCTTTGGTTATTTATCTGTTGTAGAACCAGACACATGTTTTAAACAGACTTGCACTCCCTTCTCTCTCTATATCTTATGGACAGTAAATAATGAGAAACAGAGATCCTTAATGAGGAGAAACATGGAAAGCTTCCGTCTTGAAAGGTGGCTGTGGTGGTAGTAGCAAAAAATCAAATCTGAGTTGGAAAGAGCAACAGGGCCCCAGAATGCAAAGAAATAAAAAAGGTCAATGCCAATTCAGCTTCAATTACAGACCCATGACATCATGTCACAGAGCCAAGAAGTGAAGTAACTCTTCATTTGTCTTTGCAGAGATGACATTGAGAATATAGAATTGCGCTTTAGCCACGTTGGATGAATCACGAAGAGCTAAGAGATGAGCAATGAAAAGATGATGGATGAGCTAGGCAGAAAAAGTTATGAGGGAAGATGAAAAGAGTTGAACTTAGTTTGACTCAAAGAAGATCACAGAGTTATTGATTAATTGCTACACATTCTTGAAGGACATAAGCACTAAAGAAAAATCAGAAAGCTTAGGGGTTAGAAAAAGAAAAATGAAAACAAATGAAGAAGAAATATAACATGTGAAAAGTCTTAGTAATTTGCAAATTTTGCAATTCTTACCTCTCAATTTGAGATTGGTCAGTACAGGGAAGGCAAGACAATTAAGGTCATTTCCCTCTTTCTAATCCTAACATTACTGATTTTTCTTTGGTGTTTATGGCATTCAAGAATGTGTAGCTATTAATCAATAACTCTGTGATCTTCTTTTAGCCAAACTGAGTTCGAATCAGTTAAGGAAGAGGCTTAAAATATATTAAAGGTCATCAGCAAGAGCAATGGCAATTCCATCCCTAACATTTATGATTTCAAAGAAAATGATATTGTCTCTTGGCACAAGTTGAGTATTATTCTGGAGCAACCTTAGCCAAAAGATACTAGTTTTTCTCTATCTAGCACAGAGTTGGGCACACGTAGGCACGTAATAAATGTTTATTGATGGATTCATATTTGTTTATAGATGCATTTATTATACAAATTAGAACATATGAAATGCATAGGAGCTCTTTGAACAAAGTTCTATAGAAGTTCAAAGGAGAAAGAGGTTACATGAGTCTACGACAATCAAAGAATGCTTAATGGAGAAGAGAGTTTTGAGCTGGGTCTTGAAGAAGGTGAGAAAACTTCTAATAGATGGAGATGGGCCAAGGAGAATATATTTTAGGCAAAGGGATTTGCTTGACAGTGCTATTTATAATAAGAGAGGGTTTTTATTCAGGGGATAGTTATAGGGAGATGGGGGATAGTGAAAGTGATAACAAAAAATGAAAAAAGAAGAAAAGAAACAAAAGAGCATCAATGAAAAATTTAAAAAGTACAAAAAAGGAAGGAATTTCATATGGGGTTTGAGATGAGCAGTACAGGGTTTAAACAACCTTGTAAAATTTAATGGGTATTTAAAAAACCCAGGTTGTACATAATAAGTATTCATAGTGTTGTATATGCAAATGTATATACAATATATACAATGTATGTATACACATTTGTATATACAACACTATGAAATACACACACACATATTTATTCCTCTTATTCTGTTCTTAATATAAGGAAATCATGTTTGCTGACAATTTTCAAGTCAATAAAAATATTTTAAAAATACATAGAGGGGGCAAAGTATAGGGTAAATTAAGGGAACAGTGTCAAAAGTATAGATTGCTGAAAGCAATAATCAGAAGTTAGTCTAGAAAAGTGAATTATTCATAAATTGTGGAGGGCTTTGAATGCCAAGTTAAGGAGACTGGACTTTATTCTATAGACAATGCAGAACTGAAGATTTTTAATCCAGAAAGTGATAATAATAATTAATACTTCAACATCTCTTCAAGATGACTTGAAGGCACTCTATAAAATGCATTATCTCATTTTAATTCACCTCTATTTATACTCTCTATACTTCAGATAGACAAAACTCTTTTCTGTTACTCTCAAACACATTCTATAATTTCCTCAGTATTTGCTTTGTTGTTTGAGGCATCAGGGCGATAAGGCAGTTGGGTGACATGGTATATAGTGTTGGACTTGGAATCAGGAAGACCTGAGTTCAAATCCTCTCTCCAACACCTCCTAGCTTTAGGACCAAGAACAAATCACTTATACTCCCTCGACCTCAGTTATCTCATATCATAAAAATGAGATAACAATAGCAGCTACCTCCCAGGAGTGTTGTTAGGATCAAATGAGATAACATTTGACAAGTGTTTTGCAAACCTTAAAGCGCTACATAAAGCCTAGTTATTATTGCTAGCTATTCTCTATTCTTGGAATGCCCTCACTTTCTTTCACAGTGTTTGGAATAGTACCTGACATACAGTAAGAACTTAATAAATGCTTCTAGACTGAATGACTCTTGATTGAATTTTTACTCATCCTTCAAATCCAACTTAAATGCTACCTCCTGTAGGAACCTTTAAAACATAGCTCGTGATGTTTCCTCAAACCTGACCTTCCTCTGATTTCTTACCTCTGTTAGTGGCATGACCCAAACCTCTCAGGACACAAGCTCCAAATTTCAGAGGCATTTTTGACTCTTCCCTCTCAGTTCCCATATCCACATAGTTGGCCAGGGCTTCTTGCCTAGACTATTGTTGTAGCATCCCAGTTGGTCCGTCTGTCTCTAGTCTATCCTCTCTCCAATCAATCCTCCACACAATTGCTAAATTATCTTTCTAGTGTACTGCTTTGGTTATATTACTCTATTCAAAAAACTTTAATCATTCCACATTGTTGACTACAAAAAGTTTAAAGTTGGACCTTGGCTTTTAAAACTCTCAACAGTTGGACTCTAATAGTCAAACATTAGTTCACAGTTTTTATTATCTAGTCCAATGAAATTATCATTTTGTTGTGCTTCTCCCATTTCTATACATTTGTTCACACCACTCTCCCATGTTTGGAATAGACTTCTCTTCCTTCAAATCCCAACTTAGATGCATTATACTCTACGAAGCCAACTTCCATCCAATCTCCACTGGAAAGGCACTTAATAAATGCTCACTGAATTTAATTGTTTCTCTAGGTCAGTAATGACTTTAGCATAATATAGCAGAAAGATCATTTATCAATTGGGGAATGGTGCTTATCTTTGTAAATTTGCCTCAATTCTCTATATGTTTGAGAAATGAGGCCTTTATCAGAGAAACTTGCTTCAAAATTTTTTTCATAGTTACCATTGCCAACTCTATTTCCCTCTATCTATTCCTCCCCCACATTTATTCTGTTCTCTTCCTACTTTCATCCTGTCCCTCCTCAAAAGTATTTTGCTCTTGACTACCTGCCTTAATCTTCCCTTTCTTCTATCACTGCTCCTTTTCTCTTAATCTCTTCCTCCCTACTTTCCTGTAGGCAGTGGTTCTCAACCTTCCTAATGCCGTTACCCTTTAATGCAGTTTCTCATGTTGTGGTGACCCCCAACCATAAAATTATTTTCAATGCTACTTCATAACTGTAATTTTGCTACTGTTATGAATCGTAATATGAGTATCTGATATGCAGGATGTATTTTCATTGTTATAAATTGAACATAACCCCCAGGTTGAGAACTCCTGCTGTAGGGTAAGATAAATTTCTATACCCAAATAAATGTGTATGTTGTTCCTTCTTAGAACCAATTTTGATGAGATGATGCCTCCCCCCTCTTCCCTTCAACTGCAAAAGCTTTTTCTTGCCTCTTTTATGTGAGATAATTTACCCCATTCTACCTCTTCCTTTTTCTTTATCCTAGTACATTCCTCTCTCACGCCTTAATTTTATTTTTTAGATATCATCCCTTCATATTCAACTCACCCTGTGCCATCTGTCTATATATGCTCCTTCTAACTACCCTAATAATGAGAAAGGTCCTATGAGTTATTCCACATAGGAACGTAGACAATTTAAATCTATTAAGTCTCCTATGACTTGTTTGATTCCCTTACCATCTGTGGGCTGAGAGCTCTGGAAGCAGTCACTGTCACTGCTAATTTAGTGACTCATGAGACCTGCCCCTGGTTTGTTGTGCTGGTGTGGCCTGCACTGCACTCTCACCCAGGTGTGACAGACCTTTCCTGCTGACCTTCTAAGTTGTCTTTGACATTTGTGGGCTGAGAGCTCTTGAAACAGTTAACTACTATGAGTGATTCAGTTGGCCCAAGGTCTGCCCCAGCTTTGTTGGGGCCCCATCTACACTGGTGCAGCCTACACTACTGTGATCCTCCCTCACCTTGGTGCCACAGGCCTTTTCTGCTGACCTAAGTTCTCTTGGGCTGGAAATTTGTTTCACTCTTTTTACAACTTCTGCTCCTCTTGAATTTGATTGGAGTCATTTTTAAAAGGTATTTGGAGGGCTTTGAGGGAGAGCCTGGATGAATCTCTGCCTTTACTCTGCCATCTTGACTGCACCTCAGCATAATATAGTAGAAAGGCCATTTGCTTTGATGTCAGAAGACTCGGGTTCCAATTTTGCCTCTGACATGGTTTTTGCTTTTTCTTTGTATCTCAGGCGCCTAACACAGTAAATGGAACATAGTAAGCACATAGAGAAGGAGAATAAGTGCTCCTATAGCCCTGTGTTTCAGGCCCTGTGCTCAGCATTTTTACTGATATTATCTCACTTGGTCTTCATGATAACCCTGTGAGGTAGGTGCTATTATTATCTTTTCCAGCTGAGGAAACTAAGGCAAAGAGAAGTTAGGTAACTTGCTCAGTTAGCAAATGTTTGAAGCTGCATTTTAACTCAAGCCTGGAGCTCTGTCCACTGTACCATCTGGCTGCCTCATGCCCTGTGAATTGAATTCTATCTCCCTTTTCTCCATTCCATCCTTCCTTTCTCTCATCTGCTCATTCTTTCTTCATCTTTACCATTCAAAAACCTAGTGCAGCTATTAAAGCTTAAAAAAATTAAATAAAACTGGGGCACCCTCTATATATTGAACGATATGCTTATAAAATCTTGACTCCAAATTTATTTTCTTGTCACTCTATCACTATGTTTGACAGTACATTTGATCTAAACTTTCTATCTCCAGTTTATGTAAAATCCCACTCCTTCTGCATACAGAAAGGACTTAATAAATGTTTGTTGAATGAATAAATCAATGAATGTTGAATAATTTCATCAGTACAGGTATTTCCACCTCCTCCCCATGTATCTCCATAGGTACTATGCTTTTTCTATGTGTATTCTCTCTCTCTCTCTCTCTCTCTCTCTCTCTCTCTCTCTCTCTCTCTCTCTCTCTCACCTAGTAAGCTCCCATGGATTAATAATGATGTTTATGAAGATGATTCACAGATCAATATATTTAAGCCCAATCTCTCTTCTAAGTCCTTTATCAACAACTGTCTCAGAATCATCTCAAACTCAATATGCCCCAAACAGAACTAATTATTTTCCTGCCCAAACCAGGCCTAGCACATAGTATGTCTTCAAAGAATGTTTGTTGATTGATTTGAAAGTGTAGAATCATTTCCATGTGACAATGAGATAGTGAAAAAAGACCTAAGTGGGGGAATTACAGTGATAATGACTGATTTTTTATGTTGCTTTATTTTCCATATAATAGTTTTAAGTTAATATTATTGTGATTTGGATGCACAGGACAGGCTACTTGGGTGTGAGTCAGAGATTAGAGCTTGGGAAGAGAGTTGAGGATATCATAACAATTTGAAGTTAGTATTGGAGGTCATGGCCTATGGTGGTGACTATTGGAAGGCAGGAAAGAGGATAGATGGAAGAAAGATTTTGGGGATAAATGAAGCAGGTCTTAGAAAATGATTAAAGAATAGTGTAAAGGATAGGAAGAAGTCAAAACTGATTCTCAGTCTGGAATTTTAATGGTAAGGAGGATGGAAGTACCTTTAAGAGAAATGCAACAAGTTTTGAAATTAAGCAGATAAGTTAAGAAAGATAATATGCCCAACTTCAGGAGTCAGTAGGACAGTTGAGTGGAACTATTTATTGTTTATTACAGTGGAATGAGAAATGACTATGGAATCAGAAGACCTGTGTTTGAATCCAACCTTTGATATTCACCACATGTGTGATTTGGAGAAATCACTTCCCCAGGCAACAGTTCCTACACTAATAATAATAATGATTATAATAACTAGCAAAAGTTCTTTACAGTATATTATCTAATTTAACCTTGGGAGGAAGGAGTTGTTATTATCTCCATTTTACAGATGAGGAAACTGAGACATACAGAGGTTAAGTGACTTGTTTGGGTTCTACCTCTAGTAAGCGTCTGAGGCTAGGTCTGAATTCAGGTCTTTATCCCTATAGTGAGGAAGTTGGACTAGATGGTTTCAGAGATAATTTCAAAGTCAAGATGTATGAACTTATTCTTCAAGGTAGTTTCTAGGACTTGGTAGCCAACACACTCAGTAAGGCTTGAATTCACATCATTGTTCTTTATAAGGCATCTGGTTTCATTCAGATATTCTAAGATTCTGGTAGAGCAATAATAAAAGGAGCAGACTCATTAAAAGGGAGAACACAGCCACGTTGAGGTTATGAGGAAGCCACCATGGAAAAGGGGAAATATAATCCACTTGGATCCTGAGTTCAGAATTTTGCCTCTAATTCACTGATCCAACTTGTTGGTGACCTCTGGGCTACCACAACGGAGGGCCTGGGATTGGGTTATTTTCAATGGAGGAGTAGTGGAAAACGGAGGAAAATTAAGCCCAGGGAAGTTAATGACTTCAAGGTTTTATAACTGCTAAGAATAGATTTAGTGTTCTTTTCACTGCACTGAACTTCCACTTTTTAAAAAAGTTTGCTCTATTCTAAGATTGTTAGCTTCTTAAGTGCCTTATATACATTATCTCACTTAATTCAATTCAGTTCAACACATATTTATTTAATATCTATAGTTTCCTGTGAAAGGCACTGCGCTAAGTACTAAAAATATTGTTCAGTCATTTCAGTCATGTCCAACTCTTCATGACCCATTTTGGGTTTTCTTGGCAAAGATACTGGAGTGGTTTCCATTTCCATCCGTAACTAATTTTACAGATGAGGAAACTGAGGCAGACAGAGTTAAGTGACTTGCCCAGGGCTACACAGCTGATAAGTGTCTCAAGAAGATGAGTCTCCCTTCCTCCAGGCCTGATATTATGCAACCTATTTAGGGATACCAGGATAAAAATACCAGGCCCTGTCTTCTCATAACTTGTGACAATTAGCAGACATCCTATGAGCTAACATAGAATCATAAATTTTTTCTTTTTTCAAATTTTTTTCTATTTTTTTTTTAGAATTTTTCAAAATTAAAAATAGATTTTAGGGAGTATCTAGTTCAAAATATGCCAGAAAAAAGAACCTTGCTACATCACACCCAACAAGAGATCATCTGGCCTTTGCTGATGAACAGTCCCAATGCCAAAGAATCCTCTTTTCCCCCAGGCAGCCCATTCCATTTTGGGATGTGTTGGTAAAGTTATAATAACTTCTATACAGTGAGTACTTTGACGTTTCAAAAATGCTATCCTCACAACAACTTGGTGAGTTAGGAAGTATAAGAATTATTATTCCCATTTTCCAGACGAGGAATCTAAGGTTCAGGAAAGGTGAATGATATGCCTTTGGTGGCATAATAATTAACTGGCAGCCTTGGAGCTTGAGTCTCCTGGCTCCAAGGTCATCGCTAACTATTTCTTAACAAAGTATTATCAAATAGAACTACCACCTGGCCTGCTTTAATTAATGAACAGCTGCAACTCATTTGTATTTTGATTATAATGGTTTGTATACCAGACTCTGGTGAGAGCGTCTAAGGGTACTGGGATACGTAGATTGGCCCAATGCCTTATATGTAGTTGTGGGGAATCTATGACTACTAACACAGCGGTGTTAAGCAAAAAAAGGAAAAATGCTTGAAAACACATTGGATTCTTATATTTGTTCCTTATGACTCCTTTCCTTTGTGTCTGTTCATACATGCTTATGATATCGAATTGTTACCACCCTAGGCCAGGACTTCCAACATCATCTTTGCATTGTTAAGTTGTCCTCTAAGCCTTCTTTCTGAGCTCTAATCTTTGACCCACCCCCAATTAATCTGCCCTATGGGTCTAAACTCTTTATTTGAAATCATTCCATGGCATGACTATTTTCTGTCTTCATTTTTTAAAAAATTAATTTCCTTGGAACTGGTTGGATATGATTACATTAGGTATCTTGACATCTAAAGATCTTATAATCAAATGTTACTAGTAACATCATCTAATTTATTTTTCTCTCAGGTTCTTTCACTGTCCCCTACCAAATCCTGCATAGGTTTACATTGTTAGGTTATCAACAAAATTCGTTTTAAAACTCTCAAATTCTACCTTTTTATGAATGGTTGGGTCTTCAGAATAGTTGGCAGGGCTGAGATATCTGGGGAAGGAGCTTGAGCCCCCTTATTAGGCCAGTAATGAAGAATTAATTTGTAAGCAGCATATAAGCCCTGGGTCAGTTTTTGGGAGTGGATGCTAGCAAAAAGCCTCAGTTGAAGGTGGTACTTGATCTGAATCTTGAAAGGATCTGAGCTTTTATTAAATGATTATTCTATGTACTCTTTTTTTGGGGGGGGGCATAGTCCATGACAGGACAAGACCTTGAGGAAACTTTTGGTCTAGGTCTCAGGTTTCTTCATGAGTGAAGGCTCTACTTGGAACACAATTTCAGGAAAGGCCCAGATATTCTTCATCTCACTTGTTTCTTTCCAGCCACTTCTTTGGCCTTCTTCCTAAAGTATACCCACACAGGGTATACTTTTCTCTCCCTTGCCCTGGAATGCCAGAGGAATTTGTTTTATATTTTATAAGTAATGGAGAGTCATTGAAATTTCTTGATTAGGGTAATGACATGGTCAGACCTATGTTTTAGAAGTATCACTTCTCTTGTGACTAATTAGTAGGCTTCTGCAATATTCCAGATGAGATGCAATGAGGACTTGGACCAGGGTGCTGGTGGTTTGCATAGAGAGAAGAAGCTAGTCAAATCAACAAATGTTTATTTAAATTTATCCATTAAAATTAATTATTAATTTAATGTTTATTAATGTTTAAGCACTTGCTATATCCCAGGCACTGTTCTAAGGCCTAAAAAACACAGTCATGCCCTCAAGGAGCTTACATTCTAATAGGAGGGACAGCATCTAAACAACTATAGTGGATTTATATATATATATATATATATATATATATATAACTATAGTGTATACATAATGTACATAGAGGAAGGGTGACAGATATGTTGTCAAGAAAGCCACACAAAACTGTGGAACAAATGGATAAATGAGGAGCCAGGGTCAAGTTATCATGTAGGGTTAGAAAGGCAGAAGTGGCAATTCAGGTGCAGAATCTAGGAAGTGAGGTCAAGGAAGAAAAAATATCAGAATCAGATTATTAAGCTATGGTCAAAAATGTTGGAAGAAGGAGCAAATTCTTTTCCATCCCACCCCATCCCATCCAATTCCATCCCATCCTATCCCATTCAATTTCATTCCATTGTGTAACACACCTATTATATTTTAGTAGGGGGAGACAACTCGGGGAACGATGACTAGAGAAGGGAGTTTTGAACTGGAGAGTCAGGGGTGGTGAGTGACACCCAGGAACACTCTACTGTCATGCACTTTCCAGTGCCAGTGGTAGTACTGATTTAATTAATGCAAAGCAAGAGATAGAAAGCAGAAATTAGTGGGAACATGGGGGAGGTGGTGGCAGGGAAGATAGTAAAATGCTTGTCCTGGCTTCTTGGTGGATAGCAGCATAGTCTGGGTCTACTGGATATAGTGAGTTGGCATGGGTTGGTGGAAACCAACTAACATGTACAATTAGCCTATAAAGACAGGTTGGAGCCAGATTTCAAAAGGCTTAATTAAAATGCCAAAAGGAAGAGTTTGTAAGGAAGTGTTTTGGTTCAAGCACAGAAGGAATACTCTTAGACATTGATAAACAAGGAGATATAGCTAAGGACTCGAAAAATCCATTAGGCTGTACTTGGGCACCTCTATGTGATACTGGCTAGGTCAAATCAATCTTTAAAGTTCATTTGTCAAAGAGTCCTGGAAAAGGACAATTAGCTTTCTTAGCCATCAAGAGTAAATGCACACTAGAGAATGAAAGAGTGCAGAGGCAAAGAGGTCTTGGATTATATCCAACCTGGCATATATCATTTTATAAAGAGAATGCCCACCTTATAGTTATGCCGTTGGAAAGTTGCCTTTTTTGTTTTAGCCACGATCCTTTTATATATCTTTTCTTATCCTGCTTTGTTAGCAGTTTTTTGAACAGTCAAGGGAAATGTATGGGGGTGGGGGATGGGGAAGATCTTCAGTACACTTTAGTGAATGTTTTTCTTTTGGAGGGGTTTCCAAGGATTCAGAAGAATATCTGGAGGAAGTTGCTGACATTGACAAATTGTCCTAAGCACCTTGTTCTTTATGATTGCAGTGAAAGCTACTTAATTTACAGTGACATGGCAGCCATGCTATTACTCTGGGAACGCTGACATTTAAGGGAAAACGATATAAAAGAATAATTATGTAAGTTATGAAATTAACATGCTCAATAGCAGTTCCTGAGTCACCTAAAGCCCAGCCTGGATAAAGTAGATTTGAGAATTCAAAGTTAAGAAATAATTTATCATCTACACTTCCATTTTGGGGATGTTGATCTCTAAGACTTGTTTATATCAGAAAAACACATCAGAATATGGGCAGTTAGGTGGTGCAGTGGATGGAGTGCTGGTCCTGGAGTCACGAACACTCATCTTCATGAGTCTAAATGTGACTTCAGACACTGTATGACCTTGGGCAAGTCATTTAACTCTGCCCCAGTTTCCTCATCTATAAAATGAACTGGAGACAGAAATGGCAAACCACTCCATTATCTTTGGCAAGAAAACCCCAAATAGGGTAATGGAGAGTTGGAAATGACTTAAAACAAGTGAATAATAACAACATTTAGTCTAAGAAGGGGGTTTAGGGTCTCTCTCTTACAGATGTTACAGAACAGGCCTAAAGTGATGAAGTGAGTTCCTCCAGGTCACACATATGGAGAGTGGTATAGCTAGAATTTGAACCTGAATCCTCCAAATTCAAATCTAAAGATTATACTGCTTTACTGCACTACTTCCAATTTGGATATAACTAATAATAATATTAATAACTTCTATTAGTTCATGGGAGATACTATTTCATCAAGCTCTGGGAACTTCCCAATTTTTTTCTTTACATAGTAATTTTTGTTTATTATGTAATAATATCATTAGTATGACTGAAATACCACTGAGAGGTGATGTAGAATAGTAGAGAAAGAGTTGGCCTCTGAGTCAGGAAGATTTGCCTTCAAATTCCACCCTCTGATAGGCACTTACTGAGTGTTTCCTGGGCAAGTTCCTTAACCTCCCACTCTTCCTGGAGACTCTGTAATTGGAGAGGTGATACTGATCTGTATTGGTAGAGGAAAGTCCTCATCAATTTCATACACTACTGAATACACAGGTCTGGTTAAAAACAAACAAGAAACAAGAAAAAAGACCAACTGAAGTAAGTATTCTATCAGCAGCAATGTGAGAATGTTTTTGGTATAGAAAGAGTTGGGGAGGTTGACACTGGTATAATCCAGTTTTACTCCTCCTCATTATTTCTATCCAGATCAGTCATGGGCTCTCTATCCAAGATTCACTTGATTTTGGCTCCCACCTGACCGTTATATAATCTGATTCATTCATTCCATACTTACTGAACACTGCCTATGAACCCACCCAAAACTGGTTGGGAGGGGGATATGAATGAGATAGAAGAGATGATCCATGAGTTCTCAAGCTGGGGAGACAAAATGTGTGCCCTGGGAACAGCTGGAGAGGAATTACAAAGTTTCATGAAAAAATTAAGAAGTGATAACTTTGTATATGCTGTATTTACCAGTTATGAGAGTAAAAAGTGATCTTCCTGGGATGGGGGAGTAGTCATAGAAGGCTTTTTGGAAGGTTTGATCCTGACCTTGAAGTGAGTAATGGTTTCGTGTTTGTGATAGAGGCAATGAGGAGGGCACTCCAAGAAGCAGATGACAGGGACAGGGCATTTGTAATCGTTATATACTGTGCATTCTCAGCACAGTCTCTCCCCTCAAACTCTCTTAGGTTTTGTCTTTACCATTAAACCCCTAGTCCAAATTGCATGCCCACCCCACCTCTGATTAGTTTCCAGAGATCTGGGGTAATGCTTCCTTAACAAGCCTGGCACCCATCCTTGCTTCCCTTCTGCTTTGCGTCTGACTCCAGCAGTCTTCTTCGGTGGTTGCTAACCTAGTAGAGAAGTTACCAGAGCTCAGAAAAGTCAGTCTGGGGGCAACTTAGAGTCCAACCAGTCCTCTGGTTTCTTGTTGCTTTAGGTGCATTTGACATTCTCCTCAACGACAAGTGGGTCCCTGCAGTGACCAGATTGTTTTCATATTTCATCTGTTTTCTTTTGGAGAAGGTTGAGCCCTCTACGTGGTTTAGTGATGTCTGAGGGTAATGTCTTTGGGTTGTTTTTGGCTGGTGTGCTTGACACTGGATTCCTCAATGTGCTTTTCTCTCAGGGTAGCAGAATGTGTACTGTGTATAAAACCCTCTGAAAAGTGAGATGGGTTGGGTCGCCGATTGGTGAATATGTGACTATATAGTTAAATTTAAAGAAAAGAGCATTTGGGGTGCACAAGTGAAAAAAGACAGTGTGAGTTAATGCTTAAAATTTACATAAAGATCTTCTAGCAATCAAAAAGCATTTCAGTGCCCCTCCATGTTCCAATCACTAGGGCAGTTACTTGGGGGTATAGACACAAAGGAAGCAGTCCCTTCCCTCAAGGAACTAACATTCAACCAAAAGAGACAACTTCACGCATATAAAAAGTAAGAAAACAATAAAAACAAAATGAACACTAGGCTTTTTTGGGGGGGAGGGGGAGGTTTTTAGGAGGTGAGGAGATCATGAAGGAGAAGGCATTTGAGCTGAGCTCTAGGCATTAGGGCATAGGGATAGGGCATAGGCATAGGGAGAAATCAAAGGCATGCAGATGGGTGATACAATTTCCAGGGACTTTAGAGAACATTTTGTCTGATCCTTACATTTTTGCTTAGGCATCTAGGTAGCATAGTTGATAAAAGTGTTGGACTCTAGAATCAGGAAGAGCTAAGCTCACATCCAGCCTCAGACACTGATTTCACTTAATTTCTCAGCCCTAGTTTCCTCATACGTAAAATGGGGCTTGTTGTGGAGATAAAATGAGATAATATTGTAAAGCACTTTTGTAAACCTCAAAGCAATATCTAAATGCTAGCTAATATTTTATAGAAGGGGAAGCTTGGGTCCCAACAGTTCACATGGTTTTCTGAAGGTCACACAGTGAGTTATTGGCTGCTATTAGGATCCAGGTATCCTGACTCCTATTTTGAGTGTCTTGTCTACCCTACCACTTTCTTTGACTTAGACTCATAGGACTTAAAGACTCAGGGAGCCTGTAGAGACTAACTACTCTTTCATTTGTTCTAAAGTTACCTTATTCAAGTTTTAAGCTCCTCCATTACTGAACTCTGATAAACAAATTGGTTTGTTGCTTCATTCCTTTATCATACACACAACAGCTTGTGTTTTAGCAGCCTAATATAAAACAAAGAAATCTTTAACCAGCAACTTTGAAATTTCTAATAGGTATTCTCAATTATTTTATGAGTCCTGAAAAACTAGAGAAAAAAGTGTTTATTCTGTACTGTAAGTAATATTGGTTAACGATGGGTAAAACAGTAAATTAATGTAAACTCTGAAGGTTCAATACACATTATGTCACCTCATAGAATTGGGACTGGATAATCTGTGCCTGTTTAGTTCTGAAAGATATCAATGAGTATAGGATTATAGATTTAGAATTATAAAGGACCTTAGAAGAACAAAGAGTCCAAACCTCTCATTTTACAGATGAGGAGACTGGGCTAAATGATTTGTCAAAGTCATGCTGATAATAAATGACTGAGGCAAAGTTGCAACCAAGTCCATCAACCTATTCCACGTGGCTTGTATACAACACACTACAATAACACATATACCATCATCTTAATGCTTTCTATATGAAAGGCACTTTTCTAGGTGCTAAGGTTAGAAAGACAAGAACATGACTGTCTCCCCTTAAGGACCTTACATTCTATGTGTTAATATGAGACATATAAAGGTAAGTAGATGCAAAGTGTATTCAAAGCAATAAAGGAACTTTTAAAAGAGACTGAGACAGCCCCAACAACTGTGGAGATCACTAAAAGCCTTTTTAGGCCTTTCAGGATCAGAAAACCAGGGATTTTACCTGATAGAGATGAGAAGAGTGTGCTTTTCAGTCTTGGGGAACCACCTTTGCAAAGTTTTTGAGGCATGAGATGTCATATTGTACACGGAAAAAGATATCAGGCCAGTCTGCTAAGTGAAAATTTGTGAAAAGGTGTGAAATGAAATAAGACAGGAAAGGTAGGTCAGATCCACTTAAATCCTGTGCTGAGAATGGTTTATTTGAGATAAAATTGGGAGAAATTTAAGAGTCTTTAATATGTGACAAAGAAACTTTATATCAAGGTGGAGGAAAAGAGATTGCATAACTATATTACTTGAGATGCATTCTTCTCTCACATCATGCTTAATTTTAACCCTAAGGTCAAAACATATAATTCACTCCCAGATGTATGGTTTTTACAAGGTTTCTGGGACACACTGCTTGTGTTTCTGTGTGCTGCCATAAAAAGAGGGAAAAAAAAGAAAAATAAAAAAAAAGTCTGGACCTGTAATTTCATCAGCAGAAGGAATGCCCAGCATGGACACTTCCTCTTCTGATGTAGATTACTGACTTATTTCTGACTTAAAGTGCTAGAGACTAAGAGGTTCAATGACTTTTCCTTGGTTTCATAGAAAGTACATGTTTGTGGTAGGTTTTGAACCCAGGTTTTCCTCATTTCAAGACTGACCTCAGTACTCGCTATGCCATGTTTTCTCTCTTTGGGAGATATACCTGCTGAAAAGAAGCACTGATCTGGCTGTCTGATTTACATACTAGAGTATCAGATAGAATGTTTTAAAATTAAACTCTGCTTAAAATCCAGAGCTTATGTTTTTAACTCTTCCGTCCCAGTCCAACTCCTAATTACAGAATAATCATAGGGCAACAGTTTCTAAATAAATTCCATGTATCAGTTTCTATATCTTGCTTATTTGGGGGGAAAACAGACCACTGATTTTTTCATTTGCTCAGTACAGCAGACTACTTTTTGGCTTCCCTCCTCCCCCCAACCCCCCAACTACTAATCAATGGAAATGCAGAATTGATTTAAGGGCTATGCAGACTGCTGTTTTGTGTGAAGATGCAGCTTTGCTTTGTTCTGGAAAGAAGGGGAAAAAAGGAAAGCTTTGACGTTCTTTAGATTCCCCTTATGCTAAGCTTAAAAAAAGAAGTGTGTCTTGAAATCTCACAAGGTGATAACATAGTCACAAAAAGGTAAATTCAGTGGTACTGAAATAATCTGTCTCTGCCTCTGCTCAGTTTGGAGTGCCTTTTTTTAAAAATGAGGTTAAGTTACAGAAAATTGCAGAAGAGGGAAGTACTGGCACAATTAATGGGAAGGGGGTTTTAAAAAACTGCAAAAGGAAGAACCAAATCAGCCTTGCTCAAGTCAGGATTAAAAGAAGAAAATGATATTGGAGGTTTTTTTTTTTTTGGCAAAGATATTGGAGTGGTTTACCATTTCTTTCTCCAGTTCATTTTACAGACTAGGAGTTGAGGCAAACAGGGTGAAGAGAATTGCTCAGGGTTACACAGCTAAGTAATTTCTTGAGGCTAGATTTAAATTCAGGAAGACTCATGTTCCTGACTCCAGGTCTGGTACTTAGTCTACTGTGCCACCCGGCTGCCCCAGGGAAATGATAACTCTTTCCAATTACCTAAGGGACAAAAATAAGAAGGAAGAGAAGAATTGACTATTCTCATTTTTTGTTCTCTTTGCCAATTTGTTAGTCATTCAACAAGCATTCCTCACCTCTCCCCCCCAACCCTTGTGGTTTTTAATCTGAGGGTGGAGGGTAAGGGGGTAGGAAGAAAGGAGAACTGGGGGGTAGGCATTTTTTTCCTTCCTGAGTATTTCCCGGTCTTCTCAGCTCTGGGTGATTGCCATGGGGCAGAATGGTCACTCCATCTCTGAACAACTCCAAAGGTTTGGCTCCCTAGTTCATGATTCCAGAGCTTTCACTATAGGGTCCTTGGCTTCTATCCGGATCTGAACCTGGCCCAAACAGGTTGGAGCGCATCTTTTTGAGGTTGGTTGTGGCTGCCGCCAGGTTCTGCGTGTCCAGAGCCACAGCCTCTACTGACAGAAGCTTCGCTGGGACAGAACCACTGCTCACAAAATACTTGGTGGGAGGTGCTGTCCTTGGTGTGCACGGGCACCAGTCCGGCTTCAGCACCTGCAGGGTAGGGAGGTGGGCTGTGAGGATCCCAGAGGCTTCCCATTGGCCTCGTTGAAATACTCCTGAGTCGGGTAGGTGAAGGATGTCTGGCCCTGGACAGCGGTGGCAGAGAAGCAGGGGCCTCAGGGCCTGCAAGAGACTGAGTAGGGTGGTGGGCGGCATGGTGGCAGCCGCCGCTACAGACAGGCTGTGTAGCCAGAGCAGGGGATGGAGCTGCTGGGCCAAGGACGGAGAGCTGGACCCCTCAGGGGAGCCTGGGAAAACAACAAGCATTTGAAAATGTTTAGAGTCAAGCTCAGAGCTGAGCTCTGAGGATACAAAAAGAAGCAGAAGAAACTCCCTGCCCTTGAGGAACCTGCAACAAGCAATTATGAAGAATAAGCTATATACAGGTTACATAGGAAGTAATTAAAAGAGAGAAAAAATTGGAATTGCAATTGGGATAGGCCTCCTGTAGAAAATAGAATTTTAGTAAAGATTTGAAGGAAAGCAGGAAAGCCATAAAGAGAGAGAACATTTCATGGGTGAGGGCCAGCCAGAGAAAATTCCTAGAGTCCAGAGGTGAAATGTCTTGTTCATGGAACAACAAAGGTGCCAGTTACACTCAGACAAAGAGTATATGGATGGGAATAATGTATAAGAAGACTGGAAAAGGGCATGTTTGGGGTGTGGGGAGTCTAAGTTTTGAGGGCTTTGAATGGCAAATGAAGAATGTTGCATTTGATCCTGGAGTTGATAGGGAGCCACAGAAGTTTATTGAGTTTTCAGGGAGAGGGGTAGTATGTGATATGGACTTGTGCTTTAGAAAAATAATTTTGGTGACTAAATGGATGACAGATTGGAATGAAGAGAGATTTGAAGCAGGAAAACTCACCAGCACACTACTGTAACAGTCTGAGTGTGACTTGATTGCATTGTGGTAGTGGCTATCAGAGGAAAGAAGGGGACATATTTCAGGGATTTTGCAAAGGTAACAAGCCTTGGCAACAGATTGGATATGGATGTGTGTGTATGAGAGAGACAGTAAGGGAAAAAAGATGACAATTAAGTTGTGAGCCTGGGGAGTTGAGAGTCTGGTGGTGCCTTGATAGGAATAAGGAATTTAGGAGGTCTAAGGAGGGGGGGGGGATGAGTTTACTTTTGGATATATTGAGTTTAAGATGTCTCCTGGACATACAGTTTGAGATATCTGAAAGGTAGATGAAAATGAGAGACTAGAAGTCAGTACTAATGTTAGGCACAGTTTAGGTAGTTTAGAGAATCATCAACATAGAGATGATAAATCAACAGGAGTTAATGAAATCACCAAGGAAATATTATAAAGGGAAAAGAGAAAAGGGACCAGAACAGAGCTCCATGGGACACCTGTGCTTAGAAGGTATGACTGGGATGAGGATCCAGCAAAGGAAAATGGGAAGTACAGGAAGGAAGAGAAGCAGGAGAGAGCAGAGCCCCTATTCCCCCCCCCCAAAAAAAAAGTAAAGAGAAGAGAGTACAAAGGCAAAATGGTGGTCAACAGTGTCAAAACTGTGGAGAGGTCAAGAGGAAAGAGGATGGAGAAAGGACCCTGGGATTTGACCATTAAGAGAACATCTGGAGAGAGCAGTTTCAGTGAAATGATGAGGTCAGAAGTCTGATTGTAAGGGGTTAAGAAGAGAGTGAGAGGAAAGGGCAGGTAGAGGATCTTCTCAAATTTAGCCACAAAGAACAGAAGATGTAGCAAGGATAAAAGGAACAAATGAAGGCTTTTTGTTGATGGAAAAGATACTGGAGTATTCGTAAGCAGCGGGAAGGAGCCTGTAGACAAGGAGAGATTAAATTTAAGTCACTGAGTGGTGGTAATAGAGGGAGCAATCTTTTGGAGAAGAAAGGATAGAATGGGATCATGTACAAGTAGGAGGGTTTGCCTTGGTAAAGAGTAAGGCTACCTATTTGTGTGAGATAAGGGTGAAAGAACAGAATGACAGAAGGCATCTGAGTGAAATGAGATGAAGAAGAGTAAAGAAGTGGGAGATCATAGCCAAAAGCCTCATTTTTTCCCCTGGTAAAATATGGGGAAAATTTTCAGCTAAGAGTGTGGGGAAAAGGGAAACACAGGAGACTTGAGAAGGGATGAAAAAGTTTGGAAGGGGTGCTGTGGAGTCTGGGATAGTGAGTTGATAAGGGAAGTGTAGAGGAATTACCTATCAGCTGTGAGGGTACAGATGAGATTGTGTAATGTAGATTTGTAGTAGAACAAGTCAGAATGATTGCATGACTTTCTACACCTTCATTCAGTAGCATCTGTGTAGGAACAAAGGCAGCAGATGTTAGGTCCAAGGCTGAGACTCAGCAGGGTACATTTGATGATATGATAAAGGGGCCCAGGGACTCAAGAGAACAGTATAGAGTTAAATTGGTTCACTAAGTGATTGAGATGATGAAAAGAGAAAAGAACAGCTAAGGTAAGAGTAATGGGTAGGGAGAGAAATGAGGGGTCAAAGGAATGGAAATGGTGCTGGGGAAAAAGAGTAGGATCTGGTAAGGGAAGGTAAAGGGAGAAGTGGAAAACCAATAGATTATGGTCAAATAAAGACATTTTGAAATTCTTAAACATCAATGGTACATTTGTGAGTGATGACAAGATCAAGAGCATGACCATCTTTGAGGCTGAGGTGAAATAGAAAAGTAGGTTATGGGAAGTGAGTAGATTAAAAAACTGTGTGATTAGAGTGAGGGAGACTCAAGATGTATGTTGAAATTCAGTAGTATGAGGTCAGAAGTTGAGGAAGAGAGAAAAATTATGAATCACATATTACAGTTGTCGAGGACAACATGGCAGTGACATGGAGGTCTGTAGACAACAGCTACCAAGATTTTGATTGAGTAGTAGATACAGATTGCATGAATTTCAAAGGAGGAGAAGTTGCTGAGTTATGGAGGTAGGGGAAAAATGACTATGGGGAAGGCAGATGGCTCCAAAATTACATCCAAAAGGGAGATGGTATAGCCTTTGAGAAAGTGAAAGTTAATAATGATGGAATAGTATACCAAAATTTTGGGGATGTAACTAAAACCAGTCATCATAGAGAAAAGAAATTAATACATTAAAACAACACTATGGAACTATAAGTCTATAAAACCTTAGAATTATATATTTTTTAAAAAATTTAGAAAAATAGAACCAATGAATTTAATATTCAATTTAAAATTAGAAAATTAAAAAGCAATCAATAAATCCAAACAAAGTGCAAAAGAGAAAACCTTGAAAAATAGAGTGTATATAGATAAATTGGAAAACAACAAGAACATAGAATTACTAAATAAAACTAAAAGCTAGTTATTTGAAAAGATTATCAGATTCCATAAACTTCAGGTAAACTCATTAAATAGAATAGAGAGGGAAAAATCAAATGAACAAAATAAGAAAAATGAAGAAAGGGAAATTAGAAGAGAGGAGAAATGAAAATAATTAACAGAACCTACTCTATAAAGCTGTATATCAGAAAAACTAAGAATTCAAAAGAAAATTTACATGACTGTATAAGTACAATTACAAAATGAACTTTAAAGAAATAATGAAAAACTTCAATAACTGGAAGGATATTCTGTGTATAATTCTGTGTTCATGGCTGGGCCATGCCAATGTAATAAAAGCAACAATCCTACACAAATTACTTCACATATTTGGCACTATAGCCAATTACATGAGAGAAAATTTACAGAACTTAGCAAAATAGTATAATTTTGGGGAACAAAAATCCTCTATAATATAAAAAAAACAGAGAAAAAAGTAGAAATAAAGGAGGAATAACACTTCCAGACCTCAAATGATTCTACACAAAATCTATTTGGTACTGGTTTTTTAATATAATAGATATATAGATCAATGGAGCAGATTAGACAAGCAAAAATCAAAGATAATTGAACTCAATAACCTAGGTGTTTTTTTTTTATTATTTTTTTGGTCTTTCTGGAGGAGTGAAGGCAGGACAATTGGGGTTAAGTGACTTCCCAAGGTCACACAGCTAGTAAGTGTTAAGTGTCTGAAATCAGGTTTGAACTCAGGTCCTCCTGACTCCAGGGCCAGTACTCTATTCACTGAGCCACCTAGCTGCTCCTATAACATAGTTTTTAAAAACAAACATATTTCCCAGAAAAGGACCCCCCATTTGACAAGAATTTTAGGGCTACAAGGCTACCCCAGTCTCCTCCTAACTCATTTAATGATATGGGGTTCACTGACTTATGTCCTTTCCCTGAGTATCCTCTTGGAGGGCAAGACTAACCCTAGCTAGACTTTAATCCTTATTTCTTTAGGTTTCTATAGCTCTACCTGATTTTTGTGGCTAGGCTAAATCAGTATCTACTCCTTGCAGGGTAAAGTTTTATGTGGCAGGCATTTTAGGAAGAATTTCTTTAGCTTTGGATGTTCCTAATCTAGGATCACTCTTGGTCAGAAACCATCATATCTTCAGCTGCATTATTCCTCCTCCTGTGGCTGAACAGAGTAAATATCTGCTTTGGGGTGAAATATGTTAACCTATTCTCTGCAGTGGCCAGGTTGGTGGGGAAAGCATCATTTGACAGACATTGGTTATGAGCTTGTAAATCTGCTTGTGTTACTGTTATGGGGGCATCAATGCTGGTGAAATATATAGACTGAGTTAAGGATTTAAGGAGTAGAGTTCTTCAATGTTTATTTATAAGGATTGTATACTGTGAGAGGTCTCTTTTCTTTGACCATATATTCAGCTGTGCTTCTTCTATATCTGGTACATAATTTACTTTTTTTTGAAGGTTAGAGAGTTACGGTTTCTTTGGCCATCTTGCTGGTCATCTAAGCCAATAGTCAATAAAATGAAATTTAATAGAGATAAGTAGAAAACCTCACACTTTGGTTCCATTTTTAAAAAGAAATCAAGCTGATTCACAAGTACAAGATGGGGGAGTCATAGATAGATGATACTTCATCTGTTAAAAGATCTGGCAGTTTTAGTGGACTGCAATCTCCATATGAGTCATCAACATGATTTGGCAGTCAAAAAAAGTGAAAGCAACTTTAGGTAACATTTAGAGTGGCATCATGTCCAGGACTCAGCAACCTCTTTCAACTTTGCCCTGGTCAGACCATATCTGGATTGTTATATTTTGTTTTAGATGCCATGGTTTTAGAAGAACATTGATAAGCTGGAGAGAATCCAGAAGAGAGTAACAGGATTTTGTGAAGTGCTTTGAGAAAGTGTATATGAAGGTCTGTTGAAGGAACTGGGGATATTTAGCAAGAGGAAGAGAAGGCTTAGGAGAAGGTGTGATAACTATTTTCAAGTAATTGAAGGACTACTATATGGAAGAGGGATATGACTTGTTTTGCTTTGCTTTTCAGAGCAGAACTACAAGCAATGAGTGCAGGTTTCTATTGCTGTTTAGTTGTTTCAATCTTGTCTGACTCTTTGTGACCCCATGTTGGGGTTGTCTTGGCAAAGGATACTGGAGTGGTTTGCCATTTCCTTCTCCAGCTCATTTTTACAAAGAAGCAGATTTAGACTTTGTGTCAGGAAAACTTTGTAATAAATAGAGCTCTGCAAAAGTGGAAGGGAATGGACTACTACTTTTTAGTTGAGTTGCTGAGCAGATTTTTGTTCAGATATGAGTTAAAGTGCATAGACCACAGGATCAGTGACCCAGAATCAGAAGGCTCCTCAGAGGCTGTCTAGCCTAACTCATTTTCCAAATGAGGAAATGGAGACCAAGGGAAGTTAAGGGACTAGCCCAGATCATAATCATTTCTGAGGCAGAATTTAAATCTAGGTCCTCTGACTCCAGAACTAGTCTCTTTCTACTCTACGATACATCTTTACTATTTATTCTGACTCTGCAGCCCTGATGCTCTTGTTCCTTTGAACCCAGCCCTTTGTGAAATGAAGTTAAGCTATGTATAATTCATTATGAAATGAAGGCTTAGGCACATTTTAAATATCTGAGCATCATTCAGCTTGACTAAACTGAGTCCAGTGTGTCTTCTGACCTGTTCTTTTAGAAACAGTGTGGTCAAATAGAAGGAGTACTGGATTTAGAGACATAGGACATGAATCCTATCCCTTCCACCTGCCACATAGATGACCTTGACCAAGACACTGAAACACTCTGGATCTCAGTTCCTATATCTGGGCTAGATGGCTTCTGAGCCCTATTTCAGCTCTAGGTCTGTGATTCTATGAAACATTTAATCTTATTTCAATGTAAGGAATGTATTATGTGTAGCATCAATGTGTTGTAAGAAAAAAACCCTCCACAAATTATAGGACCCAATTCCCAGAAGGTTTCTCTGGCTAAAGCAAAGCCTTCTGAGTGATGGGAAAAAAAGAAAGAATTCTATCTGGTACCATTGTGATGACAGTTGATATGCTGACAATCTGTGCTTTGCTTGATCAGTCACAAAGGACATACCCTGGTTTCCTTACCCTCTTAGAACTAAGCATCTACCTGACAGCTGTCTATCTGACTAGGACAAGAAGAACAGATATAAGTGAAACTCAGTACTCCTGGTTGCTCACTCCCACATGATAAATAGTCACCCTCTTCCTAATTCATTGTTTTTGAGGATTAGAGAGTTAGGTGCTCTTTTGCCGTCTTACTGGTCAGGTAACCCTCTTTTTTCCTTCATTGTGCTTAGCCCTCAAAATAATTGAAATTTTCCAATTTGCTAGAGAGGTAGATTTCTGGGATTTCTAATTTCTTTCAGGGTAAAGAACACAGTGGTATTTACTTAACCTATTGAAGTTATGTAGTTTATTTTTGTCAGCAGGATATGTGAAGGTTGTCATATTTAAATGTTCGTAATAATAGTAAGATGAAAAGTAGAATTGGACAGTGGATACAGAACTAGCCTCGTATACTTGTAATACCAACAATTAATCTTTCAGTGCTTTAGGCACTTCTCTAAGGTTAAAAGGTTGTCAAGATCCTACTGACCCATACTTACAGGGTAGGGAAAATTCCCCACTGGGTGCTCCTTACACTAGGGAAATTGTCAGTCCAATCTCTGTCCTTATTCCTATGCATGGTGTAGTAGATCAAGAGAGAGCTGGGAAGTTAGGAAGAATTCAAATACTGTCTCTCACACATACTGACTTTGCGACCATGGAAACCTAATCTAATCTTGTTTTATTCCTAGTAATTGTCTAAGATTATAAGCTATGAATGAACTGTTAGTTTGCATTAAACTGAGAGAGCTTCCGTTTTTGATGTTTCCTACACAGCTGGAATCAAAAGACCAATTGAAATAGAAGGTCACAGATTTAGAGTTAGAAGGAACCTGAGTGGTCATTGTATCCCAACATTTTACTTTATAGGTAAGACAAGTGAGGCAAAGACAAGGCTAATGAGTTGTCCAGTGTTACATAGATAATTGCAGAACATCCGGAATTTGAGTCCTGTTCCTCTGATCCCAGTCACATCACTCTTTCATTGATGGAGACAACAATAATGAAAGAGAAGTCAAATAAATGATGAACAGTTTGCCTAATATCTTGGAAGGAATATTGGACTACTGAGTCAAAAGACCAGGGATATCTCCCTACTTTTCTACTAAATAATTGTGTGACTTCAGTCAAGTCACCTAATTTTTCTGCTCTTTAGTTCCCTCATCTATAAAATCAAGACGTTGAGTTCGATCAATTCTAAGCCATGTACCAACTAGAAAATGCTCTGATTTTTGAAATTTACTGAGCATAAATTGATTTCTTTTGGGGGCAGAGGAAAAACATCCAATGAATCATTAATCACTTTTTAAAAGAGAAGCTACAAAAATGCTGAAATTAGTGAGGAAAAAAGGGAAAAGAAATTTTTTTTAAAGCAAACAAATGGTAGGAATTTTGAAGATTTTTTACTAGAAACTTGAGGAAAATGGTTTCGTTATGTGTGGCAACACACAGAGAGACCCTGGACTCTTAAACCACCTTTCTTGTTAGACAACAACAACAGACAAATCCATCAAGGAACTCACACAAGTTTGGCAAAATGAAAGATGACTCAAGACATTTAAAGACTGATCAAGGAAGGAAAACAGAGAAGCCTACACAGTATGACACATCTTAATTATGGATGCAATCAATCTATTAGTTGAGTTCAAAAGAATTCAAGAAGTACTTTTCAAAGAATTCCAGACTTTTTAATGTGAAATTTCCTACATAATGGTGGGGATATTACTAAACAAAAAAACACAACGTTGCTGAACACCATTAAGTAGCTACTGTATGGAAAGTGTTGCATTAGAAGGTTGGGGAGATAGAAAGATTAAATAAGGCATGGGTCCAGCAAGGAGTATTTTGATAAATGTTCAACAATTGGCCTTTTGAGTTTAAGCTACATTATTAACATTTTTTCTTCATCACTTTTGAACATCCAGATACCCAAAACAATATATCAAGTCATGATTTGTAGCATTTGCCCATTTCTAAGGTGTAAATGCTTAGACTGAAAAGTTTATAATCAGCTCTCTCCACACCATAGGAGCAGGCTCTAGAACATGCCTGGTCTGAGGCTTCCTGAAATTTATGATCTAATGGAGAAGACACCAACAGAGATCACTGTGATTCATAATGTTGCTCAGTCATTTCAATCATGCCCCACTCTTCCTAACCCTATTTAGAGTTTTCTTGGTAAAGATATTGGAATTGTTTGCTATTTCCTTCTCCAGTTCATTTTACATGTGAGGAAATTGAGTCAAGTATTAAGCTTAAGCATTAATAAGTATTAAGCTTAAGTATTAAGCATTAAGATTAAGTGAGTGTCTGGGGCTGGATTTGAACTCATTAAGAGGAGTCTTCCTGAATTAAATAATTAATAAATATGCTATGATAACTAGTCAATGATTACAATAAGTGATAAATAATATATTTGAAAGTCATAAAAGAAAATTTGGGGTACAAAGTGAAGGGTCAGTGGAGTTATTCTTATCCAATGATAGGGGTCCCTGGAAGAAGTAGAATTTTAATGTTGGGACAATATGAGCAAAGGCTTGGACATGCTATGTTTCTTGGTGATGGGGAGAGAACTGTCTCTTTTTGACTTGAGTGGAATGTGTCAAGGAAAGTAATTTGAGATGACAAAAGAGGCAAGGAGACATTAAACTGTGAGAAGCCTTGAAAGTAACACAGAATTTAGACTTTATTTGGAAGGAAGCCACTTAGGATTTTTAGAGCCAGGGTTATCATACTGAGATCTATGCCTAAGAGATTATTCTAGCAGTGGTCTGAAGGATGAATAACAGTAAAGGCAGTAAATACTGTTAGGAGAATATTGCAATAGTCCTCTAATGAGGGCCTATACTAGGATAGTGATATTGGGAATATAGAAGAATATAGATTGGATTATGGAGGTAGAATCTATAGGACCTAACTAGTTAGATATGAGGGGAAGGGGAAAAAGAAAGAGTTGAAGATTAGTAGCTCCAGGATTATGGACTTTATGACATAAATGAGTGATGGAGAGACAGTCAAATGAAGAGGCAGGTTTAGGAAAGAAAAATCAAAAGCTAGGTTTTGGACATGTCAGGTTTGAGATGTCAAGGGAATATCTAGGTGGGAAAGTGATGATGGCCCTTGTAACTTTGGGTGTGGAGCTCAGGAAAGAAAGCAGAATTAGAATTAGAGCCATAGCAGTCATTTATACAGAGATGGTTGCTGAAGCAATGGAAGGGAATGAGACTGCTGAGGAATATAGTAGAGAGGACAAGTCTAGGGGCACACCTTTGGAGAACACCCACAGTAAGGAGTTGTAAGAGGAGCCTGAAATGATGACCTAAGGAGAAAGAGGTGATTAGTATGGCCTCTAGGATAAAATATACCCTCCTCTGTTTGGCTTTTAAAGCTCTTTCTAAACTGGCCCCAACTTATCTTTCTAGTCCCATTCAAATTACTCCCCTTCCTTCAAGCCGGGATTCAACAAACTTACCCTTCTTTTCTGTTTCTTAAAGATAGTATTTCATCCCTTATCTCCCTGCTTTTTCACTGGCTGTCTCCCATGCCTGAAATGCATTCCCTGCTAGGTTCCACCTAATTGAATACTTCTCTTCCTCCAAGATGGAGCTGAAGTACTGCTTTCTTCATGAAACCTTTCCTGATCCTCACAACTTCTAGTGTTCCTCTTTCCTGACTACCTTGTATTTAATGATCTTGTATGTGTTTGCTTTCTTTTATATTTATTCTGTATACACACCTACACCCACATATCCCTACACACTCTTGATTTCTCCCCAATAAAATATATGCTTTTTGAGAGTAGGGGTTATTCCATTCTGTGTATATAAACTTTATAATCTCCCAGGCTCCTTATCCCAGTTCCAGTAATCACTGACAAGTTGGTTCCCCAGAGCAAAGTTGGCTTTATCTCCCCTTAGAGTTCTAGGGGTAGCCTTGATGGAATGGATCTATCTATCTATCTATCTATCTATCTATCTATCTATCTATCTATCTATCTATCTATATCTATCTATATCTCCATATATTTTTGCTTTGTGAGTTTTTATTTAGGACTTTAAAAAGTTATTAATACACAGCAACAGTTAATTCCGAGTACAATCTAAAAAAATGCAAAAAGTCAATGTTCTCTACTCATTTGGAGTCAGCTTAATAGCACACACACGCTAAACATTGCTCATAGCAGAAAAGCTACTCCCTAGACTCCTCCATGATTTGTAACATCTCACTGCCACCAACTACCTTCTCTCTGGGAGCTAAGAGTACCTCAATTGGGTTAGTTAGCACTGCCAGAGCACAAGTCACGGCCATCCTACTTGTAAACCATATTTTTCTGTTGTTTCTTAAAAATGTACATGGACACAAGGTATGGTAGAAACTGCTTTTCCATAGAATTCTGAAGTTACAAAAGACACTTCCATTTAAATGTGAAAATAAGCACTTCTGTGTGTTTTATTTATTTTTTACAAAAATGTTTCAAGATATTTAGCAAGGTTTATTCACGTAAATAATTCATTTGTACACAGGTTGGCCCTGTCATATTTGTCAATTTTCATATCACTGTATGAGTTTCAATAAGAAATAGGAACAAATATTAGCAGAAAATAAACGTCAGCTATCAAGCACAATGCCTCTTTAGTGGATGGTTCTTTATAAGCCTCTCTTATAAGACTGCTGTGCAGTGCACCTCCCACTGCTAAAATACCATATAAAACTTGTTTGCCACATATGCCTGGTCAAGGAAAGAAGGCTATTTGTACTAAATAGCAATTCACATTGAAATACCATTTTAAAAAAATGGAATGGGGATATTTTTCTAATGCTACAGGCTCAAGCTACCATTCTGATGTATTTCACCAATATCAACTGCCAGTTATCTCTTCAATATCATCTAACCAGCACCTATTAATACCTCCTAACTTAACTGATTAGTATCCAAATGTCATTTAACCAATTAATGTCAATTAGCCTTTATAAAAGTAGAATTTTTTTTGAAAAAAGTGTAGCAACAACAGAAGTACAAACACAAATCCCCACAAATCCCCTGAAATAAGGGCACACTCTCCTTTGAGTTCTTTGGGAGAGTGGCCTTAAAATGTAGCAGTTACTGCAAAGCATACATCCCACCAAATTCACTTCCAAATTCATCATAGCCAATGGACTAGGTCTCTACTTTGGCAAGACACAATGTTTGGAAATAAATCAGTACTGGTCTGGGTCAAAAAGGTAATTCCTTAGGGCCTTTCTGGCAAACTTAATTATGGATTCTATGTCTTGGACCTCTGGTGACTCCCATTTTTGACCATCTGGAAGATTAGAAGATCGTGGCTATTTCTAATATTCCTTCACCCAAGAGCAGGAAATCATAGAAATAACAGAGGTAAGAGCAGGGCCTCATACTTTTACTTCATACTGACTCCAGATGAGAGAGGGCCTGAGGACCTTCCTCCACCCAGAGGTCCACATCAGGTAGCCTTCTTTGCTCACCACCAGAGAAGAAAGCTATTGAGTTTTCTCCAATGGGAGCTTTCTGTATCATACTCAACTCCAAACCAGCAACCTGAAAATCATGGTGTATCTGTGCATTCTCTGAAGTGGCAGGAGGGACTCCATTACATATCTTCCTAAACTTCTAGAATCAAGTTCATGAAGCCTTCTCATGTGGTTAGAGCAAGACCCTGCCAAAGACCAGAGGAAATAAGATTAAGACATAAGGAAATAGGAGAGATATTTTCTGTAACTGGAGGGAAGGAAGAAAGAACTGTTAAAATGCTTTCTTGTTATTCTAAACTTGGAATAATTCTTTAAAGAGATCTTCTTTGTTTACTCTGGTTGGTGACAGTTCTCCTTAACTCTCTCCCTTCTACCTTCTTGTCTACACAGGAGTCCCCAAGTATGAGGGCAGAATGTTGAATGGGGAGAGAAACTGAATAAGACAGGAAATTCCTTAAGAAAAGAGAGAAAGTAACATGTTATACTGTAAGGTCCTTCAATGCAGGGACTCTGTCTTACCTAAACTTTTTATCTTCCTTAGTGCCTAGCACAGTGTTGTGTAAATAGCAGAGCTTTAATAAGTGTTTGTTGTATCATATTTATTTATCAAACTACTCCTTAGAGGGCTTCATCATTCTCTTCAGATAGCAAACCTTTATTCTTCCTCATTGTCTTTTTTCTTCCTTTGCTATAACTCACAATTTTTGCATTTGTGTCCCCTTCCTTACCTGAGTTACTGGCAATAAGTAAAAGCTTTTAATATATGATGGGGCTTCCACTCACAATTCTATCTTCAAATTTTGTTTATGAGATCCTCTCATCCTTCTTGGACCATATTCCATTTTAGACTGTGGTGAATAGAACCCTAAATGTTTTCTCTGATATTTTTGAAAATCTTTCCTAAAATCCCAAGTATATAAATGATGTTCTTTGGTGAGCTTGACTATCACAAATTCAAGAACAGCATATTCATCTTCTTGTGATATTCCCATTGCTTCTACTTTATAAGCACAATCAGTAGTTTCTGTGTTTTCTTAAGTGGAAAGGATATAGTACCTAGAGGGAAAGAAGATGTCAATTTTTGGAGTTAAACATACCATCATGGTATCTATTGTGGAAACCTGCTAGGAGATAAAAGGGATTGGATGCATCTCTTAATCTTGGGATAACGTTTGTGAAGTCAGATTTTGGTGCTGATGGTATTGGTGAACATAATGCCAAGGAGGGACTTTGTAGTAGAGTACCATAGTCTGACATTTCATTTGAACTGTGACTATTGTTGAGACAAACTTAGAAGCATTCTCTCTGTATATTAAAGTGGTGACTAGGACAGAGACACATTTTCTCTGGGGGAAAGATGACTTGTTTGGAGTTGCAAAGAGAGGAGGGGGAAAGGATAAAAAAGAGAAAATTTGTACCATCTTATTAAAAGTTATTTTCATTTTCTTTAATCCATAAACACTTTATTTTTTGAATTTTATAAGTTGTGTTCTTGCTAGTTGATAACACATGGGGTAACATCATATGTTGCATTTCCCATATTTTCTGTGTGAAAATAGTGAACCAGGGAGGTGAAAAATCCTCCCAAGTATAATTGGATCCCTATGTCACACGAAAAATTCTGTCTTAGGGGTTACAGGTAAACAAATCAAGAGAAGTTTGCATAGTTACCTCGAGTAGACGTGATTAGAGAGAGAACATACAATGGAAAACTCGCTGTACAATCCAACCTTAAATTCTCTTTTCCCCCTAAAATTTCTCTAGTATCTGTAACACCATGCACAAGCAGATTCCCAAAAGAATGCTACTGTGAACAGCGTTTAAGGTTTGGATTACACAGTAATAGTGAACACTTTGTTTATTCCATTACAAATCAAGGTTCAGTATAATATTCACAATATGATATTCACAACATTACATCTTATCACAGAAAGTCACAATATAGTGTTTATAGCAGCTTACCATTAGAATGGCCACACAGTTTTCACTACAGTGGCCACAATATTTAGAACAAAGAACAAAAGAATAATGATCTGGTTTCCCCAAGGGAGAAACCCTCCTTACTTAATCATTCAGTCAATTCACAATACAATAATCAAATTTCTACTCATGGGACAACCATTAACTTAATCAGTCACTAATCTAGGAATCAGTCACTAAGCTAGATTCCCAATTACTAAATATTATTAATCACTAGTACAGTCATTAGAAAACTGCACAAACCCTCCACCCCTTGGTGTCCAGCAAACCTCAGTTTCATCCAAGGGAAGGCCTTTTCTTCATCTTGACACTGGGTGGTCTCTCTGATTCCCTGGATCCCCTTTAATGGTCCCAGCTCCCTCCTGAATCCACCAGATAGTCACCTGGACTCAGAAGCAGACAGCTGCCAGATTTTCATCCAGTCCTCAGAGGTAGACAGCTCTCAGGTCATTTTCCAGTCCTCAGGGCAATCCCTGGCACACATTGAAGTTCACAGGGTTCAGCACATCTCAAACACTTCACTACTTCTCTTGCCTGGAACTCAAGAATCAGCCAGGCCATGAACAAACAAAGTCTTATCCTGGTCATGCTTCTTTAGTCCTCCAGCAGTTCAGCTGGCCCTAGGACACAGAAGGAATATTGGCCTTCTGGGTGGCCTTCACCAGATTCTGATCTCAGGAAAACTCCATCTCTTTTCTCAGTCAGCTTCCAGATGCTGGGAGAGAAACTCTCTCTCTCTCTCTCTCTCTCTCTCTCTCTCTCTCAAGAAAACTTCAACTCACTTCTTCAGTCCAGCAGTCCAACTCCCAGATGCTGAGACAATCCTGCTTTCCCCAACAGGAATATTCCCATTCTTTCTCTCTGTTTCTGGAATTCTTCTTTATATACACACACTGGCCTCCTGTCTCAGCCAGTCCCCTTCTTC
>CM053593.1:98647582-98679714 GCA_028646575.1 Pseudocheirus occidentalis | reverse complement strand
AAGAAATGGCATAAACTCTAAAGTGGGCATCATGCCACACAGGAGAGTAGGGGGTATGGGGATGAGAGGGGGGATGATGGAGGGGAGGGCAGGGTCTGGGGGAGGGATGCTAGAAGCACACGCTTCAGGAAAGGGACAGGGACAGGATAGGGAACAGAACAAGGTGGGGGAGGGATAGCAAAGAGAGACATATGATCACTGTCACAATATGTCCACTATGAAGATGTCCTGTATAATCATACATGCACAGCCTGTATTGAATTGATTGTCCTTCCAGTGGGGGTGGGTGACAAGGGAGGAATCGAAAGAATCTAGAATTTAAATTTCTGCAATACCTACAACTAGGAATAAAGATATACAGTGGCTGGGGTAGGGAGACCCTCCCTGCCCTACCAGAAAGTATGAGAGCAGAGCAGAGGAGGGCCTTTACAGTGGGATTGCTGTTTTAGGGTTGGGGCAGGGGAAAGACAGGGAGAAAATTTGTAATTCAAAAATGTCATGAAAATGAATGATGTAAACAAGAAAACAAATTTTAAAAATATATCATGAAAAAAGTCAATGAAGCAGCTATATAGAAGGTGAGACTCCTTTCTGGAAGCCGGGGAGGAAAGGGTCTTTCTTCTATCTAACTCTCAACAACTCCACTGCATAGCACTGAGCTCTGAGTAATCAATGTCCACCAAGAATAGTCCCATTCAACTGGTCCTTTAAGCCAAGGGCTACAGATGTTATGGTAGACCTATGGTAGAATTAAAGATATAACCATGGGCAAATCACTTATTCTCTAAGATCCTCAGTTTCCTTATCTATAAAATAAAGATGTGCAGAGTCTATATTCTAAGCATGATGTATAGCCAGTGAAAATGGCCAGAGTGACTAAAAAGCAGAAGAACGGTTTCCTTTGGAGACTGCAAAACCATGGTTCTATATATTTGGATATAAAAATGATATCAAAAGATGATTAATTTTTTTAATTTAATGTTAAAAAGAAAAATAACTATATATCAAATCCATTGTTGTTATTCACTTTTAATTAATATAGTATGTGGAATATTTGTTTTGCCACAAGAATCTTGGCCATCCTTGTTTAATGCTTTACTCTTGTTCAATTTATAAGGAGTAACTCAAGCATTTACTTTCCTCAGTTTCCTCATCTGTAAAATAAGCTGAAGAAGAAAATTACAAACTATTCTAGTATTTTTGCCAAGAAAACCCCAAATGGGAAAAAAGAGATTCTGATTGGACTGAAATGACTGAACAGCAATAACACAGCTGATTAAACTTGTCTCAAGAGGTAAGAAGGCTTATCTGAAGTAACAAAACCAATGTGAGAGGTAAGGGGGTATAACTGGGTCCTGGTTTTCTGATTCAAAGATTATTGTTCTTTGAAATGTACCACACTCTGTCTATATGTAAATATTACATCACTTTATTGTCCATCTTTCCATTTCCCCCCCCCACATGAAGTATCTAAAGTTTTTTTTAAATAGTCTAACAGACAACCTCTGTCCTTCCATGTAATATCTAATGTCTCAAAATCTAGTTGAAGAGACAACCTCCAAATCATTTCTTTAAAGTTGTGTCAAGGGAAACAACAAGCTGTGATTTTGCTTATTGCTCCGGCTGAAAACAATCCTTAATGCTAATCTGCTTGCTCTTTAAGAATGTTACAAGAAGGAAGGAAAAAACTCAAGCTGATTAATTGTGTTTTTCTTAATATTTTGGAGGTTTGGGGTTTCTTTTAGTCCCAGATTTCAGTATTTACATAAATGGAGCCCCTGCTGGCCCAAAATTTTTCATCTGTTTGTTTGATGACTATTCCTATAAAGCTGAAGGCAAAAGTTTCCCCAGGCTTTTCCCAGTCTTTTGGAAATATATTTGAAGCTCTTCTTTCTTCTTTTGTCAGTCATCATTTTAGAATTATGGTTTCTTTATTAATTCTCCCTCAGAGCAGTGGCAGAATAATTGCTTAACAAAATTCAAGAAGCACGTCTCCATAATTAGTAAGCAACTATGACCCCGATTCTCCCTTATTTGCTTTCATCAGTAAATCTTGGAAGGAAAAAAAAATAGTCCACAGCTTTAGGTAAGTAAAGGCTTTTGTTCACTTGTTTGGTACTGGCCTGTGATTTCCTCTGAAGACAGACATCCTGGTATGAACATTTCCTTCACTGACTCAGATCAAGAATTTGCTTTCAACTCTTACAGAGCCACCTGGGGCACTGAGAAGTTAGGTGATTTGCCCAGTATGGATGAGAGTCAGGATTAGAACTCAAGTCTTTCTCATTCTAAAGCCAGCTCTCTAGACACTCTGATAACTTGGAATTTGTGCTGGGTTTTGTTTGTTTCTTTGTTTGGAGAAGGGTGATGGTCTAGGTCTACCTGTGATTTCACTGATATGGGGAACTCTCTACCAAAACAAATTGGAAAATGTTCTGAAAACTATAATCTTGGAAAGTCACTTGGGGACACTGAGTTATTAAATTGCCTGCCTCCCCAGGGTCACAAAGCCAGTATGTGGGAAGAAGCAATGTTTTAATCCAGGCCTTCCTTCCTCTGAGGCTGGCTCTCAATGACATGCCTTTCAGGCCACTTAGTGAGCAGGATGAAATTTAAGAATATGTCTGTATTTAGTAATAGCATCAGCAACAGCAGCTCACAATTATATAGCATTTTAAGATTTGCAAAACACTTTTCATATACAGTTTTACATCCATCAGAGTAATTTGATTCTCACAACATCCCTGTGAAGTAGATGTTATTATCCACATTTTACAAATGAAGACACTGAGCTCAGAGAAATTAAGTGAATTTCTTAGGGTCACACAGTTAGTGTTTGGTGCTGGATTCAATGCCAGGTCTTCATGTTGGTAAGCCCAGGATGTCATGTCACATTGCCCCCACATAGCTGTTTGGATTTCCAATCTACAACCTGCATTGAACTTTACTCATTGCTAATGGAATGGCTGTCTAACACCCATTCCTTACTTCATTCCATAACCATGACTCTCTTCTATAGTGAATTTCTACAACTCTTCATTTAATGCAAAAACTGATTGCTGTTTTGTTGGGGGGGTTTCCTGTAAGTGTAATTCAGCAACATATGTGAATGTGCTATGGAAAGTGAGAAATCCGAAATCTCAGCTACACTGAATTAAAGTCCAGATGGTAGGAAGGGCAGTGTGGGGGTGGGGTCATTGGATTTTTTTCCCCCAACTCCTTTAAAGTTTTTGAGAGGAGCAGCCAAAGAAGAGTAGTCTAATTTCTGTGATTCTAGAGACAGACAAAACATCCAGAAACAGCATTATGTCTAATTTTCTCAAATGCCATAAACAATTAAGCTATTTCCAACATTTTCAGGGACATATGCCGTCAACTTTTTTAGAGTAGTGATGATACTTCATGAATCTTGGACCTAATTTGATGTGTATAGTCCCTCCAGTGGCACAGATTGCAATCCTTCAGTACCTCTTTATTTTCTATGATTCTTATAGAATCTCTTCTATAGGAAATAAACGAAGCAACCAAAGACATGGCCCCGGCCCCTGACTGGGGTAGATTGGTCACTTAGGTGACCATTTCATCAGAGTAGATATTCTCTCCAGCAGTGAGGATTGCAATCCATCTTCACCTATTATCCTGGGGAATTCCTGTCCACACCCTCCAGAAATGATCAAAATCTTATAAACTGAAAGACACTCTACTAATTCCATGATGGCATGGGGAAAACTCATAGAATAAGTCTTTTTAGTCTTACCAATGGAAAGAAGTAAATTGTAAACTTGTTAGTAAACTTCAGTGACTTTTCACCTTCAAAATTTAAGGCTTGGTTGAGGTACTCTGACAAAAATAAATAGGCATTTTGTTTTTTCATCACTAGAGGAATGAGGCTTTATAACATTTTGTAAACTTTTTGTGACAACAGCAAGAGAACATGGGCAACAATGGAGGAAATGACCAGACCAAGGGCTTTGAGGATTTGTGTTTTCTTTTCCATTCTCCCACCTTATTATGCTTTGAGCTGTTTGACTTTAAAAAGCTGAGTTTTCTTGGTTATTTTCAATACCAAATTTGGATAATGAGAACAGATCTCTGTTTTATGGCATTACATTCCCTGAGGACCTTCTAAATTCACCACTTTTCCTTTCAAAGAAGACATTGTCATCCACAGCTGCTCTAGCAGATGTTCCTAAAGGAGGAAAAAAATCAGCCTCATCTGTGTCTTAAAAGTGGCTTTTTTCAGAATTCTCTTTGGAGTTTTTCTCTTCTCTTGGCAGGTGAGATCTTTTAGGAGAAAATTATGCAGCAGGATAATTTTTCCCCTTAAGGAGATTTGTCTCCCATAATAAGGAGAGACTCGTGTCTCAGATTCATTATCAGTGAAACAGCAAAATTAAACTGCTATCAAGAAGGCCATCTGAAAAGAGGAATAGACAATTTTTGGCCATCAGGACTATGTTATAGGAAGTCTATGAAATTTTCTAATATGGAACCCACAGAAAAAAGAAATGTAAGAAGAAGGTGGATATGGAACTCAATCTGGCCGAAAGGAGAAGATGAGCTCAGTATACATGGAAAGAGAGGCATTAAGATACTTTGTCATTACCTCAGTGCCTTAATATATCTTTTGACAACCCTTTTTCTTGAGATTCTTTGCACCAAAGGAGTGGATTGTAAATATATTGCTCTACAAACTATACTCCAAGCACTTAGGATAAAAGAGAAAGTAATCTTTTTCCTAAAAATGATGACAATCACGGAGGAGAGGGTGAGGGTCGAGGAGCCCTTCCTTTCCACCCTTGTGAAGTAGAAAAACCACACGGTTCAAGGAGTAGCCACAAAGACCCACAACCATCCAAGACATTCAGAATCATCCTCATATTCCAAAGGCTGCTACCATCTGCATATATATCTAAAAATGAAGATAATTTTGGAATCAGCGCTGCGCTAAGGACTAGGAGTACCGATATAGGGGCAGAGCCAAGATGTCAGAGTGAGAGCAGGGATTCCCCAGAGCTCCCTCCCAAACCCCTCCAAATACGTTTGAATAATGACTCCAAGCAAGTTATGGAGGGGCAGAAATTGCAAAAAGACATTGCAAAGCAATCTTCCAGCCCGAGACAACTTAGAAGGTCAGCAGGAAAGATCTGCTGCGCCATGATGAGAGAAGAGTGCGCTGCAGCTCAGGCCATACCAGACCAGGCCCCACTTAACCAGGAAGCAGGCTCGGGGCAACTGAATCTGTGGCAGCAATGATGGTTTCCAGACCTCTCGACCCACAGGCATCAAAGACAAATTAGAAGGTCAGTAGGGAGGCAACTAGGTGACACAGTGAATAGAGCACCAGCCAAGGAGTTAGGAGGATCTGAGTTCAAATCCGTCCTCAGATACTTGACACACAGCTATGTGATCTTGGGCACAATTAACTCCAATTACCTCGCCTTCCCCCCTCCAAAGGAAAAGGTCAGTAGGAAAGGTGTGTGACACCTTCCCCTTCTCCCCTGCCCTGTGCCCAGAAAACCCAGAGCTAGCCTTGGGAGCCACTGAATCAATAGAAGCAGCAGCTGGTTCTGAAACTCTCAGCCCACAGTCAATAAAGGAGTCAAACGACTGGTCAGAAGGAAATTAGACAAGTGTCTTTGCTAGCACTGAGGCAGAACTTTGTTGCTTTACCCATACTCAAATCCAGGTCACAGTCCTGGGTGGCAGTCTCAGGGTGAGGAGGAACACTAGAGCACCAGAGCTAGTGGCCATAGTGGAGGAGGGACTGTCCAAAAAGTTCCAGGGCAGAAAAGAGTGCTTGTGGTCACTCATAGACCAGAGTACAGGCAAGGAGAGTGGGAAACACCTCTCTTCAGATCATGCCACCTTAGAAGAACTGAAAACTTACAGATTCCTAGAAGTATCTCAGAAAACAGCTACACAAAACCCCTGAAACTTAGGACAGTATATCCTCCACCCTGAAAGCAGAGCCCTACTTTAACAAAGAGTAAAGAGTCAAGTAATAGGCCAGGGAAATGAGTAAACAACAAAAATTTTTATCATAGAAAGCTGTTATGGTGACAAGGAAGATCAAAACATACACTGAGAATAAGATAGCAAAGTCAAAGTTCCTACATCCAAAGATTCCAAGAAAAAAATATGAATTGGTCTCAAGTCATGGAAGAGCTCAAAGAGGATTTTGAAAATCAAATAAGAGAAGTAGAGGAAAAATTGGGAAGAGAAATGAGAGTGATGTTGGAAAATCATAAAGAACAAGTCAACAGTTTGGTAAATGAGACACAAAAAAATACGAAGATAGCAACATCTTAAAAATAGACAAGGTCAATTAGTAAAGGAGGTACAAAAAACCAATGAAGGGAAAACTCCTTAAAAAGTAGAATTGATCTGGGGCAGCTAGGTGGCACAGCAAATGGATTGCCAACCTTGGAGTAAGGAGGACCTGAGTTCAAATCTGGCCTCAGATACTTAACATTTACTAGCTATGTGACCTTGGGCAAGTCACTTAACCCCAATTGCCCTGCCTTCCCCCCTCCAAAAAAGCAAAAAAAAAAAAAGTAGAATTGGTCAGGTGGAAAAAGAGTTTTTAAAAAAGCTCACTGAAGAAAATAATTCCTTAAAAATTAGAATTGAGCAAACGGAAGTTAATGACCTTATGAGAAATCAAGAAACAAACAAAAAAACCAAAAGAATTCAAAAATAGAAGATAATGTGAAATATCTCATTAGAAAAACAACTGACCTGGAAAACACATCTAGGAAAGAAACATTTAAAATTATTGGACTACCTGAAAGTCAGAATCAAAAGAAGAGCCTAAAAAGAACTTTTTCAAGAAATTACCAAGGAAAATTGTCCTGATATTTTAGAACCAGAGCATAAAATAGAAATTGAAAGAATCCACCAATCACATTCTGAAAAAGATATGAAAATTAAAACTCACAGGAATATTCTAGCCAAATGCCAGAGTGCCCAGATCAAGGAAAAAATATTGCAAGCAGCCAGAAAGAAACAATGCAAGTATTGTGGAGCCTCATTCAGAATAACACAAGATTTAGCAGCTTCTACATTAAAGGATCAGAAGGCTTAGAATATGACATTCCAGAAGGCAAAAGAGCTAGGATTACAACCAAGATTCACCTACTTATAAAAACTGAATGTAATCCTTCAGGGGGAAAAAATAGATATTTTATGAAATAAAGGACTTTCAAGCATTCCTGATGAAAAGACCAGAGCTGAATACAAATTTTGACTTTCAAATTCAAGGCTCAAGAGAAGCATGAAGAGGTAAACAAGAGAGGGAAATCATAAGGGACTTAATAAGGTTAAACTGTTTATATTCCTACATGTGAAAATGATACTGATAAATCATAAGACCTTTATCATTATTAGGACAGCTAAAAGGAGTATATATAGACAAAAGGCATAGGTGTGAGTGGAATATGAAAGGATGATGTCTAAAAAATAAAATTAATAAAAAAATAAAAAATAAATTTTAGAAATTAAAAAAAAACAAAAAATAAAATTAATGGGTGAGAAAGAGAAATATACTAGGAGAAAGGGAGAAGTAGAATGGGGTAAATTATCTCATATTAAAGAGGACAGAAAAAGTTTCTATAGTGGAGAGGAAGAGGGAGGAAATGAGAAGGACTGAGCAAACCTTACACTCATCAGAATTGGCTCAAAGAGGAAATAATGTACACACTAAATTGGGTATAGAAATCTGTCTTACCCTACAAGAAAGTAGGAGAGAAAGGGAGTGGTGGGCAGAGGGGTGTTGATGGAAGGGAAGGCAGATTGAGGGAGAGGGAAATCAGAAAAAAAACATCATTGGGGAGGGACAGGATGAAAGGAGAAAGAGAATAGAATAGACAGAGGGGGGAAATAGGATGGATAGAAATACAGTTAGCAATAGTAACTGTGAAAAAAGATTTGAAGCAAGTTTCTCATGTCTCATTTCTCTAAATACAGAAAACTGAGTCCAATTTATAAAAATAAGAGCCATTCCCCAACTGATAAATGATAAAAAGATGTGAACAGTTTTCAGATGAAGTAATCAAGCCTATCTATAGCCATATGAAAAATATGCTCTCACTATTGATTGGAGAAATGCTAATTAAAACAATTATGAGGAACTACCTCATACTTACTAGATTGGCTAATTAAGGACAGGAAAGGAAAAAAAGACAAATGTTGGAGGGGATGTGAGAAAAATGAGACATAAATGTACTGCTGGTGGAGTTGTGAACTGATTTGACCATTCTGAAGAGCAATTTGGAACTAGGTCTAAAGGCTGATAAAACCATGCATATTCTTTGACCTAGCAATACCACTGCTAGGTCTGTATCCCAAAAGAGATAAAAACTAAAAGGAAAATGACCTATATGTACCAAATATTTCCAACAGCCCTTTTCTGGGACTAAAGAATTAGAAATTGAGGGGATGCCCATCAACTGGGAAATGACTAACAAGTTGTGGAATGTGATTATAATGCTATAAGAAATGATGACCAGGATGCTTTCAGAAAAGCCTGGAGAGATTTACATGAGCTGATGCAAAGTGAAATGTACTGTGTACAAAGTAACAACAATATTATATGATGATAGTCTGTGAATGACTTAGCTATTCTCAGCAATCCAAGACAACTCTGAAGGACTTATGAAGAAAAAGGCTATCTATCCCCAGAGAAAGAACAGATGGTATCTGAATACAGACTGAAACATACTTTCTTTTTATTTTTCTTGAGTTCTTTTTTTGTCTATATTTTCTTTCATGACCATCGTGGAAATGTTTTACATGACTACATATATATAACCTATATCAAATTGCTTGCCTTCTCAATGAGGGGGGTGGAGTGGGAGTAAGTGAGAGAATTTTGAACTCAAAGTTCAATTTAAAATGAATGTTTAAAACTGCTTTTACATGTAACTGGTGGAAAATAAAATACTAAATAAAAGCAAAAAAAAAAAGAAAAAAGAATGCTAATAGAAATGTAAAATAGTCCCCAACCTCAGAGACTTCACATTCTAATGTGGAAAGTCAACACATGTAGGAAGTTTCAGTTGCAAGTGAGATGGAAAGGACTAGTAGCATTTAGGGTACTGTATCAAGGCAGGTGGTGATATACCTTCTTTATCATCTTTACATTAATGAAGTCCTTTCCATTTCTGATGCTGAGCCATTTGACAGCTTCAAGGACTTTGTTCCCTGTAGCATCTCAGGGGCTTTCACATCTGCACAGGAAGGTGTCAGGTCTTTATCGACAAGGGCTGGCTCCCTAGATGATGATTGTGGTGGGGGTGGGGTGCAAGTGGGTGAAGGGTTAGGGTCTAGAAATAGAGCCAGTCATCTAAGGGATGTGGCTGGTCTGGGGATCTTAAGGCTTACAAATGCATCAGTGGCAGTTGTTCAACAGTGAGTATAGGTGACGTCAAAAAAAGGTAGGTTCTTTCTCCACAAGGATTGCCTCGCCTAGATTATGGTTGCCAGAGCTGGGTTGAATGTAAGACCTGGGGGTGCTGGGCTCATAGATATAAATGAAGAATCAAACACACTCCCAAAATGAGAAAAAAAATGTCCATGAGATGGATTTGAAAAAACCTGAGTCTCAGGGGACCATGAATAAAATCAGTATCAGACACTTTGTCATCTCTGTCCTAGCAGTCACCCATGAGCCTTTTCCAAAATGGCTTTTAATTGAACGCCAGAGTCTGTTCTACAACTTGTTACAAAAGCAGATTGGCTTCCAACACCATGATATTTTAGGTAGAGCAATGATAGGTTTTCTAAATCTGTAGTACAGAAATTCAGTCCTCTTATCCCTACTTATAAACCCCTATAGGGAGAAGGCAATGGATTTTCTGGCAGAATATTTCACTGTGCATGGTTAAAAAATAGTGATATCTATATATGCCTATAATTTCCTTGTACTTAGTATTCAGTTCGAGAAACAGTGAAGCACAATGAATAGAGACCCAATTTAAGAATCAGGAAAAATAGTCTTCCCTCTGGTACTCATTAGTTGCATGACCTAAGGTGAGTCACTTAAACTCTCAGTGCCCACCCCCCAACCTGAGGCAACTCTAAGACTCTATATTGCAGAGCATATGCTGGCCTGCATTAGTAGAGAGAGTTTCCTCATTGGGAAGTTCTGTGTTAAGAGTAAAAAAATCAAAGATCCAGTATAAAAAGAAGAAAAGAAAAAAGAGAAGTAAGGAAGGAAAATTTGATCCATAATGTCATCAATTTAAGAATGGAAAAGACCTCAGACATCATCTAGTTCAACCCCTTCATTTACAGATAAGGATTTAATTCAATTCAATGGCTAGTAAAATTAAAAAACAGTAAAGATGTGTGTTTTCATGAAGGCTTTAAATAATTAAGTAAGATTTTATTCACGGTGAAATGAAAAGGCATGGTATACAATATCTCAGTCCAAAAAAGTACTTTATTCAAATTAATTCAGCAATTATTTCTTATGATCCTATTATGAATGAGGTACTATGTTAGATGTTGGGGATACAAAGGAAAAAAGAAATGATACCTTCCATCAAAGAGTAACTGGAAGAAAGTGTTCATGTATTGTTAAGTAAATACAAAATATATTTGTTGATTGTTTAATGGATTAAATGCCACGTAATGAGGTAAGAGGAGTCATAGAGGAAGTAAAACATATATTTCTAATCTAAACATGATCCTTTCTTCCATCACTTCATTAAGATACTTTGGTATTTCCCAGATTTTCAAGAATTATTTTCAATCCTTCAAACATAGGGATGAAAGTACAGTAAGAAATATTTTTAATGGAGGTAGCCCATCAAGAATGTGTTTTGTCATTTTCCATGTGTTCTGCAGGCTCAATACAAACCAAGTTCTAGAAATTACAAATAGTATTAGTTTGAAAGTGATTCCTGAACTAGGCTACATATCACAAACAGGGGCAAGGAGTCAACCAGTTAGTCAAAGCAAAAATTTTCATTTTCCAGTTTAATCATTTTAACTATTTCATCTTGCTACATTTATAAGTGTGTTTTGCTGTCATTTAGAATAATAGCTGGAATTAATTTGATTATTTTGCATAATATAGAGGAAAGAACATAGGCAGTAAGTTCTAGGTCCAGCTCTTTGAGCCTTCTTTAGACCTGTTTCTCCACCTGTAAAATAAGGTGTTTAGAGAGACAGTATTGCACAGTGAAAAAATGCCATCTTTGGAATCAGAGGATCTAGATGCAAATTCTGATTCTGCCCCTTCTACTTGATATCAGTGACCTTGAGCAGGTGACCTTAAGCCCCTTTCTGGGCCATGGTTAATGCAACTATAAAATGAAGGGGTTAGACTAGATGCCCTCTATGGTCCAGATACTAAAGATACTCCTCCAGCTCAAGATACTAAATATTCAATATACTCCTATGATTAAATGCTCTATGATTATGGCAAGCAAATGTTTCTTTGTTTCATGCCTCACTAAATACTAAAAGGTTCACTGAAGAAAGTTTTCTCTGTGATTGCATCTTTCAAGGAAATATCTAGCAGGATCTTAATCTAGGCATGGAACACACCTTGTAGGAGAGCCTTTAAGACTTCATTTTGCTCTGTTCAGTGATTTATTTTTAATTTTTGGAAATCAACAAATCATGAACACAATGGAATTCTGTATTCTCTTTACTTTTCAGTTGATTGTGTGATTGTAAAAATATGATCTGCTACAGAGAACTTTCTACAGAATCCTGCTTGTTCTTTTCTTATATTTCAAGATGATACCCTAGACACATGCATTGACCATTCTCATAAAGATTTTATAAAGATGAGAAAGTAGACAAGTAGTTAATGATACTTCCTCAGTTGCCTTTTGGCTGAATTTACACTGTCTGTGATTTTTTTCCCATTCTTTTGTTATCGTCCCCTCTTTTTGAAACATCTTGAAAATAAATCTGTTAAGTGTCTTTAAGTGAGTGTCACTTCCACAAGAGATTTCCTCTAGCTGAATATATTTGGTCAGGGCCAACTGCTTTTCCTGATTTTTTTCCCAACTTTTTTCCCCCTGCATTCCAGTTTCATTTCCTCATATAGCAAATCAGTTACTAAGATGATTGGGTGTAAATGAAACACAGAACATATTTTTTTTAGTTTTATTAGCCAAGAAAAAAAAATTGTTTAATTTTAAAAGAGGGGAAGAACTCTGAGAGCAGACAAGCCTTTACAGACATTTTCTACAGGAGACCGCATCTTTATAGTCACACAACTGTGTAGAGAATACAAGATCCTGCTGTGAAAGCATTTTTGTTAAGTCTCACAACAAGTTATGAAAAGCTTCTTTCAGGAAAGTATTACAGAAATTTCTGATCTTCACTTAGGAGAACAAAAGAGATGAAGTAGTTTCTTTTAGGAGAGCCCCACGCACTGAGTACACGCAAAGGAAAAGCTCCTCAGGTAAAGGTATGGATGGCATGATAACACCTTTTAAGCCCAAATGTCACCATGTACTTTCATTGCCTGTCTTGTACAGCTCTGTCCCCCAGATACTGTGCACTGATTCCACAAGAACTCCCACTGTGTCAGATAATAGAAAGCTGCTGGGTGGATAATAGGAAGGGAAGATTTTGCTTACAAGAGGAATGGGGGAGATCAATGCATACTTTTGAAAATGTTCTTCTCTGGGGAAATCAAGTTTTCAGGTGTGTAAAATGGTTCTAGGAATTTGGGGAGGGAAAAATCAATGAAAATAGATGGATGGAGGGTACCAGAAAGGGAAATAATTCCTAGAAAATGGGCAATGGAGAGAAAGGAGAGGTGGGAGAAACAAAGGCAAGGAATAAGAAGCAGCGGAAAGAACTGAGAAAGGGGAGACTGAACAAAAGAGAAAGAGAAAGGATGAGGGACAGGAAGAAACAGAAAAAGGAAATGGTGAAAGGTTGCTTTTATTGCTCTTTCAGTCCCCACCTGGAACAGTAAAGACCCACGGAAACTGAAACCTAAGATACAAGGCAGGCATCAGAGAATAAAGCACTGGGGGGCACACAGAGGGCCAGTGACTTGCTGGAGGGGGTTGGTCCACTCTGCGTTCCACGTTCCCATGGTGACTATTGCCAGAGGAGCCAGCACTGCCCAGCCAGCTGCCCACCTTCACAGCCCCCCTGAGCTTCTACAGCTCCTGCTCCCTCTCCTTCACCCACTTTCATCCCCCTCCACGCATCTCCCCAATCCACACTGATGGTTGAGGCCTGCAGCGAGAGCCACCGCAAGGGAAAATGTGCTGACCCTGGGAGTTCAACTGTCTCTTCTCCAAATAGTAAGTAAGGATTGAGGTCCTGGCCTGAGCTATTCTCTGGGCTCAAAAGTTTTCTCCAAGGTTTTCTGGAGCTCCGCTCTAGAGATCAAGGGAACTTGGCATGAGATATGTTTACCAAGCTCAACATCAAGCAAATGGACTGCTTTTCAGCCTGACTGATGCTCTTGCCTCTAGCCAAGGGCCCTTGGCTTCAGTTCAGGGAAGGGGCAAAGGTGTAGAAATATCCAAGGGGGAAGGGAAAGGGGAAAGGAGAAGGAGAGGGGGGAGAGAGACAGAGAGAGAGAGAAAGAGAGACAGACAGACAGAGACAGAGACAGAGAGACACACAGAGAGACAGAGACAGAGAGATGAGAGAGACAGAGAGAGAGACAGACAGAGAGAGAGAGACAAAGAGAGAGACAGAGACAGAGACAGAGACAGAGAGACAGAGAGAGAGAGAGACAGAGAGAGCAATATTTTATCTTACCTCTGAAGTATATCCTCAGGAAAAGCAGGACTAGGAATCCCTTCTCTAAAGAAAGGTGAAGGGATCTTTTGTAAATAACAGGAGGTCTTGCTGGTTTTTGTTTTGAGGTTCAAAACTACAAAAGGAGTTTATATTAATCAATCAACACATATTTATTAAACATGTGCTATGTGCAAGGTGAGGGTAGAGTGCAGAATTTGGAGTCAGAAAGACTCATCTTCCTGAGTTCAAATCTGGCCTCAGACACTTCCTAGCTGTGTGACTGTGTGGTAAGTCACTTAACCCTGTTTGCCTCAGTTTTCCCATCTATAAAATGAGCTGGAGAACAAAATGGCAAACCACTCCAGGATCTTTGCCAAGAAAACCCCAAATGGGGTCATGGAGAGTCAGACACGACTGAAAAACAAAAACAATAACAATGTGCAAGTAGGAATGCAGAGACAAAAAGGAAACAAAGGTCTGTCCCTCTCCTCAAGGCGCTTCCATACTGTTATCAAAAATATATTTATTAACAAAGGTGTGGTTCTCAACCATTGTTGTCACTATAAGAAAAAGAAGTCCTTGCATTAGAGCCAGGTGGCTTGTTTCTCTCTTAAATGGCTGCGATTTGTTTATGGATTAAAGCAAACTAAAAAGGAAAACAAAACAGAACTTCTCTTCCTCTTGCAGGAATCTCTATTCAGTATCCTGTCCTCCCCATGTGAGTGACTTAATCACCCACCACTGGCCGCAGAAGTATCCTTCTTGAGCTGCTGCACAGTGCTGGACAGAGATTCTTGTCTCAGTGATGGCTCAACCTCAGACCACAGCTGTTGCTATGTTTATTCTTAATATTGTCTGTTTCTTAAGATCGACTTGTATGAAATGGGAGCCTACAAAATGGGAACCAAGTGCAAGATAACATAATGTGAAAAAGGAAACGCTCCTCTTGGCACCTGATGGCCTCCTGACGCGTGTAAGTTAATATTGCCCCACTTCATGTGATTAGCCTTCCTCTTTCAAGTCCAAATAAGAGCACATGCCAAGATGCACTCTTGCTCAAAGAGGCCCGGCACAGATTGGGGGCCCTGAAAAGCTAAAAAGCTCTAATGAAGAAACCGGAAAGTTGCCTGATTCAAGAAGGAGAAATTATAAAGGCTGTCAGCATTGACCTGTTTTCATCCTTCCCTAGATTCTCCCCATGCCTGGATTCATATACTCCAGTCCCACTCCCATTAACTCCTCCCCTTAAAAATATCTCTTTTCTTTCAAAACCAAACACAGGAAGCACCTTTTCTGAAAACTTTCCTGATGTTCCTCCACTGAAAATTAGCATTCCCACCTTGGGTTTGTTCTAGTAACTTGTCTCTGCCTCTCTATACTCTTATCATATTCAACTTTAGTTATTCAATTGGGTTAATAACTATTAAATACCTACTCTATGTAAGATGGGGCAGCTAGGTGGTGCAGTGGATGGAGTTCCTGGCCTAGCATCAGGAGGACTCATCTTCATGAATTCAAATACGGCCTCAGATACAAACTGTGTGATCATGGGCAAATCACTGAAGCCTGTTTGCCTTAGTTTCCTCACCTGTAAAATTAGGTGAAGGAGGAACTGGCAAATCACTCTGGTATCTTTGCTAAGAAAACCTCAAATGGAGTCACAAAGAGTCAGATGCAACTGAAAACAAATGACTGAACAAAAATATGTAAGATAAAGACAGAGGGGCATAGTGGATAACACTCCCACCTTGGAGTCAGAGTAGCCTGGGGAAAGCTTTGGAGTTAGAGGAGCTGGGTCAAAATCTGCATCTTGGCAGGTCAGTATCTATGCCAGATTTTACATTGAATTCAGCATCGATGATGCTCGAGGAGCAAGGAGTGAATTTTAGGAGTGATATTCAAGACCCAACTCAGTGGTAGCTGAAATAAAAACTTGTCTGGGGATGATGTTACATTTGGACGTGAACTTGGTAGAACTAATGCTACATGTAAACCATACTAAGTTTTAGCTTTCTCTCCGTAGAGACAAGGCAGCTAAGTGGTACAGTGTATAGAGCACTGTGCTTGGAATCTGGAAGACTCATCTTCATGAGTTCAAATCCAGTCTGAGACATTTATCAACTGTATGACCCTGAGCATATCACTTAAGACCCCTCAGTTCCTCATACACAAAAATAAGCTGGAGAAGAAAATGGCAAACCACTTTAGTATCTGTGCCTAGAAAACTCCAAATGGGGTCTGAAATAGTCAAATACAACTAAAATGGCTGAATAATAACAACTCTAGAGACCAATGTGGGATAAGGAAGAGTATACTCCAAAGGTGGTGGTGGAGAGAGGCAGAAGTAACTTCATGTTTTTATTATTATTGTATCCTCAAAGTAAGTATCTCTTTATAAAAGCTAATTAATGTTAAATAGATAAATGGAATTGGGGTGGTAGTCACTGACACATGACAATGGGAGGGGAGATACACAACTAGTAGGGTCTAATGGCAATAGAGAAGAGATACCCCCAAAATCTCTGAGGGTACCCCTGTGTAGCACCAACACAATAGTCATAGTGCCGATGGCCACTATGAATATGGCAGAATAGTTCTGAATTGCAAAATATAACAGACTCTTCATTTAGAAGACAGAAACAAAACACTTATTCAGACACCAGAAAGCCAAATCCAACACCAGAAAACTGAAATTCTTCATAGCAACAAAGAAATCTATACACGCTAAACTAACACTGCAGAGAACAACACAATACCTAGCTGTCTCCTTGCCTGTGTCCTGTCCTTTCTAACTGCTCTGACTCTCAGCTTTCTCTAGACTCTGCTCTACCTGTTCAGTAAGCTCCTCCCACCACAGGCTCCATGTGATTTCATTAGACCTATTAAGAGGCAAGGAATATCTTCAAAGCATGAAAGATCTTCAAATTACCATTACCATTAAACACCCTGGAACCCTGAGAAGGAGATATCTTTACTCCTAAAGAGTGAGCATATCTGCTACATATGAAATTAAAAGGTCATGCTAGAGCTCTTAAGATTTTTCTAGCACTAGATACATGATCTAAGTCTTACCTCTGATATATACTTGGCTATGTGATTGGCTAGTCATTTAATTAATAATGAGCTAGTGCCTCTTATTGCCCTATACTAAGACTAAGTTGCAGAAAAGTTACATATCTACTTTGGTAGAGGGAGGTGCTTTACCAGGAGTTCCTTAAACCATTGAAATCACAGATCCAAAACAAAAATTAAAATATATGAAATCTTGTACTTATCACTAGAGAAACAAAAGTGAAAAATAATTGAAGGATCTAGAATGGAAAGAGAAATTATTGATCATCTACATATATTTGGAATATATCTTGTTGACCACTCAATCCAAAGCATACCTGAAAAAAAATGTCCTCTGATAAGTGGTCATCCATTCAGTCCTTCTTTGAGATTGCAAATTTCCATATATGGCACACTGGGAACTTAAAATCTACTCAGATATTTACAGGGTATACTATAATAGTAATTCGTGTAGCTGTCTTATTTTTCCTGTTAGGTTGTAATTTCCTTGAAGATAGGAACCTTGGGCTCATTCCATCTTTGAAATTTCATGGAGAGGTGATGGTATTTTTACCTGTCCTTTTTTTCATTTTTTTGAGGAGGTGGGGAAAGAGGAGCTGACTTAAACCAAATTTAGAGTTAAGAATGAGTTCCCACCTATTCCTGACTCTTTCTTCTAATTGACATTATTTCCATGACCCTACCTATAGATTCTCAATCATGGTCTACTTCTCACCTACAGGTAAATATTTTGAAAAGGTATCAAACATTATGGAATAAAGCAGCGGTTCACAATCTGTGGGTTATGTTCAATTTGTAACAATGAAAATACATCCTGAATATCAGATAGATTCATAATAGTAGCAAAATTATAGTTATGAAGTAGCAATGAAAATAATTTTATGGTTGGGGGGGGGGGGTCACCACAACATGAGGAACTGTATTAAAGGGTCGTGGCATTAGGAAGGTTGAGAACCACTGGAATAAAGGTAACCCTAAGTATGTTTCTGATGGTATTTGTTTCACCCCCACCAAAGATATGATTCAGTTGACATAACTGAGAGCCCTGAGAAACCCTGTTGCAATATGGCCAAGTCATTAGGTCAACAGTCCTTGATCTCTCCCAGGGTCAGAAACTCCCTAGTTTAAAAAAAAAAGCAGATGGTAGCTGTATGAAATCTTTCAGATAGCTGAGCATTATGGTGTATTAAATAGTTCCCTGATAGTATAAGGGAATTGATCCAGTTCCCAAATTTCCACGACATGGACATATATGACAATTTGACTCACTACACTGACATTTTAATTTCCTCTACTTAGTACCCTCAAATACACATAATATTATCTCCTTCAATCAAACTACCTTAATGCTTGGTTTTCTTTTCATTATATTTGAATTTATTTTTAACTTAAATACAAAATAAGAAAATAAAAAAACTATGCCATGTACACAGTAGGATATAAGAGGAAGATTCGATATAAAGCAATAAATTTACAATTCAATAAAACCTATATAATAAATATTTTGCATTATCTTCAAATCTGTCCATCTTTTCTTTGTTTCATTCTATATTTCCTTTTATCCTCTACTGCATACTTTTTACTTTATTTTTCCCACTACTCCCCCCCACCCAAGAAGGATATAATTAAACATGGATAAAAAATATAGACATAGATACACATATACATATGCAAACTATGTGTAAATGTATATGAACACACATATACATATATTCATATACATAGGTATATATAATATATACATGCATATATACTCAAACTCATATATATAAGACCAGTTATGCTTATTTCCACTTGTTATCTGTTTCCTCTGTAGGTTCATAGCATCTTCCTTCATAAGTCCAAGTCTTTCCACATTTTTCTAAATCCACCAGTTCATCATTTCCTACACCATAACAGTATTCTGATCCAGTCACATTCTGTCAGGAAGATTGTCTAATAGAGTTTTTCCCCAATTTTTCTACATTCCCTTGATTCTTCGCTAAATAGGTTTTACTCATACAGGAAAATTTTTATTTAAAATAATCAAAATTATTCATTTTCTACTTCAACACTGCTATCTCCTTATAATATGACTTAAGGTCTGATACTATCCAATCTGGTTTTTCATATCTTTTTCCCCTGGTTTCCTTAAAGTTCCTGACCCTCTGTTCTTCCAGATGAACTATGTTATTGTTTTTTTCTAATTCAGTAAGATAATTTTCTAATAATTTAATTAGGATGTTATCACATAAATAGATTAGGTAAAATTGTTTTTTAAATTATATTAGTTTTACCTACCCACACATGATAAATATTATTTCAATTATTTAGGTATTTGTATAAAAGATGTTTTATGTTTATATTCATGTAGTTCCTATGTCTGTTTTGACAGGTATGTTCACATTTTATACTGTTTTGTTATTTTATATGGTCTAAAACCATATAGTGTAGTTTCCCTATTTTTCTCTTTTGATCAAATCTGATATTAGCTTTAACTCTGTCTGAGATAATGATTACTATCCCTTCTTTTTTACATAATAAATTCTACTCCTGACCTTTTTTATGTTTGTGTGTATCTCTCATTTTTATAACCTTTCCAAAATGTAACATATTGCCGAATTCAAATTTTTACTCTCCTCAGTTTCCGTTTTATGAGTAAATTCATCCCATTCACTTTCTAAACTATAATTATGTATTGCATATTTTCCTCCTTCCTATTTTTCCTCCATATTCTTTTCTCCCTATTCTGGTTCCTCCTATCCTCTATTTTACTTCTACCCTATAACTTGCCCTCCTATTCCTTAACCTATCCCACTTCCAAGAACTTCCCCCATCCTTTTCCTCCAGTCTATCCCCTTTCCCTCTTATTTCTTTCTGAGTTTAGATTTTTATACCCTTCTAAATATATGTGTACTGTTCCCTCTTTAATCCATTCCCAATAAGAGTATGGTTCCCCAACTACCAGCCCTCCTCCCCATCTAATTCTTCTGCATCAGTTCTTCCTCTTGCACCTCATTTGTATGATATAACTACTCTTTTTTACTTTTCTTTTATCATTTTGCTTTTTAGAATCACATCATACTCAGCTCTACCCCTGCTTTCTTTTGAACTACCAAGTTACTAATGACAATTTGAGACATTAAGTTTACATTTCCTCATGTAAAAAGTAAATAATATGTCCTTATTGAGTCCCTTGTGATTAGTCTTTGATGTTTACCTTATATCACTCTTGGATCTTGTGTGTCATATTTTCTATTGATTTCAAGTCTTTTTGCAACAAAATCCTGAAAGTCTGGCAATTAATTGAATGTCCATTTTTTTCATTCAGTATTATACTTAAATTTACTAAGTGTGATATTTTCAGTCATAAGTCCAGTTCTTTTGCTTTTCCATGTATAGTGTTCTAAGACCTGTGATCTTTTAGCATAGCTATTACTAGGTCTTGTGTAATTCTACTTGTGACTCTACCATATTTGGATTGTTCCTTTTCTTGTTGTTCTTATTTCCCTCTTAACCTGGGAATTTCAGGATTTGCCTTTGATATTCCTGTAGGTTTTCCTCTGAGGATCTTGTGGATCAACAGATTTTTTTCCTATTTCTATTCTGTTCTTTTCCCATTTCTACTTCTACTTTTCTCTCTTGTTCTAATACTCTGAGGCAATTTTCTTTAATTATTTCTTGTATTATTGTATCAAGATTCTTTTTCTGATCATAACTTTCAGGTATTCCAATTGTTCTTATATTTTCTCTTCTTCATCAGTTGGTGGGGGGAGGGGGAGTTCAATTAAGTATTATTACATCCTGTTCCACTGCTTCTGTGCTCCCTGAGCATGTACTTGTTCTTTATCACCCAGGACCATGTTTTGCCATCACAGCTTTTGTATTAGCAAGCACCCTAGCATATACAGGATGGCTGCTAGCACAGGTTTTTAGATCTGCTTTTCTAAAGGAAAGCAACTCAAAATAGGTTAAAAGTCTCACTTTAATCAATCAGACATATATAATATACTTAGTTCAGGGGGAAAAGTCAGCACCCTGAACTTCAGAGAATACAAACACAAGTTACAAGGAAAAGTTACAAGCAGACAGAGAAACAGAGCAGCAGATGGGCTACCAACCATCTGACCATTACATCCATACCTAATCAGTTACCAAAGAGGGAAGCACCAACATCTGGTTTTTTCAAAGCCAGGGATTCAACGGCTTCCCAGTCTTGTCTGACAAAATCACACAACTCTTCTCAAAGTGAGCCCCAAAGCAAAACCTCACATCAGGGCATATATATAGCCTTCTCCTGGGTCAGAGAATGTCACAGCCCTGTTGACTCACTGTCCAATTACAAAATAACAAGGTGTGGGCATTCCTGAAAAACAAGCCTCCCACCACAGGCTCCACTTGACCACATTCAGCCTATTAGGGGGCAGAGTATACGTTCAAATGCAGGAAGATTCTCAGAGCCACTCAAGCCACTTAAGCAAAGGGTCTAGTGGCAGGGAAGATCTTCAGATTCCCATTACACACAGCTGAGCCTAATGTCCTTTATCATCAGATAATCTTACCCCCTGCCTCTGCTCAGATGCCCAACTCCCCACACTGTTCAGGAGGTAGGGATTTCTGTGACTGAAGTCAAGGCTACCTCCAAATCCAGCCTCCCCCATGGCTCACAGTTTGTTGTTTCAGTAGAGCTAACCTGGAGTTTATACTTCATTCAGGGCTGAACCTCTGTCAAGTGATCTTTCTTCAGATCTTCTCTGGTTGTCTCAGGAAGACCATGGTTCTGCTCCAACTCCTGTTGATTTTTGCCAATTTGTATTGACTCTTGTTTGTGGAGGAAATCTGGGGAACTTGAAATTTTCCTACCTACTTTGCCATCTTCCCAGAATCTCCTCTAAATACTTGGATTTCAACACATATCACTTGCCTAAATGTTACCATATCTATACACTTCAATCATTCTTCAGTACTTACACATTTAACCTTTTTTACATTTGTATTGATACATTTTGTTTTTTATTATTGCCTTTATTTAAAAATATATTCTCTCCCCAACTCCAGTGTACTATCCCCTGAAGAATAAAAAATAGAGAGGGAAAAAGGCAATTCAGCAAAAACCCACCCAATATATGTAATATTCAACATGCATAGATCCCCCCCCTGCCCACTTTCTGAAAGGAGGCAGGTAAATTTTCTCAATTCTTTTCCTGGACCAGGCTTATTCATTTTAATTGGACAGCATTCAGTTTCTTTTTTGTTTTTCTCCATTATTATTGTTATAGTGCTTGTATATGTGTTCGATTCCATCTCTAAAAGTAAACAAAGAAATCCACCAACTGAACCTTTACTTGATGCCTTTTCAACTTGGTAAGATGCATCAGGATGCATGCTCTCAATTGCAAGGAAGTTTTCTCACTAAAATAGAGATCTAATATGTACATATCTGCAAATGTCATGTAATATTAGTCCTAAAGCAAAAGCAATGTATGGGGAAATTAGGCATAATAAAAGATACCCTAAAACTTTTGAAGAGAAGAATGGCATAAGGATAATTACATAATATTCAATTTTTAAGTATCGACATTATGTGTTACAGTTCTGAAAGAGATTCTTTTGCTAACCATAATTTCTCTTGTGATGCCATCTTAATCTGTTTTTAATCTCTTAATTCTTTCCCAACTGTTCCTTCTCTTCTTTTTTATACACTCTAGGATATTTATAAATAGTGACCTTTTTATTGCTTTGTCCTCTCTTTCTTCCCTCTTCACCTTGGCACTGGAGAAATCAGACTACAAATTTCTTTCATTTGTCCATTCACTTTCAAATATTTGTTTCATAATTACTTCACTTTGTTTTTTCTGTCTTCTCCATTAATAACTTTGCAAGAAGCTGGGGTTTTTTTAACTCTTTAAAGCTTTTTACTTTTCTCCTTCCTGTAATTTCTCTTTCTTTTTTCCTTTAAATAAATGTCAAAATGAAAGGACAATGTTGCTTCACTTTGGTATTCCTGGAATGTTTCAAGATTTTTTTTTAATTCTCATTGTTCTAAAGAAATTCGTTAATCTTTTATCAACTAAAATCTCTGCCAAACTTCCCTATTTGGGGGAAATTAATTTGGTCCATTTTTTAGAAATGATAGCAAATTTTACATGTCAGAGCTTCTTTTCTTTTTGTATTTAAATACTATCCTTTGGTGTATTTTCCCCTTTGTTGTAGATATATTCTATGCTACTAGCATTTTCATGCAATCATCAAAAATAAGGCATAAGGATGGACTGAATGTGTGCTGGGTATGCCTGCACATGCTTTATGCACATATACCTGAAATGTTAGAGTTGGAAGAAACTTTAGAACTCATTAATCAAATCCACTCATTTTACAAAAGAAAAAAATGATACATACAGAGAATATCTATAGTGATAACCAGTAAAGGTAAAAGTTATATAGTCATAGTGTCTTGACTTCAACCAACATCTCCATACTCTTTTCAATCAAATCTAAATAAGCATTTTTAAGCCTTTTATGACCATTGAATATTTCTCTATATTTGACTTAATGGGTTGTTTCTTGGTTGCTTCAGGTCTTTTTTCTTCTTCCCAAGATGCCCACAAAATCTACTCTGTACACCATGTTTTTATTGTATATGTAGGGAAAGATACATAACTTTTTAATCTTTTTCATATTTCTTTTAAGAAATGTATACATCACCTTTCCCTCTCCTGCTGCTCAAGGAGCCACCATGAATGACACTGTAACCAACAGAACTAGAAAGTTCATGATAAACAGACCTCTTCAGCATAAACAGATGGTTATATATGTGCTCCATCCTGTGGAAAGGCCACAGTGCCCAAGACTGAAATTTTAGAAAAACTGGCCAAGCTGTACAAGACAACTCTAGATGTCATTTTGTCTTTGGATCCAGAACCCATTTAGGTGGTGGCAAAACAACAGGGTTTGGCATGACTTATGATTTTCTTGACTATGCAAAGAAAAATGAACCAAAGCACAGACTTTCAAGGCATGGTCTGTAAGAGAAGAAAAAGACATCAAGAAAGCAGCAAAAGGAACACAAAAACAGAATGAAAAAGTCAGGGGTACTGCAAGGCAAATGTTGGTGCTGGCAAAAAGAATGACTAAAAGGCACTATGGATTATGTTTATCCGTGAAGATAATTTTTCACTAGATTACAAATAAACCATGTCAAACTTCAAAAAAAAATCTATGCATCCAGAAATCTGATAGCTATTCCTCTCCACAATTCATACCCATAAATAGCCACATCTTATACATATCATCATCCAAACATCCACATTACCTGTTAAGCAAGAAAAATTATCCAAAATGTCTCTTTGTCAACATAAAGAATAATAAACCCAGATTTTTTGTGTGTATGTAATGAATTTCTTTTATATTCAGACTTGTTTCTCAAACTCAAATTATACTTCAAATTATGGAGCTCTAGAGCATTTCTCTAGCCATTCCTTTTTCTAATAGTTTTCTTCCTTCCCATTTAGTTGCAACTTTCTTATTTGATTTATAATGAAAACTTCAAAAACAATATGGTTCCACTTCTCTAGTATTATGCTCAATTATTGGCTTTTGGCTCAGTATCTCATTTTTGAAGTATCAATGTCCAAATTCATGTTTATAAGCGGTCTAAATGAGTCAGTCTATTCTGTCGCATTTTATGACCCTCTGCCACCATAACTACAAAAGTAGAAAGATTTAAGAGCTATTTTATATTTTTCCTCTCAGCATGCCCAAAGAATTCATTGCAGAGTGTTCAGGCTACTGATTGTTGGATTCTTGGTATTTGGCTAGATTTATCATCAGGAAATAACACAATTTGTGTCCTAGATCTATTCAGAGTCTTTCCACCATGGTAAAACATGTCATAGCTTATGTTCTACTGGTATATCCTTCAGAAAACCAGTGGTCCCTTCCATGCCACAATGAGGTTCCAGAATAGGATTTAATAGAGAGCCTATAACTCTCCTTGAAGAGGTGGACAAAGTAATTGGTATAGTTAATGTTCTTGCACATCCAAAGGCAATAAGAAACATCATTTTATGCGGTGTTTAGCCATCTTGCATCATAGTGCATTTCCAAAAAGACCACCATGAAGATGACTACAGGTTAAGTGCTAACATATATTACAGAGGCTGAGTACATAGCACAACAAATTTCGGAAGAAATGATTCAAGAAACAAGAGAGGCCAGAGGTGACTACAGTACATAGAGCAGTAATATAATTCAGTGGAAATGGTTCACATCCTATCTCTGTCAATTACTATTGCTTTTAACAAGTCAGTTAACCTCTTTGAGTCTCAACTTCCTCATCCATAAAATGAATGTGTTAGACTAGTGAACTTTAAGGTCCCTTGTAGGAGTTATTCTGTTACCATAGACTACTTTCTTCCTGAAAAGAATACAAAAGTGTTGCCCTTTTGGTGTGTTGGCACACACCAAATATCACCAAAACATAAACTGATTATATTCAAAATTATAGCAAACATGGATGAAGTAGTTCTTCTATACCACCTATCAATGTACAATCATACTACTACATTCTTGGAGAAAAGATTAAAATGTTAGCAAATTAGAAGAAAAAAATTAGAAAAAGCAGTAATACACAATCGAGTCATCTCAAACCTGACATTTAAACTAGTTATTTACTCTAATAGAAAATGCATAAGAGAATAATTCTATACTATAACCATTTCCTAAGGAAGTTTGATTGTTCTAAATCAGTTCGCCACAGCAAGATAAACAAAAGATCCTAGACTCTAACTCAACAGGCAAACAGTTGATCTCCATGACAAGCAGAAAAATAAGGCACCTAAGTATCATAAAAATCCAGATTAGAAGATCAATTAGTTTGTGAAGTCTTATGGAAGAGGATAACAGAAGAAAATAAGCAGTCATAAAACAATGAGAAGCAGTGGAGGCAAAAGCAAGTTTACATAAAACTTTAAGAGAGACCTATCTAAACTAGATCATTCTGAAGCCACTCAAGTTTGACACTAAAAGTATAATAAACAGATTGGGGAAAATGGAAAAAAATCTGTAAGTACTTCTGTAGAAAACTCTTCTCCATCATTCATCATGGAGCCACCACATTTGTTTCAGGGAAACATCACAGACCCTGATGAGCTCCATGAGGAAGTAGAAATGACACTAAGAAAAACAAAAATGGGAACAGCAGCTGGAGGAGATCAAGTGTACACAGAAGATGTCTGTGCTGGAGATGAGACAATTTTAAAGTCATTGAGGGATGAATTCTCAACACATCTAAAGGAAGGGAGGACACCAATATTTAGAAAGGCAGCATACTTTATTACTATCAAAAACAGAAAAGCAATGAAGAAAATATGAACTACTAATCCATTTTCCCATCTCTACAAAATCTTCATGTAAGCATAATATACAGGAACAACATCCTTGATGAAGGTATGAGAAAGAAAACAGGTAGGACTTCTGAAATAATATGCTACAGTAGGTCATGTCTTTGTAGTCAAACAGTTGATTGAAAGATGTAGAACTATATCTCACTATTCTTGTTATTAATTGACTTTTGAAAAGTATTTGATTTAACAGAGCAAAGGATATGTATTTATTCATACATATACACACACATCTGTGTATATATACATATGAGTGTGTCTCAAAAGTTATCCTCCAATGCAGTATCTTCCATACATGTTAAAATCATATGAGATTTCTTGAAAAACATAGCAACAGAAATGGTTTTGTTCAACCAACTTTTGATTATTAATAGCAAGTCAAGTACAAAACATTAACATTGGCTTGATGAAAATGATGGTGAAATTCAGAAGCTGATAAACAAAAAATGAGAACTCCATCAGATTTACCAGAAAAGTAGTTCATCTGTCTCTAAGAAGGAAGCATTTAATTCCATCAAAAGTAAAGTGCAAGTAAAGCTTAGAAAAATTCAAGGTTCTTGGTTCATTAAGAGGGCAGATGAAATCCAGTAACATTCCAAAGTACTTTTGTGATGCTCTGATGGCTATTTATGGGCCAAAAACCTATGGTGCCTCTCAACTACTCAGCACTGATGAAGTCGCATTGTTTTTTCATACAGACATGATCCTAGAAGACAGGCTGAACACTTCCATAAAGTTTTCAACAGACCATCATCAACCAATGCTGAAGTCATTGTCTATATACCTCAGGTTGAAATCAATCCCTCTCTGACTGATCTTCCAACTGACAAATAGATTTTGAATGCCGTTAAGTCCCTTTCATGTGACAAAGTGCCTGGTGCTGATTCTATTCAAGCTGAGATTTGCCAGGCAAGGGGTCCCCTGATCATACAAAAACTTACTGAAATCTTCCAGTTATATTGCAAGTGGAGGTTATCTTCCAGGAATTCAAAAATAATTCTGTTCTCAATCTCTTTAAAGGAAAAGGAAATAGGTTGTCCTGTGACAATCATGATGGAGGAGTCTCTTTTAGTCATTGCCAGCAAGATTCTTGCCAGAGTCCTCCTTAATAGTCTGATGCTTCACCTGGAAGATGATCATCAACACAAGAGTCAATGTGGCTTCTGATAGGGTCAAGGAACAGTTGATATAGTTTTTGCTGCCTGACAACTCCAGGAAAAATGCCAGAAGCAGTACAAAGGTCTGTACACAATGTTTATAGATCTAAAGTGTTTGATACTATTGGTCATGAAGGCTTGTGAAAGATCATGGCAAAACTTGGTTGTCTATAGAAGTTCAACAGTATTGTATGGCAGTTCCATGACAGCATACTTGCATGGGTTCTGGATAATGGATAAAGCTCTCACCCAGTCACCAATAAAGTGAAGCAGAATTGTGCACTTCCTCTCATTCTTTTTAGCATGATGTTTCCAGCAATGTTCTCAGACACCAAGCTCAGCTATTGCACTGACGGTAAATTATTTAATTTGTAAAGGTTACAAGCCAAGACTAAAGTGGAGGGAGAGTTGGTTCATGACTTGTTTGTTTGCAGATGATTGTAAAAAAATGAACATTTAATGAATTGCCAAACTTTCAGGATTTTGTTGCAAGACTTGAAATCAATAGAAAATTTGACATACAAGATCCAAGAGAAATATAAGATAAACATCAAAGAGTAATTACAGGGACTCAATAAGGACAGACTGTTTATTTTTTATACACTGAAATATAAACTGCATGTCTGAGATTGTTATTAGTAATTGGGAAGAAAGAAAGAGTGGGGTAGAGCTGAGTATAATGTGATTCTAAAAAGCAAAATTATGTAAGAAAAGGTAAAAAGAGTAATTATCTCATATAAATAAAGTACAAGAGGAAGAACTGATACAGAAGAATTACATGGAAGAGGAAGACTGGTAGTTCTGGAACCCTGCTCTCATTAGGAATGGGTTAAAGATAGATAGATAGATAGATAGATAGATAGATAGATAGATAGATAGATAGATAGATAGATAGATGATGAATGAATGGGTAGATAGATAAATATATGTAGAAGGGTATAAAAGCCTTCTAAATTCAGAAATAAATAAAAAGTTAAGGGAATAGAGAAGAAGGAGAGGCTTAGGAAGGTATTTCAGGGTAGGGGGAGAGGATAAGGGAGGGATCTTTGGCAGTGGATAGGTTAAGTAATAGGAGGGCAAGGTAGTTAGTAGAAGAAAAGTAAAGGAGACAGGAGATATAGGAACTAGGAGATATACACAATAACAAAATAAAGATTAGGAGTAGAATTTGCTAGGGGAAAAGCAGGGGTAGTAATCATAATCTGAGACAAATTTAAAGCTAAAATAGATTTGATCAAAAGGGGAAAATGGAGAAACTGCACTATATGTCCCCCATATTAATCAATATTGTTTTAGAATTTTTAAAATAACCAGACAGTATGAAGCAGGAGTATTGCTATGGTATAAGAAATGATTAGTTGGTGAACTTAGAAAAATATGGAAAGACTCGGATCTATGAAGGACTGCATTATCCACCCACAGAGAAAAAGATGACAAACAAGAATAATACAGTCTTACATAGATATAGATGAATGCAAATGTTTATATATGTGATTATAGATATATAATCATATGTATGTATATATGTGTTTGTGCATATATTATGTGTGTATATAGTGTGTGTATCTATGTATATATGTGTATGTGTGTGTGTGTATATATATATATATATATATATATATATATATATATACATATACTTAATTGTAGCCTTGGGGGAAAAAGGGAAGAGGGAACAAAAAAAAAAGTTTCCCTAGAATGTTAAATGAATCCTTTGTGGGAGACTTGGGGAGGATATGAACCAAGATCACAAAGAATGAGACACAGTGAATGGTTGTTATCGTTACCATTAGAGAGAGTACCCACATAGGTGAGGTCACAGATCCAAAGAAGTATGGATGTATTCTCTTCTTGTTATATGTTCCTACTACAAGTAAGCTCTGCTTTCTCCAAATCTGTGACATTCTAATTCAGTTTTAAAGATTTCTTTAGTTCTTCTATAAGAAAAGGGAGCTGAAAGAGATGCTTTGAAATGTTCTTTCTAGCTTTAGGCCCTATATTCCTATGGGACTTCTTTCTCTTTGCTATCTTATGCCATTTCTTTCTCTAGCTTATTTTACAGAAGAGGAAACTGAGGCAAGTAGAGTTAAATGACTTGCCCAAGGTCACTCAGCTATTGTCTTGGGCCAGATTTGAATTCAGGAAAATGAGTCTTCTTGACTTTCAGCCCAGGACTGTGCCACCTAGCTTCAAGGACAACAAATTTAACAAATAGGCGTATACATTAAAAATATTGGGTTTTCAGTCTATATAAATTAATGAAATCCCAAACTTTTTAAGGAATTAAATGCTACCATTCCCCAAGAAACATGAAGTTCTCTAGATCATAGACATTAAATTCATTTCTCAGGTAGTCTCTTTTTCATGAATGCACAATACATATCTCTTGACTATACACCCCATACTCCATAGAAACTCTGCCAGTAAATCAAGTAAAATAAAATTCATATTATGCTTTTTAGTGCATAGTTAGTTTGAAGAAAAACTAGAATAAATTATCATTTTCAATAATCCTCTGGGATAGAAAATCCAAGATGCATTTTGGAACATGTACTTAAAAACTGACTGATGCTTCTGATGTATTGAGAGACTAGAACTTATCTAAAAATAGATATAAAATGTTCATATAATTGACTTGGTACAGAAATCTGGTTCTATGCCAGCACAGAGTGGGTTATAGGAAATACTTCCTATCACATTTTCATTATGCTTCCTCATATAAAATAAAAGTTTTTTAATTGGAAAATAATAAGAGATCAATTAAATGAATTACCATCAGGGGTGGGGCTATTTTTTAAACCAATGACTTGATTAGCAGTCCATAGCATTTGTAGTAGAGGGCTAAAAGTTGTTAAAACTCAGAATGATTTTTCACATTCTGAAATTTCTGTTGACTTTAAATATGTTGCTGTCTGTTCATGATATTTACCAGTTCTTCCCTCCCTTTCCACTAAAAAAATAAAATAAAATAACTATTTCTGTGGCAGAAAAAAAGGAAAGCAGTAGTGACAAATATCAGAAAAGTCTAAGATTATACTATATCCCCAGAGTGTGGAGCATACTAATGAATCAGTCATTCAAGTGAGTATTGGTTCTCCTTTTTTTCTCCTAGTCAATGTTTCTTTATTCAGTTCACTGCTTCCAGAAAGAAATTACCTCTGTGAGATATGGGTAGCTTAAAGGCTAGCTGCCACAGAATAGCAATCCTAAATGTGAATGTGAACACAAATGTGAAGAGTAACCTCTGTGAAGAAAAGTGCATTCAATATTTTTATCTTTGACCAACTCAACATAAGAGTTTAGATTGATGATCTTTGGAGGATGTTCTTCTCATAACTCTGATAGGAAAATGTCTCTATTAAATAACTGTCTTCTGTTGCACACAGGCTATGGCACCATTTACTAAGAAGAAAATATCCCAGTAAGTTGAGAATGTATTGAATTATTTTAATTCATTGGCAAAATATTGTTATTTGTTGAATTAAGCATAAAACATCATTTCATGTTCATATATCTATTAGAATTTTCACTCTTATTCAACATGCAACTGAGATATTACCAGATGGAATTTCACTTCACACCCAAGAAGAAGGTGTAAAAGGTGTATAGAAAGAAAACTGGAACTGAATCTTGTAAACTAAAAGTAAATAAACAAATCAATTTAAATTTTTAAAATGTACACAAATTCACTGAAGAAAGTGCCTCCTTAAAAAGTAGATTTGGTCAAATGGAAAAGAAGTTACAAAAGTTCAATGGAGAAAATAATTCCTTATAAATGAAAATTGGGCAAGAGAAAACTAATAATTCCATAAGATATTAAGAATCAATCAAACAGAACCAAAAGAATAGAAAAATAGAAGAAAGTGAGAAATATTTCATTGAAAAACCAACTCATGCAGGGGCGGAACCAAAATGGCAGGGTAGAAGCAGCGAAGTTCCACAGCTCCCACACAGCCACCCTGAATACTCATAGGATGCAACTCTAAACAAATTCTGGGGCTCTCAAACTCACAAAAATACAGAGAACACATCTCTCACTGAAAGCAGCTCAGCAGCAGGGGCTCATCTCAGCATGCCGGGAGCCGAGGCCAGCGCAGCCCAAAACCAAAATCACGGCCAGGCCACAGGGTAGTCGGGAGGAGCCGAGCCTCCCAAGCTGCAGCACGACTCTGCTTCAGAGAAGATCTACAGCACCTCAAGCTATCTTCACATCTAGCAAGACAGGATGAGAGAAGGTCAGTGAAAGTGAAACTTTCAAGCTGAATTAGGGGGAGGAAAAGCAGTTCAGCCAATCTGCTTCCAGGGAAAGGAAGCAATGGAGGAAAGGCATGAACTGCTGTAACTGGCAGGTGCCCCCACTGGGCTGCTTCAGAGCCCCTGGCCTGCGGACTCCACAGGGGAGCTGAGTCGATTGATCAGGATCAAGTGCTCTTGCTTTGAGCGGCCTGGATCCGATCATGGTCTTCAGTGGTGGTCCTGGGGGGCACTTTCAGCAAGCCAAAGCTGGGAGGGGGTGCTGCAACACCCCCCTAATAGCTCCAGCAGCTGGGAAAACTCCAGCAATTTGGAACAGAGCTTTCCCTCCTGGAAGCAGAGTTGCACAAAGCTAAAAAAAATAAAAGCCAATTAATTGAATGGACAACATGAGGAAAAGGAAGCAAAATAAGAACAGAAATAAAACTCTAGAATCCTTCTTTGTGGACAAAAAGGATCAAAGCATGGAACAGGAGGAAGACAACACAGTCAGAACTCCCACACCAAATGTTTCCAAGACACTTGAAGAATTCCT
>CM053593.1:98624362-98647082 GCA_028646575.1 Pseudocheirus occidentalis | reverse complement strand
TGGAGGAGAGCATAAAAGGGAACAGATTGTGGGAGGGGTCTTACAGTGGGATCAATGTTCTGGGCTGGGGGGTAGGGGCAAAAAGGGGAGAAAATTTGTAACTCAAAACCTTGTGGAAATGAATGATGTAACCAAGAAAATAAATTAGCATTAAAAATAAATAAATAAATAAAAATAAACTGAAACAATAAGGTTATATTAATTCAGTAGTCCAGTTCCACAAACACGTATTATGTGCAAAGGACTGTGCTAGGAGCTGGGGAATATAAAGATAAAACAAAAAATAATAATTCTGGCCCTGAAGAAGCTTCCAATTTCATTAGAGAAGTAGAATTGATTCTCCTTTTTGTAGATGCATTTTATTGATTAAATCAAGATCCAGGACACCGAAGAATCTCCTGGAAAAGATCCGTAATTACTAAAAGGATTTTGACCTGTCCATCCACACAAGAAAGATAAAATGGATGAAGATGGTCTATTGCTCAAATTTCTCCATGCTTCTTGCACCAGACAGTATAGATGAACTATGAGCTTGATCCAGAGTTGAAGAGGAGAGTGGGCTGGATTGAAAAGCACATTTACTGACCTCAAGCTTCTCACAACTGCAAACTTTTCAATACAAACATGTCTACAATGTTCCTATATGACAGCAAGATCTGGAATACCACTAACTCTGAAGAATTAAAGATGAGCATCATACAGAAAGCAACGGAAAGGCTCATGGTAAGCGTGAGTAGGTTGCAACACATAAGCAATGAAGAACTTGGAAGAAAAACAAGAATAAAGAATGTCATCAAAGAATGGTATAACAAAGAGATGGGAAGGTCATTTGACAAGAGCGAGGGATTGACAATTAGATGGCTAGAGTGTTCTCTTGGTACCTTGGCAATGTGGGGAGAAGGTGAGAAGGACCTTTGGCATGTTATGGGGCACTTTATGACAAACTTTTTGAAGGACATGGAAAAGAATTACAGACGTGGATGGAGAGACAAGAATGGGTTCTAATCTGCATTGTTAGTGAGATACAAAACATATAAATAAACAAAAGATCATTTGTGAAAGGTCCTATGAGGTACATTACTTCTGTCCTGAGGGTTTGAAGAGAGGGAAAGAGAAGGGTAAGAGTAGTGCCCTAATGCTGTAGAAAGGAGGAAGTTACAGAGTAAAATGAACCAAGAGAATAATATATACTAGGACAATAATACAGAAACAATAATGACAACAAATGTGACTGTTGAACCTTTTAGTCAAGTCTATACATATATATGTATATATGTATATTATATATAATATATACATAAATGCATACACACACATACATATGTATGTCTATAGTCTCCCTAGATCAGTGGTTCTGAACTTTCCTAATGCTGCACCCTTTTAATACTCATATGTGGACGTATCTGCATGTGGGTGGATCTCCCTGGAGAGGGATAGAGGAGAGCAGTGTCTTGGTTTCTAAGACCATCAAAAATATGTGTTTTCCGATGGTCTTAGGTGACCCCTGTGACCCCTATGAAAGGGTCATTTGACCCCCCAAAGGGGTCGTGACCCACAGGTTGAGAACTGCTGCCCTAGAGGAATATATACGTGTGTGTATATACACATATAAGTATATGTGTATATAATATGCATACAGTCTCCCCTGAGAGAGTTAAGCTCCTTGAGAGCAGGAACTCTTTGTTTCATTTTTGTTATTGTAGCCATAGCACTTGGCACAGTGCCTGGCATGAAATAAACACAATGTTTTTTGAATAAGCAGATAAAAGGAAAACCACAGGAGAATGTTGTCACAGATGTCTGTGATGTAAGAAAATTTGAGTGAGGAGCAGTTATTATCAGCATCAAAAACTGAAAAGAGGTCAAGGAGTATGGGGAATATAAAAAAAATCATCAACTTTAGCCAATATGTGATAAGCAGCCTCAGAGAAATGTTTCAGCTGATTAATAGAATTGTAATTCGGTTTACAGGGGATTAGTGAGTAGGAAGTGAAAAAGTGAAGGATAAATAGACTGACATATTGATTGATTGATAAAGATAAAGGATAGCTTTGTCTAGTTTGTGAAAGGGTTATAAAGCAAGGATGACAGCTTGAGTATCAGTGTCAAGTTCTGAGTGACTCATTAAAGAAAGGGAAGGCCAAGACATGGAAGGGGCCAGTAGGCAAAGAGCAACTGAAGACAAGAAAAAGGGGATGATCAAAAGAGCAATCTCCCAGAGGCAACAGGAGAGGATGCGGTCAAGGAAACAAGCAGAAAATTTCATCTTGCTAAGAAAGTCTCTCTCCTCCTCTGAGCCTGAACCCCAGGATGAAAGAATGGGGAATAATACTGAGAGATTTGGGGATGTAGAAGGAGGGAAAAGAGAGAGCTCCCAAAGCATGGCCTCCTTTTTTAGTAAAAGATAAGGTCCTCTGATGAGAGAAAGTGGTAAGAGATGGCATAGAAGGATTTAGGAGAAAAGGTTTCACATATGTACTTTGCAAGGAATGATAATCAGAATAATTTTCTAATGTCAAAGACTGAACATTAAAAGTTGTGGAACATTTGAAATGTTGGATAGATTCTGGACTTCTCAAGATGCAATTGCTAAGTTCTTGGAAAGAGGAGGAACTTCCCACTTTATTCTCCTGTGATTACATTTTTCTATTGTATCTGAGCATCTTTATTACAACTCACAAACTCCCACATGCACTGGCAAGTCAGGTCCCCAGAGCAAGATTGCTATGTCTCCCCTTAGGGTTCCAGAGTCTAACACTGAAGAGTTAAATGTTGTTTTTCTAGTACTATTGTTCATGAACCCCCACAACCATGCTTCTCCCTATGACTTAGCAGTTAGAAAAGGATCCTTAATATGGTAGTATGGTTGGTACAAGGCATCCCTCTGACAATCTATAATAAACTCTTCTATAAATTCATCTGTAGTACAGGGGAAAGTGGGATGATAAATATATGTAGCAAAGGGATTACATACCTCCTGGAGGTCCTTCTGCTGAAATTCACAAGAGGTTCCCTTTAGGTTCCCTTTAGTTTTCTGCTGGGTTCTTTGTAGAGCATTAGATAGATAGATAGATAGATAGATAGATAGATAGATAGATAGATAGATAGATATAGATATAGATATAGATATAGATAGATAGATAGATATAGATATAGATATATATCTAGTCTGTCCTTGATTCCTGAAGGAGACACTTTCATAAGTTCTTCTGGGAACACTATTAGGATGTTGAAGGGAAAATGGACAGTCAAATCCTCCAACTTTCCAAAGTTCACAAGATCCTCCTCTAGCCAAGAGAGAAAAGGGGAAAATAGGGACGTGATGGAGGTCAAGTTGTTTTCCTCACCTTTAAGCTGGTTCTTTCTCAGGGGTTTGTTTGGAAGGTTCTCTCCTATATCATTCCTTCTGTCTCCATTCCCAATAACTCAGTAGTGCTATACAGGTCCCAGAGGATAGCCAATCTGAACAGACCTCCTGTAACAAGTAGGAGATATCTAGGCTAGTGAACAATTCACAACTAGTGGACATTTAAGATATAGTGGTGCTTGATAAGTACATCAGGTCTAGGTGGTTGACATGTGATCTCATCTGATAAATCTATCAGCACATGGCATATTATTACTTACTTTCAGTGGTGTAGGAGAATTTATTGAATGACTCAGTGACCCTTCCCCACCCTTACACTATGAAAATTCAAAGAATAAAGATGCCAGTGGCAGAAATGAGGGCAAAGCTGATAAGAAAAATCAGATCTGAAGGGTGCAAATTAAGCAAAAAGTAAGAATAAACTGAGTCAACTGGAATGGAATTTAAAAAGGAAAGGACACCAGCAAACAGAAAAGAGGGATTAAGCTTTCAGAAGCAGGACCAAAAAATAAGGTCGCTATGGAAACAAATTGTTGAATGAGAAAAAATGTTGGTTCACCTGCCTTTTGTAATCATACGTGGGATGTAGCACCTTAAATTAACCACCACAAGGAAATCCAGAGTTCTGACATGTGAAACATGAGGATATCATTATTAGCTGGCATTTGAGCACCAGCCATGAAGAATATATTACAACAAAAGTCCAGACTGGGTTATTTCAATATTATCAAATTCATCTTAACACAAACCAGAGAGGTTTGTGTTATGAGCCTTTTAGATGAAGAAGGAATTCAGACATACCAACTCTGTTACTACAGACTCAAAATAATTCCAAATATTGTACCATGCTGCCCTGCTGTTGGTGCATATTTTTTAAAGTGTTTTTAGAAATCCATTGGGATGAAAGCAATATTAAATACCATTTTTACTACCTCAGCATGATTCATGTTTCTCACTACCTTGCTGCTTTGTCTCCTTCTGTCAAAAGTTCGCCTACAATTAATGTACTCACAGAATGCTTATATTTCATGTCAAATAATGAAAATGTCAACAAAGCACTATTTTAAAGTACATGTTTTCTTGATCATTAAGAAATTTTAGAAACCCCATTTTAATACTAAGTAAAGCTGAAAGTGAGCACATAAAATTAATTACAGGCAAATCCAACAAAACATTGTCCCAGACTAACATCATGTTTAATCGTATCAATAATTGTTATTAAAACTAAATTCCATAATACCAAAAAACTCTACTATAATATCCTTTTGTCATTCCCTCCATATGCAAATCTGATAGTCACATACTGAATGTGACTACTGAACCACTTTGTCAGTCAGTCAATCAGTAAGTACTTATTAAGTTTCTATCGTGTGCCACATGCTATGCTAAAGCACTAGGGATACAAAAAGAGGCAAAACACAGTCCTGCCCTCAGGGAGCTCACAGTCTAATGGGGGGGGGGGAGATAGCATGCAAACAATTATGTACAAAAAGTCATACAGATAAATTGGAGATTATCAACAGAGGGAAAGCTCTAGAATTAAGGGAGGTGAGGAAAGGCTTCCATAGAAAGTAAAGTTTTTGGCTGGGACTTGAGGGAAGCCAGAGAGTACAGGAGGGGAAGATGAGGAAGGAGAGAATTCCAGGCATGGGGGAGGGTCAGTGAAAATGCCTGAAGCATAGGAATGGAATATTTTGTTTGAGGAACAGCAAGGAGGCAAATGTCACTGGATCACAGTACATGGTGAGGGTGGAGTAGTGTATAAGCACAAAGGTGCAATGAGACAGTGATGAAAATCTTTGAATGCCATACAGGATTTTTATATTTGATTCAAAGTGACAGAGAACCATGGGAGTTTATTGAGTAGGAGGGTGATATGGTCAGACCCGTGCTTTAGGAAAATCACTTTGACAGATGATTGATGGGTAGATTACAATGGAGAAAGACTTCAGACCAAGTCACAAACTATTGCATTAGTCACCCCCACCATTCATCACTTTCATTTCTTTATGTGTGCTGATGAATGAAGAGAAGATAATCATGCAAGAGTACCAAGTCCACTAAAAATTTATGTTATATAACCTCAACTGGGCACTCACTGCTGCTAGGAAATCCTACTATACTTCCTTTATCAACTGACCACTCCATTCTCCACAGTGGCTCTTCAAAACCTTTCCTTTCCTCCTCAAACCTCCTTTATCTCACTCTTTCTCCCACTCAGCTGATAACCTTGCTTCATATTTTACCAAAAAAGTTGAGATCATTCACAGTGAGCTCCATCTTCTCACCTCTTCCTCTTATCACTCAGTTCCCTTCTGTCTCTTTCTCTTCCTTCACTGCTGTTGCACATTATGGAGTGGCCTTACACCTTACCAAGACATTTCATTTTATCACTCTCTCCTCCACCTCTGTCATCATCGTTCCTTCACTTATTTTCATTCTCTCCCACTCTACTGGATCATTTCCCGATGTCTACAAACATATCCGTATCTTCTGAAAAAAAAAAGCCACAAACCTCTCACTTGATCCTTGCATCACCACTAACTATTGTCCTATATATCTTCTGTTCTTTGCAGCTAAACTCCTCAAAAAGGCTGTACACAATAGGTGTCTCCAATTCCTCTCCTCCTTACACTTTTCTTAACTCCCAAAAATCTAGCTTCCAACCATATCATTCTATATTATTAATGATCTTTTAGTTGCCACACTTAATGGCATATCCTCCTTGATACTTCCTTATCTCCATGTTTTCAGGACAGCACTAACTCCTGGTTTTCCTCCTACCTATCTGACCTCTCCTCCTCTGTCTCCTTTGCTGGATCCTCCTGTAGATCACTCCCTCTAACCATTCTCCTACTCCCTCAGGCTCACAACCTAGGAGTCATTCTGGATTCCTTATTATTTCTGATTTCCTATATCCAAACTGTTGCCAAGGTCTATTGATATCACCTTGACAACACCTCTCCTATACATCCCCTTTTCTCCTCTTCTACTGGCCTTCATCACCTCATAGCTGGACTATTGCAATAGCCTACTGGTGGATCTGCCTCCCTCATCTCCTCATTCTAATCCATCCTTCGTTTAGCTGCTACAGTGGCTTTCCTAAAATTCAGGTGTGATCACATAATCCCCCTGCTCAATAAACTCCAATGGCTTCCTATTGCTTCTAGTAGCAAAGGCAAAATGCTCTTTTGGGCATTCAAATATAGGTTATATGACATTTGCAACCTAGTCCTTCCTACCTTTCCAATATTTTTATACCTTCCTGCCCAACATGTACTCTTCAATCCAGTGACACTGGCCTGCAGGCTGTACAATGAACAAGATACCACTTCTTGACTCCAGGTGTGTTGTCTGGTTGTCCTTGCCTGGAATGCTTTCTCTCCTCCACTCCAACTAGTGACCTCCCTGAGTTCCTTAAAGTCCCAACTAAAATCCCACTTTCTACAGGAAGCCTTCTCCAAACCCTCTTAATTCCAGGGCCTTCTCTCTCTTCATTATTTCCTATTTACCTTGTATATAAATTGCTTTGTATGCTTTTTGCATGTTGTCTCACCCCATTAGATTGTAAGCTTCTAGAGGGCATGGACTGGCTTTTGCCTCTTTTTGAATCCCCAGTCTTTATCACAGTGCCTGAAACAAAGTAGGTACTTAATAAATATTTATTGATTGATAACATGTGTTATAATATGTATAAATCGAAAGTTTTTCTTCTTGTTTCCCAGTAAGCCTATCTCAAAACTTTTCTATACATAAATTTTAAACATTTTCCCAGTAGGAATAGACTAAGGAATGTTTTCATTTAAATTGATTTTTTCCTATTTTTCAGAATCTAAGACTTTAGTTATTTCTAAATTTCTATTTAGTTATTATTATATGGTTACTAGGACCATACAGAAGGCATATGAGCATGAAAAGTAGTTCTAAGTAATAATAACCACAGTGAATTTTATAAGGTATTAAAACTCAATATGAATTTAACTTAGTGAGTCAGAAATTCTATTGTAGTAAAATAAATGACCTAAAAAAAATGCCATGAATTCAGTTTGGTAATGGTCAGATGAACCTATTTCATGGGACATCTCTCTGTGGCTATAATATGGAAAGCAAGATAAATCCTTTTCCTTAAGAATAGCATTCTAACAGATTTAATATCTAATTTTTCTTTTGTTTAAAGTGATTAATAATGATAGAAGACCAAGCAAGAAACTTTTCCTATTTATATTAAGTGACAACTACATTACTCTGTTACCTCCTAGCTACTTTGGAGAGGTCTGTGTGATACAGTGATCAGAATTTACAACTAGAATTCCTAACCCAATTCAAGGGTTTATTGGCCTTGAATTGTTTGGTGGCCACAAATACACTTAGAAAAGAGAGTCTCAGGGAAGAACAGGCACAGGTAGAGACTCGGGATTCAAGCCAGACACCAGGAATTAAGTGAATAATGAAATTCCAACCAGGAAATGAAAAACAGTATATCACCATCATCAACAGGCATGTGTGTCCACACAGCAGTACAACTTAGGCAGGACAATTAAATGTCAGAGAGGGATTGGCTCCTTTTTACTCTAGTTTTAAGTGGACTTCTTTTTGTGAGCAAATAACAGCACATACCAACCTTCACATCATGTTATTTGCCCTCTGGCCATTATCCCTCAGTTTGAAATTTGAACTGTGCCCCTGGAATACCAGACTCTGATAAGTGACTTTTCAGCACCTTGCCAGGAGTTAGGCCTCCATGGCACTTCCCATCCATCTCCACACATTGTCACCTACACTACAGTCATCACCCCCATATACTCCTCCCTACTTGCCCCACCCTCCAACCCTGCACCTGTACCTTCTTCCTTATACTACACTTCAAAGGATCCAGTTTCAAATCCCTCTTTGATAGTTACTACTTAGAGGACCTTGAAAAAGTCACTTAACTGCTGGGGGCTTTCAGGATTCATTTTTGGAGTAGCAGATAGATCAGTAGACTTTGAATCAGAAAAGTCTTCATTCAATTCCAACTCTAGTGCTAATTTTGTGACCCTGGACAAGTCACTGATCCTCTATGTGCCTCTGGCAACTTGCTAGGGCCCATGGACTAAGCCAGATCAGCAAGGGTGGCTCATAGGCTGACCCAAAGCTGAGTAATGCAGCTTTCACTGTCATCACCTTCATTTCAGTTGCCACCCTTTTTTCCCCCTAACTTCGTGCCCTTGCGATGGCCTCTTTCTGTATATAGTTCAAGATAATGTAGCCTCATTTCTCCACAAATCTCAAGCTTTGGAATTAGGCAAAGAAAATAACGTCCTGATCTTTGTAAATGAAAACAGCTTTCTGGGAATGGCCCATCTCATTCTAATTGAAGTGAGATAGATTATTTTAATTCTTTTGCTTGTTTGTTTTTTAAATAAACCCACACATGGGATAATAAAATATAGTGGGGAAAGAAAGTTAAGATTCTAAGCTTTCAAGTTACAAAGATTCTTTTTCACTAATCCTTTCAGAAAATAGAACTTAAATCCCTCAACATACTGTTTGTATGGCTATAAAATCAGCCCTCATAGAATCATAAATTAAGATCGACAAGGGACTTTAGAAGCCATTTAAGCCAACCCCTTTATTTTGCAGATGACACAGAATTGTCCAAGGGCCACACAGATAAGTCACAGTCAGGTCTTCAACCCCAGCTGACTTAAATCTAGTACAATTTTTCACTACAGTGCAATTCCTCCCTATCACTTTGATCAAAGAAGCAGATGGTGTCATGGAAAGACTATGGAAATGGAACTCAGGAGGACCAAGTTCTACTTTCCACTTTGCCCATAAAAAGCCATGTGACCTTGAATCTTTAAAATGATCCTCAGCTTCCTCTTTTCTAAAATGAGTTGGGACTAGTTGATCTCAAAGAATCTTTACATTCTAACATTAATTAAATTTTCTGATTCATCTCACTCATCTTTTGTCATTTCAAAGCCCAGTTTTCTGTTGCTTCTCTGTTTATAGTTCTTCCATTATCAAGGACAGTGAGAAAGGTTGGGAGAAAAATTCAAATCTCTTTGTTTTTATCAGAAGCTCTAGGCGAAAGCATCTGAAACTACTGGCTAAACTTCAGTTATTTATTATTTATCTATGCTACCCCACTGTGCCTTGGAAGTCCAAAACCACCATTATTTGTTTCTTTGTATGGCCTTCAGGGACTAATAACAGAGGTGTTATGTATACAACATTTGAGGAATACATGCTCATGGAATATTTTGAGTTTCCCATAACTATTGTCTAAAAAATTTTCTTCCATTGATTAATTTGGTGGATAAGGATGCAAAATGGTTTCAATTATAATCTCCTGGTTAAATGTTCATAACTTTGTGAAAAGTTTGCCTTTTGAGTTGGAGCTTTCCATTCTGTGTTTAATCTCCACCCAAGTAAAGTTATTTTTTCCCTTTTGGAAAATTTGAGGAAAAGCCCTGTGATGATTTATAAGTTATAAAAGTGGAAAAATGCACTCTTCCTATTATTTAATGAAACAAAATCAACTGATAACTACACAAGATTGAATAAGCAACTACTGTCCAATAAGTGCTTATTTTTTATAGTAAATATAGAGACTTCAATATATAAAGATCAGCTTTTCCCCATTTTGGAAAATTCCTTAGTCTGGATGAATAATGGTAGGGATGACAGAAAATTCTTTGTTGATTATACACAGTAAACATTCTTAAAAGAATTTTAAGGGTAAGGAACTATATAATGCTCGTATATGTCTGTGTCTGTGTGTGTGTATCCTTGTTTAAACTGACATGGAGTCATAAAAACTGTCAAAAAATTCTATGTCAAGTATGACTTTGAAAAAGTCACCCACATTCTTCAAGTCATTTTTCATGTGTAAACTAGTGTTCCTCATGCCAGTCCTGAAACTGATAGTTTTGTTGGGTTAAGCAAGAAAACGGATTTGAAAGGACTTTGTAAACTGAAAAAGTCTCAAAAAGTAAAAGTTATCATTATTCATTTAATTTTTCTCATCTTTTTCCAATCGAGTTCAGATAGAAATGGCCCATAGGACTATTATTCTAGCATATGTACTGTTCTATGGGCTCTTGCAAGGTAGATAAAAAAAATAACTGCTATTTGTAATTGAATAAAGGTCAGCTCACTTGTAGGTTTACTGTCATCTTCAAGATAATTCCACTAACTAAAATTTGTACTAAAAATATAACTAAAAATTATTGTTATTGCATAGTCTTCATCTTTTTCAATAGGATTCAGAAATCATTCTGAGACAAGTCGTTGTACTTCTACTATTTTTTTCAATTTAATATTTATTAGACTAGTATGCAGTTGGACAAAATAGATGTTTTTGTCATTGGAAAAAGCTCATCTGTATAGGTTCACTGAAAGCATCTTTGATACAATTCCAGCATCAGACAAGGAACACAGATGATAAGCACCTCATCCTGCTCTCACTTGATTTTCCTTTTTTCTGCTAGGTTGCTGTATTTTGAGCTTTTCATTCCATATAGCCTGGAATTTCTGAGTATTTAGTAGGAATTGTATGTTTTTACAAAAAAAAATTATTCTTTGGTCTTCATAGATCAATATTATATCTGGGAAATTATAAAAGTTTGGTCTGTGACAAGGGTCCAAGTGCATTCCCATTTTTTTTGGCTGCTTTCTTCAGGATATTCTGAGGCAGTCTGTGTTTGTAGTATGAGAACTTGTTATTCACCAATCTATGAAAGATAGCAAGTGTCAGTTAGATGGAGCCAACAAGTTAAGTCTTGGTAAGTATTCATAAAGTGCAAACGTTTGTAGTATGCAGTGATGTGTTGCTGTTTCTTCTGTCCACTTATGTGATCCTTCTGTGATTTCTAGTGGCAATGACTTCATCATAAATTGTCATCATAAACCCCTGTTTCTACAAAAGGATCCACTTGACTAAGTCATTTGTTCAATGCTTCATTATCAACATATAACTGGCTGAGTTCATGTGGATATTACACATGGAGGAACTTTGGGTTCCATTTTTGGATATCATATATTTCATAAGCTCCATCTGAAGATAAAACACTTTACATGATATTCAACAAATCTGAAAGCCCAACAGTGATGTCAGTTTGCTCCAAAAAATATCTCTGTGGGTCTATTATGTGCTCTAAGAATACCTACAGTCCCCTTTCTCCTTTTTAGTAAAAACTGTCAGTCTTTCTATACTTGCCTTAGGTTGATGGGCCCTGTGTTTTGGTAACATCGTATGCAATGTTTTCTTGGGTGGGGGGCTTTAGGATACTTTCCAAATTTCTTCTGGTATGTTTTACTCTCCTGAAAGTGTACACTAAGACTGGAATTGCACAGGTGTTATTTTTTTAAAACATGCTCTTACCATTTGACTTTGCTTTCAGGATTCTGGGAGATTTTTAAATGTATTTAGTTATCACCTTGGTGATACTATGGTCGATGTGTCTTGCCTAGAATGGAAGTTTTCATACTTCAAGTCCTTCAGTCTTCATCTTTCTTTAGTGTGTGTTAGGAATTTTACTTATCAAAATCAAATGATATTTTGATTTCTTTGGAGAAAGATTCCACAACTGAAGTTGTTTAATGTGTTTTTCAATGGAGTCATATAGCTTGATGCCATCCATATACATCAGTGATTGATATATTTTAATTTTATTTCCTCCTTTAAATAGGATTAAGTGAGGTAATATTTTTAAAGTGCTTAGCACAGTCATGGCACATAGTAAGTAGCAAAACCTATGTGAATTTTCTCCTAGATTTGAAGATTTAAAGCTGAAAAAAGACCTTTGAGATCATCCAGAGTCTAATGCCTATTTTTGCAGTTGAGGAAACTGAAACCCACAAAAGTTAAGTGATTTGCTTAATGTTATACAAGTAGTTAATGGTGGATTCAGGATTTTAACGCAGGTCCTCAGTAACAAAACCATCAGTCTTCCCATTGCTTCCCTTCTTGTGATCAAACTTTCTGGTTATTTAAAATGTGGATGTCAAAAAAATTGTAAAAATACTTCACTTCTGTTCATGAACTTTGGAGATGTGAAAATTGGTAATTTCACAAAATCAGCTAAGACAGAACAAGGTGAACTAAGTCACCCATAATCAGTAGCATGCTGATTTTGCTTAAGTCTGGCAGTATTTATGTTTTGAATTAATAAATAAAACAAATAATGCTAAAAATAAATCTTGAGTTATGACACATGATTATGCCAGCCTTTTGCCTAGTAGACAGTAATAGAAGTTCTTGCTATCCTCTTAACAATGTATTTTTCAAAAGGCACTAAAGCATAAAAAATAGTGCAATTTTGTGGGTAAAAACAACACTCCAATGAAAAATTCTTAGTGCTATTAAGCCATTTTTTCTGTATATTGCCCACATTTATTTGTCACCTATTTATGTTGGCATGAGTATCTTATGCTTCTATGAACTTAAGTGAACTGTTTCTTACTGTTGTGAATTAAATGAAACATTAAGTTTATTTTACTATGATGAATTTCCTTATTTATATTAAAGCAATTTGTATTTTCATGCATTTTTTGTATAGAATCATGAATTCCCATGATTTTTACTGCATAATAATCTTTATAGATCAGATCTATATAGAGCTTTAAGGCTTACAAAGTGATTTCCTCACAACAACAAAATGAAGTAAGTGGTATCATCATTCCCATTTTATAGATAAGGAAACTGAGGCTAAAAGAAGTTAATGGGTCTGCTTAGAATCTTAGCTTTAGTTAGAGTCAGAGCTGTCATATCTAGCAACTGGTAACCGATTTTTCAGTTATGTTATTTTAAATGACATCATTGTTTACTCTAGAATTTAAAAGGAAGGAAGGAAGCATTTGTGGTTTTTTTTAATTGATTTGTTTATTTACTTTTAGTTTACAAGATTCAGTTGGAAGGAAGCATTTATTAAGCACCTACTATGAACTAGACACTTCACACATATTATTGCATCTTATATTCACAAACGCTCTGAGAGATAGGTGCTATTATTATCCCCATTTTATAGTTGAGGAAATGGAGTCTGAGGTTAAGAAATTTTCCCAGGATCACAAAGCTAACAGATCTTTTTTTTTTTTTTTTTACTTTAGGCTCAGTACTCTACCAACTGCATCAGCTAGCTTCCTGATAATGACCATTTACAGTCAGGAAGAAAAGGGAAAATTATTTCAAGACACTACTATGACTGTTAATTCCGCCTCTGGTCACTTTTCTTCATTACTGGAGACTCAGCTTTTGGCATTAACCAGACCTACAGCCTCTCCTTCTTTCCACTTGGCATATAAGCCTGCAATGAGTCACTATCCTAGTCTCATGATGAAAATGACTGTAGAGCCAGATGCCAGATCACTCCACACTGTGCCAATGCCATTTTGTCTTTCCTTTTGCCCCTTCCTTCCCCAAAGTTGGGTGATTTAGTGTTCTTATCCTATTTACTACTCAGGCTTTCAGCTCTCTTTGTAAGGGCCAAAACTTTATGGGAAGAAATGACTCAAAATACAGGGCTCACAGCTGCTCAGGTGGGTGCATACACATAATCCCTAATTCACTAACATCTAACTTGGCCAATGAGTTTCTTATGCATCCACACTGATATTGCTCAACCACATACCCTTTTCCTCCTCATCAGAATTGTTTCTTTTAGCATCTTCAGAATTCCATTCTTGAGAATTATCCATTCCTACTGGAATGACATTCTTATAGAATTTTTGGCTATGAAATGTTACCCATCCTATCTATACACAACTTTAAATTGGCTTTCTCAAAATTTAGAGTGCATATCAGACCAAGGTTGACTTTCTTCTCAGCAATCACAAATTTTACAATGGTATGTTTCAGTTCTCCCCAAGGTTTCCATTATTATATTATTTCTAAATCAACCAATTAGATCTTCATTGTTGGTAAGCATCAATAGAATAGAATATTCTTAATAGAATTTCTACTTTTGGTTTCCTCTCCCTTTAGAACAAGGAAATTATCAGTTAGCTGAAAATGTATTTGCTTAAGGGAGAAAAAAAAGAAGGAAAATGAATTAGTTGATGTGCTTTTGGCAAGAAAAGAGTTCCAGAAGATGTCTAGATAATTGAAGTTGCACATTATGACTATGTTATACCGCTGGGCCAGGCTTCTGATCTGTTTTCCAGATTCTTTATCTTTTACTCTTCCTTTCTTGGTACCTTTTAAGTATATTTTAATGACAAGAGCCTTTGATCTTTGCTCAAACATTCACCCTCACATTTTTCCCACTATCATTTTACTTTCCTACCTGTTTATCTTCTTAATATATAATACTGTTCCACGACCTTTATTTTACCTATCCTGTTTCTTTTTAATGAGGTCTTCTCTTCTAGGTCTATATTTCATTTACCAAACTCAATGACATCTATTTAGTCAAATTTATATCCTTACCTTAGGTTACTTAGCTTATCTTACTTGTTTCTTTTTTGGTTCCTTTTGCAAAACTCAAGGCAAAACAATTTCACCAATTGTTGTTAGGTGCATTCTATCTCTGACCAGGAACAAATCATTCCTGTATTTTAAGCAATATGAAGAAATGTAGATCCCATTGTCAGGCTATCTTCTTTCTCCTCTCTAGTTCCTAGATTTCTTCAACTTTGTGTATTTTTTGAATATACAATGCTACTCCATCACACTCATTTTACCAATCCTGATTCTATTGAATCAAGTGTATCCTCAAGTATATCACTAATCTCAGTAATACTCCAGTGCTTAGCACAGTACTTTGTGCAGAGTTGGTGTTTAATAAATGTTCCTCGACTGATTGCAACCTTTGGAGTCAACCTTACTTCTGTTTGTTTCTAGTTCAACTTACTAGTTATCATCTCCAAGGCTCAGCTGATGCGTTATCCTGCCTATTCTTCCAGAGGCTTTTCTCCTGGCCAACATCACTTTGCATTTTTTAATATTCTATGTTTACTGATGTTTACATATTGTACACCCAAGGAGAATGTAAGCTCCTTGAGGGTAGCAACTGTTTCACCTTTATATTTATATCCCCAACACACCTAGCAGAGTGCCTAACACATTAGACTGAATCACTAGAAGCTAATATGATTCCATCAAGAACAAGTCAGTCCAGATGAACTCCATTTCCTTACCAATCAGTGATCTTATTGTTATTTACTTTTTTCACAGGGTTAGATCAGAGGAATATTATAGATGGTACTTTTCCTAGATTTTAGCAAAGCACCTAACACAGTCTCTTGTGCTGTCCTCAAGGACAAGATGTGGTACAAGCTAGACAATAGTAAAGTGAGGTCAATTTAAAATTGGTGAGTAATTAATAACTCTGTGTCATCTCAGAAGGAGGCCTCTAATGGATTGTTCTGGCCCTAGACTTGTACAGGTTTGGTTTGGTTTGGTATTGTCTAAAAACAACACAATCATAACTTTATTTTTTAAAACACTTTTTAAAATATGGTCTCTCTAAGCCAGTCTACTAGGGCTAATGCTACACATGACCATGCCCAGATTGAGTTCACAAAACTCAACAATTTCAAACCCAGTACAAATGCATGCTTTGCTGTTGCAGTGGCTTCAGTTGCATCTGATTCTTCATGACCCCATTTGGGGGTTTTTTGGCAGAGATACTAGAGTAGTTTGTCTTTTCCTTCTCCAGCTCATTTTACAGATGAGAAAACTGAGGTAAAGAGGGTTACACAGCTATTAAGTGTCTGAGGTCTGATTTCAACTCAGGAAGATGAGACTTCCTAACTCCAGGTCCAGCACTCTATCCACTGTGCCATCTGCCTGCCCAGTGCATGCTTTATAACAGTATTAAACAACAGGGAAACTTATGCACAAATAAAAATTCTTTTTCTTCTCCACCTCTTTTAAAATTTATACATTTTAAACAAACAAAAGGGACAGAGGGCAAGATGCAGAAGAAAAATAGCCTGTATAAAAAAGCCAAATCTCATTTTTCCAATGGGTTAACTGAGAATCCTAAATACAAATTTTCTTTTGATGATGCCCATATTGCAGAAAAGATTTCCCAGCAGAGAAGACTGGAGAACACTGAACATCACCAGTAAGAAATTCAAAATGAATCTTGGGAACTAATAGCAATTTTAGTACTTACTATATGTTCTTATCCCACCAGCTTCCTGTATAGTGCCTGATTAGGAGTTTTCAGAACTCATCATATAACCAGATGACAATGGCATATGGTACCACCACAAACTAATACTGAACCTGAAACATGGTGAAATTTAGGACTGTAACACTTCTAAATCCATAGGAGAGGATTAGTGCTATGATAACTTGAGATGCAATCCCAAGCCAAATGAATTTATTTCTGAAGAGACAAAGAGTTTGCTAGAAAATTGAATTTATCCATGCTTTTTGATGATTACATCTGCTATTTGCTGAACCAAGACAGTAATAAATAGTATATCCAGTCCAGTACAAGTATTTCTAATTTTGTCCATTCTTATCACCCATATTATAATTTTCCCATAATAGCTACAAGTAAATGAGTAGGTTAGGTCTGAATTCTTGGTTCACATAGACAATGTAGGCAAAGATACCTCCCACAGATTTTAAGATTTCAAATTAGAAGTAGGAGTACAAAGTCATGTGATCATTCACCAACCTGTTCTTCTTGTGGCACTGCTTCAGGTTCATGATGCCACTCTCAGCTTTCTCATAGGCTAAGGCAATGGGAGGAATAATACCATTGCCCAAGTTGATGAACAAGTTTGCAGTAGTACCAATGGTCCTCAGGGGGATTCCAGCAATAATGAAGGGGTGAGGCTCTGCAATATTTTTGGTCAGAGTGAATACAATGATTTTCTTCAGATTGCTAGACTTGTACTATTTAAATTTGTATTAATAACTTAAGGGGTTTATGAAATTTGTGTATGAGGCAAAGCTAGGGAAAATAGCTAACATGCCAAAAACAAAAAATGTTTTGACAGGTTAAAATATTGTGTAAGATCTAATCAGATGAATTTTAAGAGCAATACATGTTAAGTATTATAGTTGGGATCAAAAAATCACCTTCAGGCGTATGAGACCAGAGGCTGTCTAGATAGTAGCTTAGCAGAAAAGACCTGAGGTGAAAGTGTGGTTGTAAATGTATGGTATGACAGTTGTAAAAGTTCATTCAACTTTGGACTACATTCAGAAAGAATAATGAGATAATAGTTGAAGGAAAGAGATAATAGTTTTGTTATACTCTGACATGGTCAGACTATATTTGAAGCATTTCTTTGAGTTTTCAATATCTCAATAATCCTATGGATTAGAAAAATGCATGAATAATTAGGAGTACTCAGAACTTCAAATCAGAGGAGCTAGATTTGAATCCATACTTTGCCTCTTACTTCTTTATGACCTTGGGCTAGTGATTTCCATTCTCAAGGCCTGAATTGCTTTATCTAGAAAATAAGGGGGTTGAATGGCCTCTAAGGTCCCTTCCAGCTCTTTCCATGATCTTATCTTGTAGGAACAGAGCAGATAGTGAAAAAAAATGCCATGTGAGAATATGTTGGAAGAACTGGGGACTCAGTATAATGAAGAGAAGACTTTGGGGACAGGAAGCAGAACACAAAAAGACACAATAGTTTTCTTCAAAGACTTGAAAGGCTATTCCATAAAAGAGGGACTAGACTTAATCTGCTTGAACCCAGGAAGAAGAACTAGTTTGAAAGGTGGGACAGGTAGAAATTACACCAATGTAAGAATGTACAACCTTTCTGATGTGAGGAAAAACCTTAATTAAAGCCATCTAAAAATTTCATAAGTTTTGATCTGTATAATAAGTCATGCCAAGCTAGTTTCATTTTTTTTCAACAAGGTAACTAGACCTAAACCAGAGAAACACAACGGATTCCATCAAAACATGTGGCAGTCTTTCATAAGCTTCTTTTGTACAGAATGAAAAAAAGGTGGGCTAGATTATAGAATGCTTAGGCAGATTCCTAACTGGTTAAGCAATACTATTGAAAGTATTGATTAATGACTCTATGTCACTCCAAAGGTGGGCCTTAGTCTGTATTTTTATCAGTGATCTGATTGAAGACAGAAAAGATATGCTTCTCACACTTTCCCATTACACAAGGCTAGAAGGGATGCCTCACACAATTTCTGAGTGTTCTCAGACACACCTGGAAGTGATCTCTCTCTCTCCTTTGATCTCATAGTTGTTTCTACTCCTCTTTATGCATGTATCACATTCTCATGTATATTATATATACCTCTACATATGCCTTATTACCCCTACCATCACCCTAACATAGGTTAGCTTCTTGTGGGTATATTCATCTATATCTATGTAATATACCTACATATATGAAAAAATATTAAAATGTTTCTGTGATGCTTTGTCACTGCATAGTAATGACCCCGAAGTCTCAAAAGCAATGTCAGGAAAATACAAACTCCTGGTTATACCAAGCTAGGAAAGACTAGAGAATTGGCCCCAGGGTAGATTATTCATCTACCATCTGACTACCAAACTAGCTACTTTTCAGAAAGGCTCTCATCACCAGACAGTTGGTCATCAAATGATGTTTTGTTTGGGGTTAGGTTTTTGCTTTTTAGGGTTGGGGATGGGGTTTTTTTGGTCACAATAACTGATGAAATTCATCTATTAAGGCATGGAGAGGCCCACTGATAGAGAGTGTACCCAAACCAGTAAACTCAAAGACCCATGAGGCATTGAAACAATATGCAGTGAACCCTGCAATTGACCCTTGACTCGAACTTGCAAGGAATTACCATTTCCTGCTAGGCCTCTTTATATCTTTGGATTTAGGAAAACTGTCGAGAGAATTTTATGGTCCCCTATGACCAGAGAGTGTGACAGTTTCCTCTTGTTGTGTAATCAGTGGAAATCACCCCTACTTCATCCCTCCAGAGCATTATACAATTAACTTTGGACCTCTGTTATGAGTCTTCCACAAGTATTTCACATTCTACTCTTGTTATTGAGTCAAGAGAAAAACAATCAAAGATGGGAGCAGTACCTTAATGGAAAAGTACTTTGAGAATAAAATCAAAATGAATCATACAATAGACTTTGCAACAGTGAATATAATTAACTTTCCTGCAGGTCTGTTGAATCTGAGGAAGAAAAACTCCAGTCACCATTTGGAGAGAACCTCTTTAGTCACCAGTTTGCATGTAAAATGCACCGACTCAGTGTCAGCATCTTTGTTGGATATAATAAAGTTTTATAAATATTTAAAAGGAAAACCCTTTTTTCCCTTTTTAAAGTTTAACAAGAATAAACTCTTTGAGTTAGAGTTACCTTTTATCCTATAGATTAGACAAGCAGTTCCTGGTAGAAACCAAATATTTGTTTTAGGATCCTAGTCAGAAAACTTCCCAAAACTGATTTTCCTACCCTCCTTATGCATTGCTTTCTTTATATATGGTCTTGCCATACCATGCAAGACTTAGAATTTGGACTAGATAGGCATAGGAAGGGAAACCACTGAGCGGCACCCATGGCAAGTATAGGAGGGGGGTGGTGCTGAGGGGTATGTTTAATACCCAACTCAATGGGGGGAAGGGAGGGAAATGTATACATGGCATACTTTTAAGTTTAATCTGCATTATTAATATTTTTCATCACTTCTTGAGTCTAAACAATTAACAAAACAATAAATCAAACCCTGATTTTTATTTTTTGCTTATTTCCTAAAGTATGAATGCTTGCACTGACCAGTTCAAGCTAGCTTCAGCACAGTCTGGAGGTACTCTACTTTTTCATAACTGTCTTTCTTCATTTCTAATTCTTTCCTCTTTCATTCAATCTTTCCCCCAACCCTGACCTTCACTCCCTCTTGCCTCCTCTCCCACACTGTTTTTCTCCTCTCCTTTTTTTCCTTTCTGCCCTACACATACCTTCTTTATTCACCTTACTCTAGTGATGACAGTCATGGCTGAAGAAGATGCTGATTCCTGTGATAAAGTGTTTCCACTAGTCATGAGGAACTAGGATTTAAAATGAAAATTAGGATGAAATTATTTTGTTGCTTTAGGATTTTTTTTAACTTGTAACTTGTGGTTAAGCTGTTTTATATCTGTTTTTAACTCTTGGTAAGTTCTCTATTTAAACAATGATCAGAAACTATTTGTTCTGGACCTTTTAATAAATTGTTTATGGAAATGAACTAAGTTTTAACTCTACATCTCTAGTCATAAAATTAGTTGTTTATAAGAGAAAAGTAGTATTCAAATTTCACTTCACAGTAGATTCAACTAAGGCAATCAAAAACGTAAATACAGGAAACCAAATAGAAATGAGACATGTCATCTCCCTCCATTTCTGAAGTCTGTAGGGAAAAGATTAGGGAAGAGAAAAGTCACTTAAGTGACCCAGTGAACAGGCTTTAGGATTGGGGGTGGGTTCTAGGTCTAGAGTAAGAAAGACCTGAGTTTAAAACCTACCTCAAATATTTACTAGCTGTGTGACCCCTGGGAAAAATCACTTAATTTCTGTCTGCCTCAGTTCCCTGATCTGTAAAACAGAGATAACAATAGTGCCTACTTCCCAGGATTTTTGTAAGGAAGGAATTAGACAGGACTTGTAAAGCACTTTACAAACCTCAGAGCAATACAGAGCTATTAGAAGATAGTCAGAGAAGGATGCTCTAACAAGAGGAAAAGCAAATGAGAAAAATCTCCTGCAAAGATTTTTGGGCACCACCAAATTGCCTTGTTGCGGGACCTATCAATGAAAGGATTAAAGCAATGGCAAAAAATATTAGCTGATGTTCTCTAGTTAAGAGTTGCAAAATGCAGTATATGATTATTTCATGGGATCCTCAGTGTAGCTTGTCCTGTCTCACAGATGGGGAAATTTAATTTGGGAAGGTTAAACAACTTAACCATAGTCACACAAATAAGCTTTAGATCAGTGGTTCTCAACCTGTGGTTCGCAACCCCTTTGGGGGTCAACCACAGGGGTCGCCTAAGACCATCAGAAAACACATGGTCTTAGGAACCGAGACACTGCACCTCTCTTAGTCTCCAGGTGGGTCCACTCACATTCAGATATGCCCATATATGAGTATTAAAGAGTTGTGGCATTAGGAAAGTTGAGAACCACTGTTTTAGAGGACTCAAACCCAGATTCCTCCTAACTACGAGTCCAATGGTCATTCCCTTCCCTATATAGTAGGTTCTAGGTAAGCTCTACTTTATTTAGGAGTCATAAGATTTAGATTAAACTGTTTGATTCTGTCTTTTAATCTTAAATTTTCTGCTTAAGGAGTGTTTAAAAAATCAGGTTTTTTCTGGACCACTTGTTGGGAATGCTAAGGGGAGTGGGATGGAGATTTCTGCTTGGTGTAGGTTGAACTGGATGATCACTGAGGTTCCTCCCATCTCTCATGCTATGTGATTTTAATCCAAGTCTATAAATGTGCCAAGGGAGATGAATAAAGTTCATTCAATCCAATCCAACAAGCACTTATTATGTGTTTACTATATGCAAGCCATATGTAAGGCACTGGAAACAGAAAGACCAAAAAAAAGTCTCTGTCCCAAGAAGTTTATTTTCTGCCTGGGGGTAGAAAACAATTAAATAATAAATAGATAAACGATTAAAAAATATACAAGATAATTTAAAGGTAGTAAGGTTTCATGTAGAACAGTGGTTCTCAACCTTCCTAATGCCATGACCTTTTAATAGTCATATGTGGGTGTGTCTGCATGTGGGCGGTTGCATAGAGGAGGTTGCTAAAACCATTGGAAATATGTGTTTTCTGATGGTCTTAGGCAACCCCTGTGAAAGGGTCATTTGACCCCAAAGGGGTCACAACCCACAGGTTGAGAACTGCTGATGTAGAAGGTGGGACATGAACTAAGATTTAGTGATTAGAATAAATCTATAACAGATATGCATTATCAAATAAGGCATTAAATCATCCCTTAACTTTTAAACCTTGTTCTTTAAAACTATTCTATTGTTCTAGTCTTCTTGACTTCAAGTTGTGTTTTCTGTCTACTAACTTATATATGCCTTGTACAGAATAGGTATTTGATAAATGGCTGTTGAATGTTAATGATTGAATTCACTTCACTATTTAGCTGTTTTACCGAAAAAAATGTATACTATTTATTTGGGGATAGGGAAGGAAGTCATGATAAAGTGACAATGGGAATTTGTCAATAGTGACCACCTTTAGAAGTTCTCCCATTCATAAAATGTCTAAAGGGAGTTGGACCCAATCCATCTCATTTTTCCCTTTCCTCTCCCCTCTTGAAGAAGGAGAAGGAGAAGGAGAATGAGAAGGAAGAGGAGGAGGAGGAGGAGGAGGAAGAGGAGAAGAAGAAGAAGAAGAAGAAGAAGTAGAAGAAGAAGAAGTAGA
>CM053593.1:98579049-98624262 GCA_028646575.1 Pseudocheirus occidentalis | reverse complement strand
AGGAAAGGAAAGGAAAGGAAAGGAAAGGAAAGGAAAGGAAAGGAAAGGAAAGGAAAGGAAAGGAAAGGAAAGGAAAGGAAAGGAAAGGAAAGGAAAGGAAAGGAAAGGAAAGGAAAGGAAAGGAAAGGAAAGGAAAGGAAAGGGGAAAGGAATAAGGAAAAGAAAGGAAAAAGGAAAAAAGAAAGGAAAGGAAAAAGGAAAGGAAAGGAAGCTCTATGGCAACAGGCCCAATGTCTAAATTATCTTAATTATCTTTATCACCTTCAAACCTAGTTTGCAAGGGAGAAGGGGATAAGTTGGATGTCTAATTTCATTAGGGTAAGAAATCCTCTTGAAACAGAAATGTAATGTATCTGTTATTTATTGTCTTAAGTTAATCAACTGTAACACTCAAAAGTTAAGAGCCTCGGAACTAGGTAGTGTAATGGATAGAGTGCTAGACTGAGGGCTGAATTCAAATCCTTCCTGAGACATTTACTACCTGTGTGATCGTGGATGAATCAATCAATTTCTCTTAGCTTTAGCTTCACTGTCACTAAAAGAGGGATTATAATAGAGTCTATCTCACAGAGTAGTTGTGAGAATCATATAAGATGACACATTTGAAATGCTAAGTAAACTTTAAAACTAGAGATAGATATATGAATTATTATTTCTACACTGCTATTATGTTAGTGGCAAGATCTGAACTCTAGTCTTCTTGACCCAAAGTTGAAACTTTTATCTATTAAGCCATACTGCCTTGCACGTAATAAATATTTGATGAATGGCTGTTGAAAGTTAGTGATTGAATTTACTTGACTACTTAGGTACTTTACTGAAAAATTATTATTTGTTTGGGATGGGGAGGAAGGAAGACATAATAAAGAGACAATAGGAATATTTCAAGGGTGATCACCTTTAGTACTTCTCCCATTCACAAAATTTCCAAAGGGAGTTGGAAGTTTGGGTTGTTTGGATAAACTGCCTTTATTATTATGCAACTGATATGAACTGAATGTCAAACTCTGTGGATTTTTCCATCCTATTCCCCAGAAGAGATAAACCAGGACATAGAATAGAGAAGAATCTTTTTTTCTAGTGGTGCAAAAATGGAAGAGGTAATGGTGCCAAAAAAAAGCCAGAACAAGGAAAATATACAAAGGATGATGCGAGAGGAGAAACAATCAAAGCTTCAGCCAAAAGAAGGGAGTTGAGAGAGGGGGGGTGGAAATAGAAGTGAGTTGAAAAAGCAAACAAATAGTATTATTATTATTGCTTACTATTTATTTATTTATTTATTTGATAAAAACCTCAAAGTAATCTACGACCATAGAAACACACATAGGTCTTCCCCAGAGAAATAAGCCACAGGATCCAACATCCTAAATTTAGCTTCAAAAACTCATTAATTTCTGCTCAGAATTATTGATAATCCAGTTAGAGTAGGAAGGGAAGCTTCACACACCTTTCAACTTAGGAATCATTACAGTTTTTTCATTGGCTTTATTGTCTATGATAAAATCCATCCTCCTTAGGCTAACATTTAAAGTTTTTCATACTCTGATCTCAATTTACCTTTCCAACTTTGTTTCATCCCTTCCACATCGAAACTTTCCCCATCATTGTTTTGATGGTTGGTCAGCATAAGACATTAAATGGGAATTTGGGGGGAGTTTTGTGGAAGCCACAGACAACATGCAAAGGCCACCAGACAAAACAGAAAAAGTTTAGAAACTCATAAATGCATAAAATGTACATATGGTTTTGTATAATATCAACACAAATTATCTTTTAACATCATAATAATTCAAACTTCTCTAGCACAAAGGAAGGGCCAAAAAATATTACCCAGATTTTCCAAATAGCAAAATTCACAAACCAAACCTCCACAATATGGAAGGGATAATTGTGCTATCTTTCATGTACTAGCCAAATAATACTATTAAGCAGTCCCCAAACATGCCCCATTTTCCCTCCCTCTGACACTTTGCTCAAACTGGGCCTTCTGGCACATGCTTTGCCCTCTCTTCAACTACTGTGATCCATGCTAAGGAGGCCCAATTCATGATGTCTCCATGGTCTCTTCCCTAATGCTTCTGAGCAGAAGTAAAGTCTCTCACTTCAGGTGTGCATAAAACTTTATTCATACCACTCTTTCAGCACTTATTTTAGCAGTAGTGATAACTGAAAGCCCGTGACCCTGTATAGAGCATTAAATTTATACAGTAGTTTGTTCACAATCCTTCAAGTTAAGTCATATCTTATATATGTGTCATCTCACCAGGTTCTAAGCTCCTTGAGGAAGATGTGCTATAAATTATTCATCTTTATAGACCCCACAGCACCTAATTGTACCTTGCATTCTAGGCAGCTGCCAATTAATAAATTTATGTTGAACGTTAAATGAATACATGAAAGAATTTTCTTTTCCCTAGTCTGAATTTCAAAAGTTGAAGCAGGGAGAGGCTCAAAAGTACATCATCAGCTTCTGAGCAGAGTCCTTGTCCCATTTCATCATCGCCTCCACTTGAAGAAATCTGGCCAAATCTCTGACAAGTTCCCAGATTCTCCCTTTACCCACAGTAGAACACATATGAATGAATACTCAGAGAAACTTCACTCTCCTCTGAAACAATTGCCCCAGTACTGTGAGTCTTAGGAAGACACATGCAATTCACAAACAGAATCAGCATGTGAAGACATACCTCAAAGCTATTACAAAAGGGATCACATAAAGCTGTGGTTCTGAATAGTAGTACCCAGGTCTGCCAAAAACATAACTCTCAGGTAGGGAAATAACTATCAATGTGAGTAGTGTTGTCTAATCCACCATTATGTGCTAAGAGATACTGTTTTGCTATCTGTCCTAATGTCTGCACTATAATTGGCATATGAAGGAGTAGCAGCAAGTGTATGGCTATACTGATACCAAAAGTTCTCACATATGATATATGCATGGATTGCAGAGAGTAACCCAGACAATAAACACAGGGAAATCTCATATTCTTTACATTTTTTGGTCAGTTGTGTGACTGAAGGCATAGTAAACTATTATTTGTGATTTCTTGTGTCCTCAACACTTCATCAAGAATATACTAGGTACAGGTGGCTAGGTGGTACAGTGAATAGAGCACTGGCCCTGGAGTCAGGAGGACCTGAGTTCAAATCTGGCCTCAGACACTTAACACAGTAACATGTGACCTTGGGCAACTCACTTAACCTCAATTGCTCTGCCTTTCCCTCCAGGAAAAAAAAAGAATATACTGCATAAAAGCATAGATCATTTCATTAAAAATATCACAGATATGTGAAAATATACATATGGGTCATTAGTTTTCATAATTTCCTAAGCTAACTTTTTTGGTAATAATAAGGTCAGAGATTTTTTCAAAGCATTTAGTATCCTTTCCACTTTCAGATATCCTGAATAGCAATCTGTTAACACACTCAAAATTGTGTTACCACCAGCACATTCAGCCTTAATGAAGATTCCATTGAGTCTAACTATTTTTTGCTTTCTTTATTTTTCTTCAGTGACATTTTTAATTCCTCATATGGCACATGTGGAACAGTGGTGTTAAGTACAAATTAGCAACTCCACTGTCATCAATGGAGAACAAGGTTATAGATATCATAACAGACATTCATCATTTGTTTCATGTCCTTCTTCCAGTCGCATATTTAAATGCTCTCAAGATGATTCGGTTTAGTTGGGTATCTTGCGAGGCTTTCTCTGGTTCCCCTCCCACCTTCATTGCTTTATGAGGTGATAATCTTCATGATCTTTCTTTATATCCCTCTAAGAGATTTTATAAATGAGTTTATATTCTAAACCAGTGCTTCTCTTGTCTTCCTTGCTTCTTTGTCAAGGAGGTCAACGTTGTCTTGCTGAAGGAGTTTTTGAAACTCTCTTGGTTTCCTTATAAAAACTGATTTATATTGGTTAGATTCCCTTAGGGAATGACAGCCATCGATGCTTATTCCTTCATTCCCTCATTTTTTGCTCCTGAACTATGTTTTCCAACATATTTTTCTCCATAATTCTTAAATCCACCTTTGCCCTGAAATCTTTGTGAATTAAAGCGTATATTGGATTAGTTTGAAGAAGTGTCTTTTCTATTTCTTCGTAGAATTTCTCTACTTCCTCAGTCTCTACAATGAAGGTTGGCACAGGAGCTATAATTATTTTTATGGTGGTCTTTTCACAGATCCCAGTCATGAGCATGGAAATATAAATTGCCCAAATGTCCTTTGAAATGATGTTCTTAGAGCCTTTGAATTCATGATAAAATCATTCCACCAAATCCTTTCTTTGTCTCTCCAAGGAGAACCCATGAGTCATCCTTCTAATCTGTTGCAACTTCCTTTTGTCTTCTGGTATCATTTATAACAAGAATGTTAAGACTGTTATGATTCACTTCCTGTACTCATCAGTCTCTGGACAAGGATCTCACAGTTAGAGTACCAACACATAAGTCAATGCTTATGAATGGCCTAAAACCTGTGTGACTATTGGCATCCTTTGTCCTCTCTTGTGAAGAAATGGAAAGAGGCAACACAGGACTGGAGGACATTTTTACTTTACTTCCCTTAATAGTTGACACAGTAAAAGAATTCATCACCAGGTAGTCAGCTTGTTGATGGTCTTCAGAAAGGAGACACAGATTGTCACTGGATAATTCTCAAAACTTTAACATGATTGAACTTATTAGACTTTTCATTCCATTAGAATAGCCTTCAAAAACCTAGAATCACCTTCATGCAGTAATGAGGTAAAATACAGAAGTTTATAGAGGTTTTGTATTTATTAAATGTATTATTTAAACAGATGCCAAATGGGAAGAATGTCAGGAACAAAATTTATAGATTTAAATGTCTATGTGAATTTGTACAAAATATGAATAATTAAAATAATAACTCAAATTTTTAACACAATGAGGTCAATGATAGACATAACGAAAAGAAGTTACTTTTGGTGGCCAACATTCTGGCAAGGATCCTCTCCTTACTTAGTGCATCCTCAGATAACAGTCTATTGATGGCTCTGAACTTGAACCCTTTCCAGTTTGGTAGAAATCAACAGAGCTCTTCCTCGTTGTTTGCTCCATTGGTTATAATTCTTCTTTACAACTTGACTAATGTTTGATGTGAAGGTATTTATAGCACCTATATCAGATTGCATGCTGCCATGCAGGGGAGAGAAGAGGGGAGGGAAAAGGGGGGGGGGGAATTTGGAACTCAAAAGCCTGTGGAACTGAATGTTGTAAACTAAAAGTAAAAATTTTTTTTTAATTTAAAAAAGAAATCACAAGAGCTTGAGTTTCACTGGTGTAGCCTTCAAGAACCCCAGGTTGCCTCCATGCCATGATGAAATATTACTTACCACTTTGTTGGAGAAAATAGAATAAGACTTTAACATAGTGCTAATTACAGTCATCTCTAGAATGTTACAAGGCTTCTTCAGTGGAATCCACAAAATTACAAAAACTATCAATCTAACTGTCTGTGCTGAAAAAGCAAAGTAGAAAAAAAAATTCATATTTTCCAGACTGATACATGGAACTGGACAGGGACAAACCATAAAATGAGTCTACCAACACAAATATATTAGACAATGCCACAGATGAACAACACAATGACTCCATAAGGAAGTAGTGGGAAAGACGGAGCCAGAAAACACTTTGGAAATTGGGCAGTGCTTATAATGATACAAACTGCTTGTTCACTGTCACAAAAACCCATCTCTTTAATTATAATTAAAATACAAGACAATATTTTCAAGAGGTTCAATTCCACAAACATTTATAAATTGCCTACTATATGAAAGGAACAATACTAAGTAATACAGATACAAAGACAAAAATGAAGTGGCTTCTGCCCTCAAGAAGCTCACATTCTACTGGGGCAGAGAGATATAATATGAGCACATATAAGGAAACACAACATAAGGCAAGGTAATTTGAAGATGGAAAAAGGGCCAATGACTGGTAAGGAAGAAGACAAGCTGGCCCACAATAGAGCCTTCAGGATTTCCACATTTAGTGGGCTTATGGAAGTGGAGGATCCAGTGAAAGAGACTGAAAAAGAATAGTCATACAGGTAAAAGGAGACCCAAAAGAGAAAAATTCTGTAAAAGCCAAGAGAAGAGATAATATCCAGGAGCAGGAGGTGATCAATAGTATCCAAAGTAGGGAAAAAGTCAAGCAGAATGAGTCCTGAGAAAAAGCCATTGAGCTTAGCAGTTGAAGATCACTTGCAAACTTGGAAAAAAAAATACTGTTTTGGTCCAGTGGTAGGGAAGGATACAGATTATAACAGCTGGAAAAAAATATGTGAGGAATAATAAAATGGGAGGAAAGTGTATATGATCTTTTCTTAGAGTTAAATTGAGGATAAGGAAAGGAGGGATAGAATAATAGTGTGGGCAAGTGAAGTGGCTTTTTTAGGCATAGGGAGCTCCTGGGTTTGCTTGTGGGTATAGTAGAGTCATGACCGATAAAGTTAATATCAATAATAGCAAGAAATTACCAATAGTAGATAAAGAAAATAAGAGGAGAGAGAGAGAGAGAGACAGAGAGAGAGAGAGACAGAGATGGAGAGACAGATAAAGAGAAGGGGACAGTGGGGGAATAAAGTCCCTGAAGGAAAGAAGAGATTGGAATCAGGAGCACAAGTGAATAAGGTGGCTTTGGCAAAAAGGAAAGACTTTCCCAATCCCTCTTAATTCTGGTGTCTTCAGTCTGTTGTTCATTTCCATTTTATCTTGTACATAACTTGTACAGAGTTGTTTGTATGTTGTCTCCCTCATTTGATTGTGAGATCCTTGAATGCAAAGACTATTGTTTGCCTTTCTTTGTGTCCCTGGTACCTAACATACAGTAATTTAATAAATGTTTATTGACAGACTATCAAAAGAGGAAAGAATTGGTTGTGTACAAGCATAATAAGACTTTACATTTCTTCCTATTCAATTTCATAGTTTTAAATTCCACATTTTGAATTAACCTGTCAAGATATTTGGAGTCCCTTATTTTATCATTTAACACATTAATTTTGCCTCCACATTTTGCACCATCTATAAATTTTATAAGTATGTCATTTTTGCCTTTATCTAAATCACTAGAGAAAAGGAGGGGGTATAAACTACACAGGACATAGATCCCTAGTGAACTCCTTCTAAGTTAACATCAAACTGGATAAAGGAAATTCACAACTGCTTTGCTGATATCTATGATAAACTACACCTACAGCATTTTCCCACTCTGAAGTCAAGTAACTTTGTTAGGAAAGGCAATGATGATAAGGTCTGGTGAAATGTATTCCTCAATGAAGCCATCCTGGCACTTTGTAATCTTAACTATCTCCTTAATAATAATAAAGTGCAGGAATTTTTATGTGAGTGAAGCTTATTGGCTTATATGGCTTCCCTTCTCTCTCCTTTCTTGAAAATTGGGACATTTGCCATTCTCCAAAGCATTCTTTTCTTGTTCTCTATAATATTTGAAAGATCACATAGAGTAGATTGGTAATCACTCCTGCCAATCCTTTCAGTACTGTAGGATGTAATTTTTCTGAGCCTGGTGACTTAAACATATCAAGGGCAGCTGTTTCCTCTCATACAATCTCATCTCCTTACCCATTTTTTCCTTATTAACCAATTTTTTTATTTGTCTTTCCTAGTCCAAGGAAAGACAGTCTAATGTAATTGAAAGAGCACTGATTTGGAGTCAGAGAACCTGGGTTCAAATCCTCCTTCTGCAAGGACCTGACTCTATAACCAGACTAGAAGAAGGACTGTAATAGTAATGAAATTTGAAGATTCCTTTGTATTGGTAACATGACAGGTACTTAGCACTTAGTTTCAAATTAAGCCTCTGTTAAAGAAACAGAAGGTCTGAACCCCTGTTGCTGACATAACAGGAAGGGACTGAATAGGGAGGAGCAATACTGTATATAAGGAAAAACTCCAGCTGGGAAAGTCAGAACTTCTTGGGATAAGTATCATGGAAGGACAGCTGCCACAGACTGAAGACTGAACGGAGAATTGAGAAGAGGACTCTTGTGGTGGCAGAGTCAAGAAGGAGAAAACTTGTGGTATTCCTGTACTCTGTTTGTCTGCTCTGTCTGTGTTGATGTTTGTTTGTGATACTTTGTATAGAAGCCCTGGGACTTTACTGGAAGCCCTGAAAGAGGATTTTCTGGTTGTATATTTACAGAAGTCCTAGAGGAGGGTTTTGAAGGTCCTGGGACTTTAATGATTATTTGCCCTGACCTCTTGGACCTTGTTTGTGGGTCTGTGTGGATTTCTATGTTGATAATTTGTGTTGAGTTCTCAGACTTTGTTGGTGGGTCTGAACTGATTTCACAGCAGATAGTGAATTAATAATGGTGCCGGCAATGTGTATGAATATTATTGTTGCTCTGTCAAGCTTTGTCTTCCTGGAAACAGGAACTGTGCGGGACTTGAGGTGGACTGGACACTGTGAACTTTAATATGGAATGGAAACTGGATAAAGATCTGGACAAGGACCTGGATGAGGAACTGGGAGCTGCCTGCCTTTGAGCACAGGTTACAATTGGAGCTGGGATCATGGAAGAGGAACCATGGAAGTTGAGAGCCAGCCTTGAGTCAAGCTGAAAATAGACTTTACTTGGATACTGTGTACTGACTGAGAAGATTATCATTTACTGTGACATAGGGGTAGATAACTTTGATTTTTGTACCTTGTGATTGAATTAAAGATTTTGTGATTGACTAAATGAATGTACTTTGTTGAAAACAATGTGACCACTTTGGTGAAAACTATGTGGCCATTTTAGTGATAAGCTGTTTAGCTGTGACATGGTGAATAGTGTTTTTTGATTTTCTGTGATAAGTTATAACATTGTGAATGTTGTACCTTGATTTTCTGTGAATGTTTTTGTTCTGATTTGTTACTGAATAGAGAGTTTGCTATCCTATGTAATCAGAACCTTTAAAGCTGTTCACAGCAGCAGCACACAGGAAATTTGCTCGTGTGTGGCTTTACAAGAACTGGGATGTAATTCCAGGAACCATGGTCTCTTAAACTCCATCCCTATCTCTTTTCAGGTGTATTCACTTAGTTCACATTCTGCCCCTTTCACACCAGCAAGTGGTGAAGAGGGAGGAGTTTTCCTTACAGGATAGAAATAAACTATCTGGGTCTCTCTCATAGCCTTGCCCAACTATCTAGAGAGAGGAAAAACATGAAGACTTCCATAGCTGAGTAAAAATTGCAAACTGAAAAGCATTATATTAATGTTATTGTTTTTATCCTTATGATTATGTTCAGTTTAGCTGATTTTTTAAATCACCCACATCTAAAGCTTTTTCTGTCATTAACTGACCCTCAATATTCTGTAGGTAAATTCCACAAGCATAGCTATTTTAAATCCCTTCTAGGTGAATGCCTTCTTTGAGCATGCTGGCAGACCAGGACACACCAACTACATGAAGTTTTGACAATAGGATCGCTATTAGAATGATAAAGATGTGGAATCTAAAGGGATCAATTATTATCCCAGAAGAATGTTAGCTACATCTCCCCCTAAAAGTTGTAGGAGTCTTTCTCTGTTACCCATTAAAGTCCCCATTCCCATTTCCCCCCACTATTAACCACCAGTTACCCCAATTCTATTTAACCAACTAACATCAATTATCTTTTCTGAAGGGGCATTTAATTTGAACATTTAGCAAGAACAAATGTGCAAATAATTCTCCTCAATACCTTGTGATGAGTACACTCTCCCCTATACCCCTTCCACTCTGGGGATAGTAGATTCAAACTTAATTCAGTGCATTTAGAGTATTTTCCACAACCAATTCAATCACAAATGCAGGACAGCTGCTAGAGAAATCCTCAACTGAGTTACTGCTGGTCTGGGTCCCTCAGGTTATTCTCTGAGGCCTTAACTGCTGAACTGGCTGGCTAAAACTCAGCAAAAACTCTGCCTTCCTAACCTCTCTGTGGCTTATCATTCTAGCCTTTTCTATATTTACAAGGTTGTACCTCTCTCCCTTCCTCCTCAAACAAGAAAGAATAAACACAAAGTGATAAAATTCACAGGCTGTGTCAAGTTCCAATAAGAAGCATTTGAGGCCTTTACCCATCCAGAGTCTTATAGAAAGTGTCTCCCTCCAGGGAGTCTTATAGAAAGTGTCTCCCTCCAGGGAAAAAAAAAAAGAGCAAAAGGTGGGGAGCCCATGGCCTTGAAGCCACATGTGGCCTTCTAGGCCCTTGGGTGTGGCCTTTTGACTGAGACCTCTCCAGGCAGGTCCATCCACATGCAGATACACCCACATATGAGTATTAAAGGGTCACAGTGTTGGGAAGGTTGAGAACCACTGATTTACAGGATCACAGGCAGCAAAAGATTATCATTACCTTGAAGGGAAATGTGAAGAAGACTAAAGCCAGAATATCAAAGAGTTAACCTAACATCATCCCCTAATTCAGTTTCTTTATAGCAGGAACTTATCAACTCTTTGGATGCTTTATATGATTTTGTATTACTTTATGGGTTTATATGTATCCTTTTCATCCTGTAAGTTTTTTGTGAGGTGAAATAAAGGATGTCCTATACATGATATGCAGTTGCTATCTTGATTGCTTTCATGGTAGCTAGTAGCTACATTTGGTGCTATTTAGACATGGGCAATACCATACTGTGAACATTTTAGATTTTCCTGGAAGAATTCCCAAGTAGGGATAACAAACCAAAGAGTTAAATTGACCTTCTTGGGTACAGCTCCAGGAGTTTGTCCTGGTTTGTATGAGTCAAGAATCTTTGTAGGGTCATGGTTACATATAGATGATTGTAGTTTTTTCTGTGAGCAGTAAGTATCCCCCATTCCATTTCCAAATTAGAGATTTAACTCTCAGCACTCTTCCTGAACTTTGGGGAAGTTGAAAGTCTCTCTTCCTATCAAAGAGGTTGGTAATCTTGGCTGAGCAGCTTTTTAACTTTTTATATTATCTTTTTCTCTCAAGGAAGGAAATTAAATCCTATATCTCAATCCCTTTACATAATAAATAGAGATTGTAAAGATCATCCTGACCCAGAGTTTCTTCATATTTCTAAGTTTCTGCCCCACCTCACCACCAGTAGACTGTAGTAGAAGCTCCTTGAGTCAGGGGATATTTTGCTTTTATATCTGTATCTTCAGTGTCTAATGCGATGCTGGGAACACAATAGGTACTTAATAAATTATTGATGAGCTGAATTTAAGTAGAGTAGCATGGCATAATGGAAAGATTATTAGCTTGGGATTCAGAATACCTACCTAGATTCAACTCCTACTTCTTATGTTTAAGACCTTAGTCAAGTCACTTACTGGGTTTTGATGCTCTAATCTTTAAATGAGAGACTTGGTCTAGTCAACAAATATTAATTAAACACATACATACTTATAATAAAGTATGTGCCAGGCATGAATGGGTAGGGAGAGGGGAGAAATACAAAGAAGGTAAAAGACAGCCTCTATTCCTGTGGGCTTTGCAGGTTAGTGGGAGAGATAAGATGCAGACAACAATGTACAACCAAGTTATATACAGGATAAATAGGAAATAATCAATAGAAAGAAGGCACTCGAGTCAAGAGGGAATGGGAAAGGTTTCCCATAGCAATTGATATTTTAAGCTGGGATTTTAAAAAGTTAGGGGAAGTCAGAAAGTGGAGATAAGGGTGATTAGGTGGCCTGTTAAGGTCCATTCTGAAACTTGATATTCAGCAGTTCAAGGGTGAAGAATGCTATAGGGCATTTTTTAAAGCTATATTTGATGCAAGAAAAATAACCAGTAAGTCTAGGTCTTAAGCTAGATTTTGGGGGCTTTGAGAATTTGGATAGGAAAAAAAATCCTAATTTTCACTAACTTCTTACTTAAATTTGGCATTTCCTTCAATCATTGCAGGGAGTCCATGGGCTTTACCAGACTGCCAAAGGAGTCCATCATACAAAAAAAGGTTAAGAACACCTGCACTGGGCTCATTGTAAGGGGTAGAGAATGCAATGTTAGCAGTCAACAGAGACAGGAAGGCCTGAGTTTAAATCCAGCCTCTGATATTTACTAGCTGTGCGACTCTGAGCAAGTCACTTAACCTCAACCTGCCTCAGTTTCCCTGTCTAAAATTGAAGTAATAATGTACCTGCTTCCCAGAGTTGTTGTGAGAATAAAAATGAGAAAACACTTGTAAAGTACTTTGCAAACTTTAAATCACTCTTTAACTGCTAGCTAAGATAGCATCTAATTTTAGTAAGTGAATTATCTCCTAGTTTAGACCAATTACATCTCTGAAAAACCTTGAAGGTATATTCCCAGTGCCATTGTTGGTAATCATCCAGAAGTGATGGAGAATGAAAAAAGTTGACAGAAGATTAGACCAATCAACAAGTATTTATTAAGTTTCTCTCATGTGCCAGTCATCATGCCAGGCACTGCAACTCTAAGTACCAAGAATGAAAGGACCCCTGCCCTCTGAGTTTTTATTCTAATTGGAAAGACATCATATAAGTGTTCCCATTCTAGTAAGGAAAGACAACAAAGAACATATAAAAATAATACCAAATAAAGATAATATTAATGCATATATGCATACACATGTGTGTGTCCACAAACGTGTGGGAATATGTATACATACACACACGTATACCTATTGTATATACATGCATGTACATATGTGTACATGCATGCATATGTATAGATATGCCTCCTAAAGGTTGTTAAATACAAGGGACATTACTAGCATTGGGAGTTTCAGGAAAAGCTACATGCAGAAGGTGGTGTCTAAACTGTATCTTTAAAAGAAGAGAATGACTCAGACAAATTTAAGGAGGGAGTATATTTCAGGCATATGGGACAGTCATTGCAAAGGAAAGAATACAGGAGACAAAGTGCTAAAGAGTAAGGAGGAGAAAGGACAGCTTGGCTGTGTCACAAGGTATGAAAGGGGAATGAGCATTTACATAGTACCTACTATGTGCCAGACACTTAACTAAGTGCTTTATCAATATTTGGGAAGGGCACTAACAAGGTAGATGGAAAAGTAGGTTAGGGCCAGGTTGTATAGAGCTTTAAAAGCTAAACAGGAGAGTTTCTATTTTGTTCTAAAGGTGATAGGAAATCATGGGAGTTGGTCAAGTAGGCCAATCATTTAATTTGAGTTCAAGGAAGTGGTATATAGAATGGACTGGAGCAGTGAGAGACTTGAGTCATGGAGAACAAACATGATGTTGTTGCAATAATCTAGGTGAGAGATGATAAGGCCTGAATTGAGCTAGAATCTCAGTGAGTGGGAAGAAGGGCTCAGGAGCCATATTGTGAAGGTAGAAAGAGTAAGACTTGGTAACTAATTAGATATTGGGTAGGGGAAAAAGAGGAGTCAGGAAGAATGCTGAGGTTATAAACCTGCAACAATGGTGGCTTCAAAAGCAATAGGAAAGTTTGGGAAAAGAGGGGATTTAGGGAAAAGATAATGAATTCTGTTTTTGACATTTTGAGTTTAAGATATCTCAGAGACATCCAGCTTGGAATATCCTACAGGCAATTAGAGGTACAAAAAGGCAGAAGCTCAGGACAGAAAATCGGACTGGATATTGAAATGTGGGAGCCATATCGGCAGAGAGATGATAGTTAGACTCACGGAAGCTGGTGAGGTTATAGAGATGCAACAAAGAGAAGAAAGAGAAAAGGGATGAGGATAGAACCTTAGGGAAAACCCACAGATAGAGGGCATGCTATGGATGCTGAGTGAGGAAAAAAGACTGAGGAGGAGGGATCAAACAGGTAATAGGTAAACCAGGAGAAAAGAGCAGAAATGAAAACCCAGAGAGAAGAGAGTAAGTATTCAAGGACAGAGGGAGTCAACAGGGTCAAATGCAGCACATGGGTTGAAAAGGATTAGAACTAAGGGAAAAAGCATCAGATTTGACACATACTTTTTTTAATCCTCTTTCTTATACTTAATGGTGAACCTACACTTCTTACCACAATTATGCAAAAAAGCAAAAACTCAGAGAAAAAAAAAAGCGAGCAACCATCTCTGTTGTTTCCCAGTGTGGTACAATATGTTTTCCCTCCTGTGTATTTTCCTCTTCCACTTACAGGGGGGGAGGGGACCAAGATGGGGGGTAGGCTCTCCCAATTATGTTTATAGCCTCTTTTAAGTTAAGGATGAAATACTTAGTGCCCAAAAGCTTATCTACATTTAAATTAAGTTATGAATCTATTTAATTAGAGAACTACCAAATCTGTGTGAATCAATGAACTTCGTATAAAGTAATTACAGGGACTTTGTAGGGGGTGACCAAGATAATTTTGTTTGATTAGAATTTTATCCTAAAAGACATTATTCCATTTTTAAACAATCCCTCAACAATATCATTAACATGAAAAGTTACAAGTCTGTTAATCATTTTTTAATATAATGGTGGGAGTGAAGGTAGAGAATCTCTGGGAAAATAATGGTGTAATTGGTATTAAAGGGGTGGATTTTTGTGACAGTGAATAATAAGCAGTGACTGAAAGCATACACAATTTCCAAAATGTTTTCTAGTCTAATATTTAACAGTTCTGTAACCCAGGAAAAGTCATTCAACCTCAGTTTTCATATTTCTAAGTGAAGGACTGGGATTCAGTGATATACAACACCCTTTCTAGCTCTAAATCTTCGATCCTGTAATCATAAAAAATGTGACCTTACCTATGCCAGGTAAGAAGATATCCAACTATAATCCATTTAATTGAAATGTAAAAGGATGTTCTCAAAATCAGAGCCTTAAGCAATAATCCCAGAACCAGTGTCAAATCAACTTGGGATTGGCAAGACCTCAGTACCGACAGAGGATGTTACAATAATGGGAATAGTCTCACCAGCAGAGGGAGCAGACTATTCCCAAAAGAGCCTAACCTTTACTTTACAACCAGAAAGAGAGTGGAGCCGGGATGAATGATTATGAAAGTGATGGCAAAGGGACCATGCATTAAATGCAGGCATAAGCCATGGAGGACAACAAGATAAAGGGCAGGGGTATAGATGCTGAGAAGAAAAAGTAAATCATACACTTATGATCACATCCTGGGGTGAAATCCCAATCACCATATGCTAATTACACCTCTAATTAACATTGATAAATACCTGAGGGCAGCTGATAAATTCTGGTTTTCCACTATATACGCACGTGCATATATACATACATATTCTGCTAAAAAAAATCTCTCTATACATATATTATATATAATACATATGCACATATATACATATTGTATGTACAAATATATATCCATAAGCAGAATTGATAAGGTATTGCCATGGTGAAAGAATTTCAATAAGGAACTTCTTGTGTCTAGGCATTTGTTCAATTAAATTTTGGGGGTTCTTTTTAATTAATGAAAATCTACTTTCTTTCCTTACTTCCCCCACCACCACCACTGGGGAAAAAAAGAAAGAAAAATAAAATCCTTATAACAAATATGCATATCAAGCAAAATATATTTCCCCCACTGGCCATGTCCAAAAATGCATCTCTTTCTTCATACTGAGTCCATCACCTCACTGTCATGAAGTGTGTAGCATTCCTCATCAATGTTCTTCTGGAATTATGGTTGGTCATTCAATTGATCAGAGTTCTTATGGATTTCAAATTTGTTGGTTTTTACAGTGTTGTTATCATATAAATTATTCTCCTGGTTCTGCTCTCTTCACTATGCATCAGTTCATATAAGTCTTCATTATTTCACATAGTCAAATAGCATTCCATTTCATCTATGTACCATAATTTGTTCAGCCATTCTCCAATTGACAGGCATCCCCTGAGTTTTCAGTTCTTTGCTACTACAAAAAGAGTTACTATAAGTTGTTTTTTTTTTTTAACACAGGGGTCCTTTTCCTCTTTCTTTGATCTCTTTGAAGTATAGGCCTATTGTTAGATGAAAGGGAATGAACAATTTAGTTACCTTTTGTTCATAGTTCCAAACTGCTTTCCAGAATGACTGTACCAATATACAGCTCCACCAACACTGAATAAATGTTTCTTTTTTCTGGCAACTCCTAAAACATTTGTCATTTTCCTTTTTTCCATTTAGTGTTTGCAGCAATTGATTCCCTTTAACAGGATCCCTAATAAACCTTCTTATACCAGATTCTGTTTTGTGGAATTGCTACTCATTCTATCTATAAGTAATTATAATCATTTGTATTTATATAACAGTTTCAAGTATAAAAAATGCTTTCCTCACAAACTTGTAGGTTGTTAATGGGTTAATAAATATCTTTGTTCTCATTTTAGAGATAAGGAAACTGAGGAACAGAGAGAAAAAATTACATCATAGAAGATTATAGTTGGAAGAGATCTCAGAAACTATTTAACCTAACTGATATCTATACTGTCCCTGTCAAATACTCATCCAGCCACCATTTTAAGGAATGATAAAGAACTTGCTACCTCCAAACAACCCCTTAATTCTACTTTGGACAACTCTATTTGATTAAAAGATTATTCCTTTCATAAAGCAAAAATCTGCCCTCCTGTAACTTTTACCCATTGCTCCTTGTTCTGCTCTGGTCCAGGAGGAATAAATCTAATTCCTTTTCTACATGATAGGCCTTCAAAGACTTGAAGACTGATACATCTCTCCACCTTAGCTCCATCATCACTACCACCACCACTACTAATCTTTTCTTTTCCAGGCTAAACAGCATCAAATAATTGTATGGTATGAATTCAAGGTCCTTCACCAACATGAGTCTTGAGTCATGGGACTCTGATTTGGTAATTCTGATTGTCTTCCTTTGGACTCTACGATTTATCAATATCCTTCCTGAAATATGGCACCCAAAAATGAATATATATATATATATATATATATATATATATATATATATATATATATATATAACTAGTCCCAACAAAGCAGAAACCAGTAAAACTATAATCTCTGTCACTGAGGATACTTAGCTGCCAAGAATGTCATACTGTTTACTGACACTGAGCTTCTTGTTGTTGTTGAGTCATTCCAGTCACATCTGACTCTTCATGATCCCATTTGAGTTTTCTTGGCAAAGATACTGGAGTGGCTTGTCATTTCCTTCTTCAGCTCATGTTACAGATGAGGAAACTAAGGCAAACCAGGTTAAATGATTTGCCCAGGGTCACATAGCTAGTAAGTGTCTGAGGCCAGATTTGAACTCAGGAAGATAAGTCTTCCTGATTTTAAGCCCAGTACTCCATCCACTGTACCACCTAGCTGCCCTCATATTGAGCTTGCTGGTTATTAACACACAGCTTGTTCATTGAAGCTGTTGTCTAGCTAAAGTTTCCCAATCCTGTATTTGCAAAGTTGGTATTTATTTAACCCATGTGTAAGTGCAACTTTACATTTATTTCTACTTAGCTGAATTTGCTTATTCTAAGGTCCTGCTCCAATATCTCATCATGGCAAGGAGGTCATACTGGATTCCAAACAGCAAAAGCTGTTTAGTCCTACCAAACTGGTATAGTTTAAGCCATTCTTGATAAACTTGACAATAAATTGAATATTTGTTGTCTAAGAAACAAGCTTAGAATTGTTGCTAGACTGACCACAGGGTGCTTAATTTTTAGGTCACAGTAATTCTTAAAGACAACCTACCAAATCACAGAAGGGTTGTGTCGACCTCAGTAAAGGGATCACACACAAATTTAGGCACTGAGTTAATTCAGTTTCCTCTTTTTGGATTCAGTCCATCATTCTATTCTGGATACTTGCTCCAGTGAGTTTTCCAGCTTTGTGTCAAATTTTTTTTTTCAAATTTGTTTCAAATTTGCTAAGCATGTCATCCATAGTTCTATCCAAGTCATGAATAAAAGAGTTGAAAAAATACAGGGAAAAAAACAGAGATCCTTGGGAGTGCTTCATTAGAGTTATCCTTCCAAATTAACATTAACTTATCACTCATGAGTCTTTGAAACCAGTCATTCAACCAGTTTTGAATCCACTCAATTAGATTATCACCTAGCTAACATCTTTCCATTTTGTCCACAGTAATTACTGAAGAAATTTTGTCAGATACTTTGTTGTAACTCAGGTCATTATGTGTGTATGCGCACACTCATACACACATGCATGAGTGTGTGTGTATGTGTGTGTGAGATCCAATCTATCCAATATAGTAACTGTTTAAAATAAATAAATAAATGCAGTTTGACAAGATGTAATGGGAATGGGAATTTGAAGATCTTTCCTGCCCCTTAAAAAGCCTAAGGGAATTTGAAGATCTTCCCTGCCCCATAATAGGCCAAATGTAATCACATGGAGCCTGTGGTAGGAGGAGTTTGCTTAAGGGTGGAGCAGAGCCCACAGGAAGCTGAGAGTCAGAGTAGTTAGAGACAGAAGGAGGAGAAGATGCAGACAAGGAGAGAACTGGGTTTCTGAGTGTTTGTTTATGGGAAGGTGAAAGGATGGTGTGGCTACCTGTTGTGTTATGGTTTATTAACTTCTTTATTGCTATGATGGATTTGGTTTCCTGGTGATGGGATTTGGTTTTCTGGCATCTGAATAAATGTTTTGCTTCTGTCTTCTAAATAGAGGGTCTATTATGTTTTGTGATTGAGAACTATGCCTGCATATTAACAGTCACACTCAGCTCTGTGAATATTGCATTGGTACTACACAAGACTTGCTCTTGATGAAGCCATACCATTTCCTAGTAATCACTGTTCCCTACCCCTATCATACTCTAAACGCTCACACATCACAAATTCAATAATGCACTATATAATTTGATAGATGACTCTGGAAGATAAAGTGAAGCTGATGTCTGCACAACTCTGTCTAACTTAAATTCACATATCCACAGTCCAAATCATACGCAATTCAAGACATCCCTTGTGATGCCGTTGTTCCTCTTTGAAAATGAAGGACAAACAGCAACAATATAATTTGACTAGGAATCAAAGTAGCAACCACAGTAATGGTACTAGTCATGATTGTCATCATCATCATTGTGTTGACATCATCCTCAGTGCATTCAACACACTCACAGCCATCTTTCTAAGTAGCATGTAAGTAGTAAGTATAATAGTAACTGTTTACAGTAATTCAGTATCTTTTAGGTTTACAAAGTGCTTTCCTCAAAGGAACCTGTGTAGTAGAGAGTTCAGGGAGTCTTAGCCCTCTTTTATAGATAAAGAAATTAAGTGACTTATCTATTGTCAAAAAGCTAATAACTGTCATAACTACAATTCACACCAATTCTCTCCAGATCCCAGGGATTTAGTTCATTTGGGACAGGAGCCTTGATCAAGATAATAGGTGTTTTGCTATGATCTCAAATTCAGGTATGAGGTATAATGGGGAACATGCTGATTCTGAAGTCACCAGACCCAGTTTCAAATCCCATCTCTGGAGTTTACTACCTGTGTGGCCTTGGGCAAGTCATTTAATCTTGGTAGACCTCAGTTTCCTTATCTATAAAATTAGAGGGCTAAACTAGATGCAGTCTGAGGCCTCTTCTCGATTTAAATCTATCAACCTATGATTCTATGAAACAAGAGTAAACAAAAAAATTTGTATGAGAAACCAGAAATATAACAATAATAATAGCCAGCATTTCTGCAGTGTTTCAATGTTTGCATCTTTTTTTGCCTTTTTGGGGGGAGGGCAATTGGGATTAAGTGACTTACCCAAGGTCACACAGATAGTTTTTGTGTTAAGTGTCTGAGGCTGGATTTGAACTCAGGTCCTCCTGACTCTAGGGTCAGTGCTCTATTCACTGTGCCACCTAGCTGCCCCAATGTCTGCAATATTCTTTGCAAATATCCTCATTTTATTCTCTCAATAATCCTGGGAGGTAGGTGCTATTGTTATCCCCAAATTAGGGATGAAGGAAAGGGCAGGGAGTGAGGGGAGTACAGGGGAAAACAAGCCTCTATTAAGCACCTAGTATGTGCTAGTCACTGTGCTAAGTGCTTTACAAATATTATCTCATTTGATCTTCACAACAACCCTGGAAGGGAGGTGCTATTTTACAGTTATGGAAACTGAGTCATAAAGCAGGCAAGTCACTTACCCAAGGTTGCACAGCTAGTAAGTGTCTGAGACTGGGTTTGAACTCAGGTCTTCTGACTCCACAAGCCCCAGGCTCTATCCACTGCACCACCTAGCTGCCCCTAAATATCAATTAGATATAATTTTTTGGCACCTGGGTGGATAGAGCTGGACTTGGAGTCAGGAAGAATGGGGCTCATATCCTATCTCAGACACTCTATGTGTCTGAGCTATGTGACCCTGGACAAGTCCTTTAATCATCTGTAAAGTGAAGTATTTACACTAGATGGTTTGTAATATCTCTTCTACCTCTAAGTCAATAACCACATAATCTATGATCCTCATTTATCTTGGATTAATGACTAACTTCTTATTAGATATTTTTAGACTCTTTTTCCCGGAATAAATATCATTCTCCTCAATATAGAAAAGAGAAAATACGTTAAGTTGTTCTGTTTTCTCACCTTCATCAACTCGCATTGTCTCATCTTCTCTAAGAAGTGATCCTATCCATTCTTTAATCTTCCTTTTGACACCAGCATACCAAAAATAGCCCCTCTTTTTATTTTCCTTAATATATACTATGAGTATAAACTCATTCCGAATTTTAGCATCTAACATAATTCTTTTTTAAATCACACAGGAAGAACAAAAGAAAACTAGGATTTTGATCCCGGACTTCTGAATCTAAGTCCAGTGACCTTGCTACTACACCATCAGATTCCAACAAAGTGAGTTTTTAGTCCTAATAATATTCATCATAATGGCATTCTCCCTACTGTCAAAAAGGGTAACAAAAACAGTAACATTTTTGCAAAATTAAAATAAGATAGATTACTTGGCAGCAGTTCCCAGACCTACTATATGGAAACAGAAAAGGAGGATGGGGAATAAGAATGCCAGTAAGGCAGCATTTAGACTCGAACTTGCAAGCAATTTTTTTTTGCCAACATTCTGAGTATGTGTTCTAGTGAACTGCAAAGTCCCTTCTGAAAAGCGTAATTATGTGTATGCAAAGGAGTGCTACATTTATGATTCCCAATGATGGAAAAACGTGGTATTCCTCTTCACCTCAATGAGTCATTAATCGCAGTTCTGGTCAATTTTTCAGACCACAGTTTCTGGACCTCTTATCCTCAAAGGTTTCATAATCTCTTATCCTCGTAGGCCTCATCACCATTGTTAATTGTCTTTAAGCTTTGAAAATACTCATCCTTTTAGTATAGTTTTGTTGGTGCCTTTATGTATTTATGGATGTCAGATTAGAAAATTCTCTCTCTGTCTCTCTCTCTCTCTGTCTCTCTGTCTCTCTGTCTCTGTGTGTCTCTCTCTGTGTCTGTCTGTCTGCCTGTTTCTCTCTCTCTGTCTGTCTGTCTGTCTGTTTCTCTCTCTCTCTCTCTCTCTCTCTCTCACTCTCTCTCTCACTCTCTCTCTCTCTCTCTCTCTCTCTCTCTCTCTCTCTCTCTCTCTCTCTCTCAAATACTAAGGACATATAGATTTGCTTAGGGCTATCTGAGAGGTTGGAGTGAAAAAGGCCCTGAGCCTATAGGCAACAGACTGTCTTGGCTCTGACATTCTTCAGCTTGATGACTGTCAGGCAAGTCATTTTACCTCTCTCATTTAACTTCTTGGAAACCTTACCTAAAACATGGGGTTATTTTGTGGATTAACTGAGAGTATGTATGTGAAAACATTTCATAAAGTAATAACTATAACATGTTTCTATTGGAGAGTGATAAACTGTAACATATTTCCGTTTACAGCATTAGATTTCAACCAATGTCTCACTCTCAGTCTGCATAATAGCAAGAGATGGGCATCATGGGTAATTGTTTAAATTAGAATGAATTCTGAAAGGAGGGTGAGTCTAATAGAAATGTGACAGCCAGTAAAGATGCAAGGAATAGATAGTGACAGAATGCCTGAAAGGAGAGGAGGGAAAAAGGAGAGCTGCTATTTCCTTATTTTGAAAGTCAATATTCATTGAAGGATGGAGGTTAACTTTGAATGGAGAGGCCAGCACAGCAAGTAAACCCAAGTCTAAACCCAAACTACCTGACCCTTAGTCATGCAGATATTCTACTGTTCCTTTCAAAGAAGATGGAAAGTGATGTAAATGTCCACTTACCTGCAACCAGTGGACTATAAACTCCCTGAGGGCTGGGATCCTGGCTTACTGAAACTTTGTATCTCTACCAGCTCTAGGCACAGAGTTCTTTACACTAAATTCCACAAATATCTAGGCACTTAATAAATTTTTGTTAATATTGACTTCGGTAGAACATTTTTTTAAAATGCCCAGTCCAACTAGCTGAGAATTTTGGGCTCAGGTTTCCAAAGTCATCAAAGCTAAATTCTTAAAATATATATGTGTGTGTATGAATGGTTGTATACATGTATCTGTATGTATATATACATTATTTACACATAGACACACATGCACATATCCACCTATATCATTAAAGGATTCTAATGGGGTTTTGTTATGATTGTTCTACTAACACTACTACATTATTATTGAAATGTAATTTTCCCAGAATCAAGGTGTTCTCTTCAGTGGACAGGACTCACCCAACTATTTCAGAGAATTCTAGAGCTAGAAGGAAGCCTAGAAATCACCTATTCTAGGCTTCTCATTTTATAGAAAGGGAAACTCTAGTCAAGAAATATAATGTGGTTGACCCAAAAGTAGCAGAGTCAAACTTGACGCTAGGTTTTCTGACTCCAAATCCAGTGGTTAAAAACACTGTTGGTCAGGTTGCCACATGTAGCCTATAATGTATTGAGTGAGAAGCCTCTACGTTAATGTAGGAATGAATGTGTAATTAGAAGTGGTTTCAAAGTCTAGCAGGTTCTTTCTTTGGGGGAGGGGAGTTCCTCTTCCAAATCACCAAAAGTGGAACTAAACATAGGCCTTGCTTCAGGTGTAGGTGAGATATGGTATCTAATGGGAAAATTCCCTTGGCCACTACAATGGCTGCTGTTTTCCATATGTGGATACCATTTACTTCATGCTAGCTATAATGGAACATGCTTAGAAGTATAGAAATGAATTACAGTGTGAAAAATGATTGGGAAGTCCTGGCATCAGGCACTACATAAAAAATAGATAAGTGAACAATCTACCAGCTTTTTCTTTTAAAGTATTGATAAAGAGTCTTCCCTTACAAGCCAGAGCTCCATTCAGTATTGGACAGAAACACATGGACGGTTCATCCCAGACCCTAGGGAATGTCAGAAGGTTCTTATTAAAATGAACACTGAGTAATAAACTTTAATAGTCTCCAGAGGTACGTAATGCCAAAGAATAATACATTTAAAAATGCTGATTTAATAAGAATACTTATAAACTCCTCATAAATCATTTATTGCAAACCATAATTTTGAATTACTCAAAAGATTTTTAAACTGTGATAAATTATAATTCACACTGGACTGAGCCTCATATTTCCAGTATCAAATCAGTAGATAAATAAATAAATACCCTTAATTAGCAGCTGATGAGGAGAAATCATGCGTAGCGCTAAAAGAATCCTATAACGTCTGTGAAATTTCCAAGCCTGTTGGCTAAAATAAGCTTTTCCCCTCTCACAGCTTTTTTTCCTGGACCTTCCTGCAAGCTGTCAACCCAATATATCATTCAAGATCACATGGCTACCCATCACAGGAAATTGCTGTCTGCCAAAGGTATTTCCAATCTGTAATGATTCCTATATCTGTCAAGCAGATAGTTAAAGCAATGCCATAAAGTTAAAAGTCTGCTGCTTACCCATATGCTTAGTTGACTGGGGTTTTTTTTCCTTCCTCACATGCACTTAACAGATGTACTGTATTTGCTAGAATTCCAAATCAGACCAAATGAGGCTTTTTCTCTCCTATTTGCATGAGCAATACCAAGTTTGGAGAAGTGGAAGATGAAAAAGAAGAGGTTGGTTTGTCAGGGGTTTTTGTTTGTATTTGTAGCTTCCAGCTGTAGAAGTCTAAACAGGTATAACATCTTGGCAAGGCAGGATGTTACTAGTTTCTGCAGCAAAGTTAGTCAAACTGAGAACACCAAGGAATAATCTGTAGGAGGAACAGAGGTCAAGGTTGCAGCTATAGTTTTCTTTCTCTCAGAGCTGATTCTAATTTTGGCAATTCCCCTGACAAGTGAAATTCAGTGACTCTGAAGTGCTCATGGTGCTCATGGTGAGCTATAAAAATTTCAGATTCTTGTAGTGAACACCTAGGAAGTGAGGAAGATAGGGACAGAATTATGACAATGGACTCAAACCACCCTGGAAAACCCTAGACTCGCAAAATCTCTAAATTGGAAAGGCCCTTCAAAGTCATCTACTCAAGCCCTTCCTAAACAGGAATTCCTTCTATTACATCCTAAGAATCAAAACTGATAGTGACCCTCCATGTCTCAGCATAAGGCAAATCTAATTACTGAAAATAAGGTGCCCCAGGATTTTGCAGTCCAAAATTCACTGGATTCGGAGTCATTAGCCCTAAACTCAAATCCTGGTTCTTCTGTTTAACTACCTTTGTGACCTTTTGCCTCAGTGACCTGTCTGAGAATTAGTTTCTATATCCATAAAATAAAGGAGTTGGACTTAATTATGTATCATCCCTTCCTGCTCCTAAATCCTATGAACTGCGTTTAGGAATCATAGGATTCTGGCTTTAGAATTAGAAAGGGCATTAGTGATCATAAAATCCAACCCCCTCATTTTACAAATGAGAAAATGGTGATGGGAGCTGGGATTTGAATTCAGACCATGTGACTGACCCCAAGTTCATCATTTTTCCCTTGAGCCATGCTGAATGGGAATTATCCCTAATTGTTACTCAAAGCCCTCAGTTTTTGCCATTATAGACTATGATGTGTTGGGAATCTGCCAAGAGGCTTAATATTTTTAGATTAGTTGAAAGGCAGTAAGTACGATGTAGTGAATGCTGTGTGACTCTAGGCAAGTCCCTTAACTAATCTCTGAGACAGCTAAGAACATAAGTTGCACAGCACTTAAAATCTGTATTAGTAGAGGTAGTTCCCCTTCCTAGGAATTCTCTATTTCAGTTATTTCAAATGCAAGTAGAAATTAAACAATCCTAACAGGCCACATATCACATATTAACATTATGTTCTGTTTTATTTAATTTGTTAAATATTTCATAACTACATTTTCATCTGGTTCAGTCCCCACTAAGAGTTAATGGGTCAAGTTCAGTTTGCTTGTCTGAGGGAGGACTTGTTTGTTTTTTTAAGGTATTTAGTAATTTGAGGCTCTCCTCTATTATGGTGAATTATGGAATCTACAGATTGGAGGAAGATATGAAAGCTTGGCTTGATAAATGACAGGAATGTAAAGTTCTAAGGTTTATAAAACACCTCACATATAAAAATGTAACTTATCCTCACATGGCCCTGTAAGGTTAACTGCTACATTTATGACTTCTATTTTACAAAGGAGGGAACTGAGGCTCAGTTTGGAAACTTGTCAGCTACATTATCAAGGGAATTCGTGTTCTCAACTTACTCTGAAAAGGACTAAATGGCAAATGAAGCTGGACAAGCCTAAGTGTGTCCAAGGGAGTCAATCTCCATCCACTCAATGCTGACTTTTACAATAAATGTTAACTACTCCCAAAACCATCACCAGTGACTTTTTGGAGTGAGAATGGAATGGCTAGAAAAGGGGTAACTGACACAGCACTCATGTTTCCTTTCTATTTCTCATCCTCACTGACAGCACCTGGAAACTCCGGATATAGATCAAATCACAGTTTAATAAACACCTTTAGTTCTATTTTACAGCATTGTTTTCTTGAGGGAAGCAATGTGGAATGGAGGAAAGCACTAAAAACGGAGTCTTGGGTACTAAACTCTGATCCCAGCTCTACTACTGAGCAAGTCACTAACTTTTCTGGGTGCTCATTTTCTCTGTAAAATGGAGGGGTTGAACCCAATGATCTCTAAGATTCCTTCCAGCTTAAATTTATGATCATGTGACTATCAAATGTGAGTCTTCTTCTCTCTCTAGATTCCTGATTCTATGTACCAGGAGCAATTGCACTTTCCATAGGTGCATAAACTTTCCATTACCACTATGCCAAAAAGAAATCCAGGGTTCCACTTTCTTCCCTACCTCTTCAATCTAGTGCCTTTCCTCAGGTAATTATTTCCCATTTGTCATATAGCTTTTTTTTTCATGTTGTTTCCCCCATTAGATTGTGAAGAAAAGTAACCTCTCTTTGTATCCCTGTCACTAGTCCAGTGCCCAGCATTTGGTAGGTGCTTAATGTCAATTATTGGATTAACCGACCTTCACTAAACATCAGCTTAATAGTTTAATAAGGATAGGAACTAAACCTATAATTTCATTGTTATGAGGAACTCTCAGCAAAGGAAATTCCCTCTGCCAATGCAGGTAAGCACCTTCTTTGCAATTTATAGTTTGAGATAATTGCATATAATCTCAAGAGAGTGACTTGCTCAGGGTCACACAGTCAATACGTGTCAGAGCTGGAATTAGAATCCAGGCAGGGGGGCAGCTAGACATAGACATTTTATTGTAATAATTGGTATTATTTATACCCTTTGGACCCAACACCATAAGACTTCCCTTTTAACTAAACTTGAAAAGCACTGCAGTTATGATGATGTCGCTTTAAAATGTAATAGTAGCTCATCTCAATGTGTATTTTTTTTGAAGTTCCACCAAGGTGATAAAAGTCACCATACTCCTTTTCCTCAGTAAATCATATGCATAAACTCTTTCAACACATGAAGATAAAACAAGACTCTTCAGCCTGGTTTGCACTTGGAATATTCCCTGAATGTTAAATTAAACTAGATCAGGCTACTAGGTGAGGGGGAGATGAAGAGCACAGGGAAAGAATTGTTTGAGAATTTTCTCTCTGAGGTGGCGCTTTCTTAGTATGTCCCCAGCAACTTTGTTAGGAGTAATTGCAGGCACAGAAAGTTGCAGACAGAGAAGGAGTCTATAGATTTCTCCCTCTTAGAATCCAAGCAGATGCAGTTTTATTGAGTTCAAAAGCTGCTGCTGTTCAGCCTTTCTAAAATTTCAGCTGTCATGTTGTTCCTATGCCCAAATTAATTCTTTTAAAATGCTTATGTCTATTAAGAAAACATCTGAGCATTTCTAGTCTGTTTTAATATGAAATCCTTTTCTTACTATGCCCCTAGATAGAAAAGAATTTCTATAAATGAGTAAATTAAAAGATAGACAAATAGTTGGATAGATGGCAGTGACTGATAGATAAAATAGATGATAGATGAATAGAAATAGATGCGTAATAGATGACATTTAATAGATACAGACAGATAATAGATGATAGATGATATTGATAGATCAATGACAGATTATAGATGTATATAGATAAATAGAAATCCACAATAGATAATAGACACAGAGAGAGAGAAATAGATGATAAATGACTGGTGGTAGAAACAGACAGAGAGATGACAGATGATAAATTGAAATAGATGCATGATAGATAAACAGATATAAAGAGATAATAAATAGAAATATGCAATAGATGACAGAAGATAGACAAAAACAGATTGAAATAGATAGATAATAGATGCCATATGACTGACGATAAGTAACAATAGATACATGAGAAATGAGAGATAGAATGATAAAAGAGGACAGGTAATAGATGATAAATTGAACTATATACATGATAGATAAAATAATTATAGACAGATAAAAAGAAATATGCAATAGAGATAGATGGATAGATAGACAGACAGATGGACAGATGGATGGACGGATGGATGGATGGATGGATGGATGGACAGACAGAATATTCCTAGAAAAGATCATTCCTTCTTATAATTTATTATCCTCATTGCATGTCATTTGGTGAATTAACATTTACACATCTGAAAGAAATGGTTCTTTTTCATATGTCATTGACAGTTTGAGACTTCAGTTTTAGAAACTCTTCAAGAGTTTTTAATCATAGACATCTCAGTTCAAATGGTTAGGTTCATTGGCCCTCAAAGTCTCTTTCAAGCAAATAGTTTCCTTTAAGTGATACAAAAGAAACAAATTAGAGGAAGCAGAAGAGGGGTAGCAATGTATATTAAGACGACCTGCTTCTCTAAGCAGTTATAAACTTTGGAAAGCAGAAACATTAAACAGCATTTGGTTGAAGATTAGTAGAGGAAGAAACTTGTGATGGGAGCATAAAAGCCAATCTGCCAGAAGGAGGAAATGGATAGTGAATCCTAGAAATATATTACAAACTTGGCATTGTAGTGTAGTCATGGGTGATTTCAGTTATCCAGATATATATCTATTAAGGGTCTCCTTATGCTTTAAAAAAAAAACACTAATAAATCCTTTACTTGTATGATAGAAGCCATATTTACTAAGGCCCTGAAACACAGGCTAATCTAGTTTCTCCTAAGGTCCTATCATGTAGACTAGGATAGTTCATCCATTAAAAGCAAGAAAGACATCCTCAAGATTTGATTGGTGAAGTAAAGTAAGACTCAAGTCATTGACATGACTTCCTGGTTGCCTGGAGCATTAACAGGAGAGCCCATCAGGAGTCAGTGCCTTTTAGACTTAGCTGAAGACCCCTACCATGTAAGTTATCACACCCATTAGATCCAACACACTCTGCTGACCAACTGCATACCTACATAGAAAAAAAAGCAATCACATCGTACCAATCTATTGCTATTTCCTTGTTGAGTATCTATTCTCTGACTAGATAAACCTTCTTTTGATGGTCAGATGTTCTCCAAGTGTGTCATTTCATTCCTGTCCTAATTTTGAAGTAGCAGACTGGTCTGAGTTACACCAGGCACATAACTTGCCTTGATGTTAATTTCATTCTTCAAAAAGCAGTAGGAAGAAATACTATTCTGGATCAGTCTTTGATGAAAGAAAAGAAACTATTTGCCAAATCAATCATTCAATCAACACCCATTTAACTGCCAATTATGTGGTAGGCTGATGTGTACCCTAGATTTTGGGAAAGTGTATTTTCCAAGAGTTCAGAGAAAGGATAAGCAGGACCTCGTGCTCTAAAGTTCTATAGAAGTCAACTCAAAATTGGATTCTTATAAAAATGAAATATTCTAATGTAATTACTAAAAGGAAAAAATAGATTGGGGAAAACAGTCAAAAGAGGCTGATGTGGCTACACATGGACCTCCTGGAAGGAACTTCCCCTAATAAAGCAAAATTTCACCTTCTCTTTAGCTTATAGTTTTAGAACGTTGTCTGGGACACTGAGAGATAAAGTGACTTACTTCGGGAGGCAAAGGGTGCTATGTGTCAGAGACAGGATGGAAACTGAGGTTTTCTGGATCTAAGACCAGTTCTCTATCCACTATAGGACACTGTTTTTAAAATGGTGAGCCAAGAATGAATTGAAAACTAGCTAAATATGGGGATAATGAGAACAACTCTCCTCAATAAGTTTGAGTCACAAAGCAAGGACAAACTCGACTACTAGGTGCTGGTAGAACTTGTAGATACTATTGACCCGCTGTCAATAATGTTTGAAAAATTTTGAACTATTAGAGAAGTGCCTTGGAACTACAAATGAACAAGTGTGTTGCAATTTTTTAAGAAGGGGAAGAAGGTAGATAGGGGCATTCTTCAAACTATAGGCCATTGAATTTGACATCAATTAATGGAAATTTCTAAAACACATTAATAAAAGGATGATTTGTGAGAATTTAAAATGAACTCTTATAGGGGTGGAGCCAAGATAGTTGAGTAGAGACAGCACTCAGGTGAGCTCTCCCAACATTCCCTTCCAAAACACTTTAAAATAATTCCTCAAGTCAAATTGTGGGATGGCAGAGCTAACCCAAGAAAACTTAGGTCAGTAGGAAAAATCTGTGACATGAAGGTGGAGGTTGTCCCAGAGCCCCAGAGGATGAAACACCAGTGGTGGGACTAGGTGGTTCTACAGAAGCAGAAGCAGCCTCATAAGTTCTCAAGTCAGAGATGGCTTGAAATCTGGCAACTAGTCAGAAAGAGATTTCAGGGGATCACTATGCTAGAACTGGATGCCAGACTAGATGCACTTCTGGGTCACGGTTCAAAGGCAGAAAGGAGGATTTTCCATCAAGAGGGAGCAAGGGTGATAAGGAACAATATTGCTTCTGGTCCAAAGAAATCAGAGACCCTGAGAAACAGTTTGACTTCTGGTTCCAATAGATCAGGGATCTTGAGGAATAGCATTAATTTCAATCCCAAGGGATCAGGGGCCCTTTCTGGGTAAGAACCAGAGTGCAGACCAAGAGAGTAGTGGCCACACCTCTCCCCAGATCAGACCACCTTGGAAACACCAAAAATGTCCAAATCCCCAGAACTGGCTCAGAAAACAACAGTGTGAAAGAACCTGAAGCTTAAAATAGTGCCCCTCACAACACATGCATGCACACGCACACACACGCACATACACACGCACGCACACAGCCCAACTTTGTCACACAGTTCAGAATCAAGAAATAGGGTGGAAAATGAGCACAAAAAAGGCAACCTGATCATAAAAAGCTGCTATGGTGACAGAGAAGACCAAAACATGCTCAGAAAACAATGAGACCAAAACAGCCACAAGCAAAACCTCAAAGAAATAACCATATAATGTGAGCACACATCCAACAAGAATTCTTTGAAGAACTAAAAATTATTTCCAAATGCAAATAAAAGTAATGGACAAAAAAGCAAGTAAAAATATAAAAGCAAAGAAAATTATGAGAAGACAGTCAACAGCTTGGTAAAAGAGGCACCAAAAATACTGAAGAAAATAACTCCTTAAAAATCAGATTTGGTGAAATAGGAAAAAAAGGTACAAAAACTCACTTAAAATTTTTTTCTTAAAAATTAGAATTGGGCAAGTGGAAGCTAATGACTCCATGAGATATCAAAATATAATAAAGCAAAATCCAAAGAATGAAAAAAATTAGAAGAAAATACAAAATGTCTCATTGGAAAAACAATTGACCTAGAAGATAGATGGAGGAGAGATAATTTAATAATCACTGGACTACCTAAATGCCATGGTCAAATAAATAACCTATCATATTTCCAGAAATTATCAAGAAAAACTGATCCAATATCCTAGAACCATAAGATAAAATAGAAATTGAAAGAATACATTGATCAATATCTGAAAGAGATCCCAAAATGAAAACTCCAAAGAATATTATAGTTAAATTTCAGAGCTCCTATATCAAAGGGATAATACTTCAAGCAGCCAGAAAGAAACCATTCAAATATCAGAGAAACACAGGACGGATCATACAAGATTCAGCAGCAACTATACTGAAGGAGCAGAGGATTTAGAATATGATATTTTGGAAGGCAACATAGCTGGAATTGCAACAAAGAATAAGCTATCCAGCAAAACTAAGTATAATCCTTCAAGGGAGAAAATGAAAATTTAATGAAATAGAGGACTTGCAAACATTTCTGGTGAAAAGACTAGAGCTGAATAAAAAATTTGACTATCAAATACACGATTCAATAGAAGCATAGAAAAGCAAACATGAAAGAAAAATCATAAGGAACTCAATACTGTTAAACTGTTTACATTTCTATGTGGGAAAATGATACATATAAACATCTAAGAATTATTAGGATAGTTAGAAGGACTTTACATAGAAGGCACAGGAATGTGTCGATTGTGCTGGGGAGATGTAAACAAAAGAATGGGTGAGAAAAATGGATGCTTTGGGATTAGGGGGAAGGGAAAGGAAAAGGGGAGAATTATCTCACATAAAAGAAGCAGACAAGGAAGAGCTTTTACATGGAAGGGGAAAGTAAGGAGGGGGGCAATGCTTGAACATCATTTTCATCTAAAGCGGTTAAAAAGGGAAAGAAAAAATACACACAGAATCAATTGGGTATAAAAATCTATCTTGCCCAACTGAAAAACAGGAAGGAATGGGGATTAAGAGAAAAGGAGGGTGACAAAAGGGAGAGCAGATAAGACAGTGGTAAGAAGCAAAACAGACTTTAGAGAAAGGATTGGATAAAAAGGGAAAGAGGAGGATAAAAAGAAGAAAATAGGATGGAGGGAAATGCACAGTTAGTGATCATGACTGTGAACATGAATGGGATGAACTCACCCATAAAACTGAAGCAAATAACAAAATGGATTAGAAAGGAGAATCCAACAATATGTTGTTTACAAGAAACATTCCTGAAACAGAAAGACACATAGAGCTAAAAGTGTGGGCTTGAGCAGAATCTATATTATATTTCAGCTGAAGTAAAAAAAAAAAAAAAAGAAGGAATAGAGTAGCAATCATCATCTGAGATAAAACAAAAGCAAAAATAGAGCTAATTAAAAGAGATAAGCGCAGAAACTATATTTTGCTAAAAAGCATCATAGACAATGAAGTAATATCAATACTAAATACATATGCACCAAATGACATAGAATCCAAATTCTTAACTGAAAAGTTAAATTACTAACAAGAAGAAATAAATGGTAAAACTATATTAGCGTGGGACCTCAACCTTCCTCTATCAGAGTTAGATATATCTAACCAAAAAATAAATAAGAAAGATATTAAGAGATGACTAAAAGCTTAGAAAAGTTAGATATTACAGACCTCTTGAGAAAAATTAATGAGAATATAAAGGAGTATGCTTTTTTCTTAGCTGTTCATGGCACCTTCAAAAAAATCAAAAATTTCATGACAAAATGAAGAAAAGCAGAAATATTAAATGCATATTTTTCAGGCCACAATGCAATAAAAATTTCATTCAATAAAGGACTATGGAAGCATAGATTAAAAATTAATTGGAAATTAAGCAATGAATGGGTCAAAGAATAAATCATAGGAACAATCAATAATTTCCTTAAAGATAATGAAAATAACGAGACAATATACCAAAGCCTGCACAATGCAGTCAAAGTAGTACTTATGGGAAATTCACATAACCAAAAGATAAAAGAATAGACATTTTTCCCGAGCTGTTCAAGCACTCAGACCTCTATGAAACAAAAATTATATGCCAAAGATTAAGCAACTTCAGTTGTCATCCATATTCTGGGCCACTCAGAACCCTCCCCTCCCCCCCAAAAAAAAAGTTTTAAAAAAATTAAATGATCCCTGCTTTGGGCTCACTCAGCATTTCCTCTCCCATTGTCCACCACACTACAAGCAACAATGTTTCACTAGAGTTTATAAAACCCAAGAACCCACCCCATGGACTTACAACAAAATCCAATCCCTCAGCCTCACTGCCCCACCCTTTTTCCAGCGCTATAGAGATATGGATTCCAGGATATGGAAGTTTGTTGGGGCCACTACAGAAATCCAGCACCTCAATAATGTTCTATGGTACCAAAAAAAAACCCACAGAAGAGCAAAGGAATAAAAAAATAGAAATTCCAGTGCATGGACTTGAAATGGGATTCAACCTGTAGCACTAGAATTAGCACAGAGTTCTCTGAACTCTGAACTTCCAGTGCTGGAAGACAGTTGGGTCAAAGAACTGAGGAACAGAGGGAGCAGGGAGATACTGAGGACACTGGGATACAGCACTATAGGGAATGGAAATTATTTACTGCACTCTATTAAGCCTGAAAGGAAGAGTCCAGTCTTCATCTGGGGCCAGTTCTGTCCCTCAAAAAGCCACTTGGGGCAAAGGCCTAGGTTGGTGAACATGAATTGTCCAGCATAGGAAGAGACTGAAATACTTTGATATTTACTCTTTACACACACACACACACACACACACACACACACACACCCCACTGCCCAGATAAACTACCATCAGAGGGGAAGGAATCAGAAAACGAACAATAGGTCTGAAATTATCACAGTTGTCAGGAAGAAGAAAACCCAAAGAACTTGATTATAAGCAGATAAATCAACAAGGGAATCATTAACAGCAGAAGGAAATGTGGGCTCCAGATCTAGTAAAAAAAATTTCAGGCATCCATGAATAAATCCTGCAACCTCTACAGAAGCTCCAAAGTGGGATTCAGTTCACTGACAATGCCAGCTACCACTCCATGAAGAGCAGAGCTAAGATCACCCTATGACCAAGAATGTGAGACTTTGATGGGTCCCCTTCTATGAGGTGGTCCAGGGGGACTTCTTTACATTCAGGTTGGTTGACAGCAGGAGTAAAAGCAGTTAAGCTGACATCATGTCTGCTTTATAGTAGGTGAGGATGCATTGGGGTCTCCTTATCTTCTCTTCCCTTCAAACCCCCAAGCATTATTCCATGTTTTCCTCTGCTCCCAGTATCTCTCACCTTACCATCCTCCACCTGGGTAGAAAAAAATGACAGAGATTGCCCCTAGTTGGAACCAGACATCTTCTCTTCCCAGTCCCACAACATGCTGGAAGTGGCCTTCCAATCTATCTGTAGAGTAGATAGCTTTGAAAATATGCTATATGAGAATTAATGGAAAGAACTAGGGCTGAAAAGGCTTAGCAGGGCTGCCGTAGCTGCTTCCCCATATGTGTCCTGCCACCATGGTCCAATTTTTCTCCATGATGTAATCCTACATAAGCAAATGCAAAATGCATGTTATGATAAAAATATAATAATTTCATTGGAACAAATTAGCATTTTCAAAACAAATGTTATAGCAGAACTGACTGTATATATATTTTTTTTTTTTTGACATCTTGTCTCCTCAATACAATGTGAAATCCTTGAAGATGATAGGAACTACTTTTACCTTCCATTGTATCCCCAGTGTTTAGTATGGTGCCTGGCACATAGTAAGAGCTTAATAAATGCTTACTAATTGATTAATTTTAAAGGAGATGGATTAAGGTTGAATAATAGTGTCATAATATCACAGAATCTCAGAGGCAGAAGGACCTCAAAGACTATCTGACCCAATCTATACTTGAACTAGAATCTCCTTCTTCTACAATGTTACTGATAAGTGATCATTCAGTTTTTACTTCAAGATTTCTGGTGGAAAAGAGCACACCACCTCCAAGGCAACACATTCCACTTTCAAGTCAACTAGGTGATGCAGTGGTTAGAGTTCTGAGTGTGGAGTCAGAAAGACCTGAGTTCAAATCCAGCCTCAGACATGCACTAGCTATGTGACTCTTAGCAAGTCACTCAACTTCTGTTTGACTTGACTCAGTTTCTTTAACTGTAAAATGGGGATTATAATAGCACTTGCCTCTCAGGATTGTTGTGAGGACAAAATGAGATATTTGTAAAGCACTTAGCACCACAGCACTGTAAGTAGTAATCGTAGGTGCTGTAGAAATGCTAGTTCCTGTTGTTCTTGTTCTCATTCTCATTCTGGTTCTGGTTCTCATTCTTGTTCTTGTTCTTGTTCTTGTTCTTGTTCTTGTTCTTGTTCTTGTTCTTGTTCTTGTTTTAGATGGGCAGCTAGGTAGCAAAGCAGATAGAGTATTGGGCTGAGTATCAGGAAGACTCATCTTCATGAGTTCAAATGTCACCCCAGACACTTACTAGCAATGTAACTCTGGACAAGTCATTTAATACTGTACCTCATCTGTAAAATGAACTGGAGAAGAAAATGGCAAACCACTACAGTATCTCTGCCAAGAAAATCCCAAATGGGTTCACAACCAGTGAGACATGCTTGAACAACAACGAGCTAGGAAGATTTTCCTTATACCAAAGCACAATCTATTTCTCTGAAACTTTAACCCACCACTCTTAATTTTTCCTTCTGGGACTGAGTGGAACAAGTCTTTCCACATGGCAATTCTTCACATTCTTGAAGGCCCTGCTAAGCCTCCTCACCCCTAGTTCCTTCATTTAATCCTCACAGGGCACATTTTCAAGGCCTCTCATTCTCTGGATCACTTGTAAATCCAAGCATAAGCAACTTTCCAGAGGACTGCTGCTGTGAACAGCTTTCAAGGTTCTGATTACATAGTATAGCAAACTCTCTATTTGTTCAAAAACAAATCAGAGCAAAATATTCACAGAAAATCAAGGTACAGCATTCACAACATTACAGCTTATCACAGAAAATCAAAATGCAGCATTCACCATGTCACAACTCAACAACTTAATACTTAAGTGGTCACATGTGTTTCAACAAAGTACAGTCATTTAGTAACTCAATCATTCAATCATCCTTAGGGACACAAAGTCCTTAATTCAATCACAAAATACAAAAGTCAAAGTCATCCACCCATCACTACTCAGTACCCTCTTAAGGGGTTGTGGAAAGTACAAGGGCTATCCACCCCTAGGTCACAAGTACTTTACAATTTTATCAGTCATTACTCAGTACCCTATTTCATCAGTCACTACTCAGTATCAGCAAAGAGGTCTTTTCATCCTGACTCCAGGAAGGGACCTACTACATGTATTACCCTTCTCCCCCAATATCATATGTGTATATGAATATATGTATATATGTGTATATAAATAAAACTACATTAAGACTTTAGGAATAACCTATATGAAAATTAACATGTGCTATTTCATTTTATTATTATTATTTCATTTGATCTATTATTATTTTCATTTTATAAATAAGGAAATGGAGGCAAACAGGGTTTAATGAATTGCTAGGGTAACGTAGCTATGAAATATCAGTCCAACTTGAACTCAGGTCTTCCTATCCTCAAGCACAGTGCTGATTCCTCATCACATATGCATATGTGTGTATGTATGTATGTATATATATATATATATATATATATATATATATATATAATGGAACCATATATGTTGGTGTATATATGTCATATGTATGTATAATGGAAGATCATGTCATATACAATACGACAAAGATGCTAGTGCTCTCCTTGTAACAATTACCTTGTATTTATTTTGTATATGTTTCTATATAGACATGTAGATATAGAGAGAGTCAGGTATTGTATCCCTGGTATCCAACACAGTGCCTGGAAGAGAGCAGCAGTTTAAAAAATGCTTGTTGACTGATTGATCAATATGATTCTGCCTTGGCTCAAACCTGCAACTCTGCTTGAGATTAAGCTACTTCTACCCCTTCTCTCTGCCTCACCACATAGGAAAATTATATAAGAAGGGTTTATACTAATCCATTCAATTCAGCTAGAAACCCTGTACTGACAAGTCATTCCCCAACTGATAAATGGGCAAAGGATATGAACAGGCAGTTTTCAGAGGAAGAAATTAAAGCTATTTATATTCACATGAAAAAAATGCTCTAAATCACTATTGATGAGAGAAATGCAAATCAAAACACTTCTGAGGCACCACATCATACCTATCATATTGGCTAACATGATCCAACAGGAAAATTATAAATGTTGGAGAAGATGTGGGAAAATTGGAACTCTAATTCATTGTTGGGGGAGTTGTGGACTGATTCAACCATTCTGAAGGGCAATTTGGAACCACGCCCAAAAGGCTATAAAAATACGCATAACAATACCACTTCTAGGGCTATATCCCAAACAGATAATCCAAATGGGAAAAGGACCCACATGTACAAAAATATTCTTAGCAGTTTTTTTGTGTAGTGGCCAAGAACTAGACATTGAGAGGATGCCAGTCAATTAAGGAATAGCTAAACAACTTGTGGTATATTAATATAATGGAATATCATTGTGCTATAAGAAGTGTTGAGCAGGTGGACTTCAGAAAAACCTGGAAAGACTTATGTGAACTGATGCTGGAGTGAAGTGAGCAGAACAAGGATAACATTGTACATAATAACAGCCACAGTGTACAATGACTGACTTTGATAGACTTAGCTCTTCTCAACAATGCAATATCCTGAAATGAGTCCAAGACTCATGATAGAAAATGCCATCTACATCCAGAGAAAGAATTATGGAGTTTGAATGCAGATTGAAGCATACTATTTGCCCTCTTTTTTGTTTTTTCTTTCTCATGGTTCCTCCCATTAATTCTAATTCTTTTATAGAACATGACTAATGTGAAAATGTGTTTAATAGGAATGGATACGTAGAGCCTATATCAGATTGCACACCATCTTGGGGAGGGGGAGAAGAAGAAAGGGGAGAAAATTTAAAATTTATGGAAGTGAATGTTGAAAACAAAAAATTATTTTTTTAAAAAATGAAACTCTGTATTGAGCACCATCTTTGAGCCTTGCCCTATGCTAGAGATAATGAAGTATGAAGATGGCCTTGTCAGCAAAGTAAGATATATGTGCATCCTGCAAATAGACAATAATGAAAGCTAGTATATGATAATGCCAAAATGCATCAAAAATGTTGTAGGAAGTCAATAGGAACAAAGGTCAGTATATGATGGAAGAGTAGGGGGAAACTTGGTGAATAATAGATCACATATATAGACTTCTTTCTCTTCTGAAATATAGTTTTCCCTTCCATATCACAGGGCTAGGAGACCAGCACTCCCACAATCTGGAAAATCCATGTAAAATTTTTTGACCCTCTCTTCATACCTGAGAAGTCTGATTTTTTTCTTTTTCTTTTAGGAGGTTGTAATGCCAAGCAAAGGCAACTTTCAAGGTTTGGATTACCAGCATAGCAAATCCCATTTATTCAGCAAACATTCACAGAAGAAAGTCAAAATACAGTATAACTCATTCATTTGGTAAGTAAGTTCTTCATTCAGTCCAGGTACTACTCCACCCCTAGGCAGTACATGCTTTTAGTCAAAGTCTCTTCTAAAATGGAGAGAGTTCTTCTTAAATGGAGATCAGTTTCCAATCTTCACAAAAAGGCCAAAGGTTTCCCACCCCAGGACTCAAAGTAATTACAATACCATCCATTAACACCAAGCACTTTCTCAAAAGGGAAGAGAACACAAAAGGCCATCCACCCTTAAGCCATAACAAGATTAAGATATCATCTCTGCATTGGAAACCCAAGGAAAGGCTCTTTTTTCACCTTCACTTGAGGCAAGCCCTCAGCAATCTCAGTTCCTGGGGAGACAAGGATCAACAAAGTCATCAAGTCACACACACTCTGCCTGTAGAACAGCCCCAGAGTCCCCCCCTTCCCCAAAGTACCAGCAAGGTCGCCTTCCAGGATTTCTGTGAACATACAAGAAAATCCTTCTTCAAGGCTTCTGAACCAACAGCCAGGTTCCAGGACCTCTACAAGAGCAGCACTGTCCACCATCAGATGAATCTGGAAAAACAACATCAAAACAGACAGACAAAACACCAGCATCACAGCCATGCCTCCTCCATTCTTGGCAGCTCCAGGTGGCAGTCCTCAAAAGTCCTGGGCAGTTCCAATGGGCTTTCAGCAATTCAGGCTCCACAATACTGGATACTGCTCTTCCCAAAAGTCCTTCTTCTTTTTCTCTCGGCTTGAGCCTTTCTTTTCAATTCATGGCTTCTCCCAGTTCAGCCTTCTCTCTTCACGTCAAGTCCATCCCACAAATGGGATTCACAAGCTCTGGGTCTTAACACTCAACCCAAAAGCCAAGTCAATTCAGGGGCATCTCCAAATTCCATTACCATTACAGAGGTGTTTACAGTACCTTATTGTAAAACTGGGGTTAGCATTTGGTCATGGGCTGAATGTAGGTCAAAGCTGTCATATCTGCTGGCCTTCACGTGATATCTACTTCCAATTTACAGTAATTTATTATGCTGACCCACAAAATATCAAAACAGTGATGTGGAAAGTTATGATGTGGAAGGGATAACTCTACAACAATACTGTGAGGCAGACATAATAGCTATCATTTTCTGCATGTTATAGAGGGAGATAACTGAGGCTTAGAGAGATTAAATGACCCAAGTATGGTCACAAAGCTTTTAAGTGTCACAAGTAGGTTTTGAGCCCAGAGTTTCCCACCTTCAGGTCCAACCATTATGCCAGGCTACCTCTCAAGAAGGAAAAAAATATCAACGAATCAATGAACATGAATTAAGCCCCTACTATGAACCAGGCACTGTCTTAGGTGCTGGGAAATAGAAATATAAGGTGAAACAGTCCCTACTGTCAAGGAATTTGTAATCTTTGCAACTCATGATTTCTGAGCCTCAATGGACTCTAAAACATGATCTCTGATCCTAATTAATTTTTTTAATGTAGAAGCTCTACAAGTTTGTTGGACTCTGCTCATTTAAGATTTCTCCTGTTATGAATGAATGAACTGGATTAGAATTTCAGAGCTGAAAGGAGCTTCATAGGTCATTTTACTAGTCCATTTAAAAGATGACAAGACTTGAGGAAGATACTCTTTGTACCCTCCACCATCCTACCCACCACTAGGTTTACACCCCAAATCTGCTGGGGCCAGTGCTCTTAGGATCTCCTCGGCATTGGACACAGTATCCCTAAGAAAGCTAAACCCCAGAAAACAAATGCATTATTTCCTTAGGAAATATAGATAATAGAATTTATCCATACATAGACTATAGGATACAACTGAAAGACTGCCTGGCCATGGAGTCAGAAAGACTTATCTTCCTCAACTCAAATCTGGCCTTCAGACACTAACTAGCTGTGTGACCCTGGCCAAGTCACTTAAACCTGTTTGCCTCAGTTTCCTTGTCTATAAAATGAACTGGAGAAGAAAATGGCAAAACGCTCTAGTATCTTTGCCAAGAAAACACCAAATGGGCTCATATACATGAGTCAGACATGATTGAAATGACTGAACAATAACAATGACCCTAGGAAAAAATCAAGCTATTAATAATAATAGCTAACATGTATATAGCACTTTAAGGTTTGCCACACACTATACTATTTCATTTGATCCTTTCAACAACCATCGGAGGTAGTTTCCATTATTATTTTTATCATTTTACAAATAAAGAAACTGAGGCAGAAAGGGTTTAAGTAAACTGCCCAGGGTCTTGTAGCTATGAAGTATCAGGCCAGTTTGAACTCAGGTCTTCTTAAGTACAGTGCTCAGTGCTCTACACCACCTTGCTAGCTGCCTGTATTTTACATATGCATCTGTCTCTCCATCTAAATTCTTAACTTCTTGAGGACAAAAGTCTTGTCCAACACTGATTGCATAACAGATGTCAGTAATTGATTGATTCCTATACTGCTCTTCGATCTTTAGGCAAACAGGGTTTCTGAGATACTTGTTTACAGCCTCTCACCTACTCAGTTCAATTCATTTCAACAAACAGTATCTTCTTTCACTGTGTGATGGAAGACATCACACAGCAGAAAGAGCTTTGTATTTGGAACCAGAGGCCATGGTTCTTATACTTACAAACTTGTATGACCTTAAGCAAGTCATTTATTAACCTTTTTAGCCTTGAGCTATCTATAAAACAAGAGTAATCATAATTGCACAGTGTCCCTCAGAAGAAGGAGGATTTGCTTAGACAGGGTAATAATGTATGTAAATGGTGTTTGCAAGTTTAACCCATTATTATTGTCATTAATATGTCTTCATATCTTAGGTGTCTGTTACCTCATGCCTCGACTATTGCAATAAAAATCTGGTTGTTCTCCATACCTCAAATCTCTCCAATGCACTCCAGTGCATTCTCCACTCAGCAGGTCTGAATATGTCTCACCATCCCTCTATTCAATAAATTCCAGTGGATCCTTATCCCCTCCAGAATCAACTATAAAATCATCTGTTTGACATTCAAAGCCTTTCATAAGCTGACCCTCTCCTACTTTCCCAACTATCTTATACTTTACCCTTCCCATGCACTCTGGGATCCGGTGACACTGATCTCTTTGCTTCTTCCTCAAACATAACATTCCATCCCCTGACTTCAGAGCATGGTATGCTCTCTTTCCTCAACTTGGGCCCTTCAAGCCCCAGCTAAAATCCCATCTTCAATAAGACTTTCCAGCTACCCACTTTATGTCATTGCCCTCCCACTCCAACTTAGGCTGTCAATATCATATTTGCATAGTTGTTTACATGTTGGTCTCTTCCCTAGACTGTGAGCTCCTTACAATTGGGGACTGGATTTTTTAAAGGGAAGCGGGTTGCCTTTCTTTGTATCTCTAGCCTTTAGTACAATACCTGGCATGTGCAGTAGACACTTAATAAATTCTTATTGACTGACAACTGAAATGTCCTTCAGCCCACATAATTCCAAAGAAATTCATCCACAGCTGACAAAGGAATTATCTGTCGTCTGTCCAAGTTGCAAGAATAGGATGGAATGCACTGTAACATCCTGCCAGATGACAGGGCATAGGACTTACTTGTTGGATAATTACTTTTACTTAAAGTGGTTGTGTTTGTACCTCTTTGGGAACACAAAGAGAGAAGTTTATTGTTTTGTAAGTTCTCGTTGATCAACCTGAAATACAAGACCAAGAAGAGATTAAGTATGCCCAGAAGGAGCAGAGTTGGTTGGGTTAATTTAACCTTCATACTCAGGTTGACCAGAACAAGTTTGGGGATGAATGAGACCAGCCGCCTGCTGTGAACCCACTAGCTTTAAGAAAAGCTTTGAACTGGCACCTACTGCCATCTATTGGTCAACCCATGAATAACTCTACAAACCAGTCAACCTTCACCCCCAAAGAACTGGCCAAACATAGATAAAATCTTAGAATCTGAAAACAAAAGGAGTTTACCTCTGGCAATTGTGTGGTTATGGGGACCTTTTCCGTTCCTCTGAAATGATCAAATGGCCAAATCTCGCCAATGAGTCCAATTACAATATCTAGAAAGCAGATTATTTTCCCTAGAGAGAGGTCCTTAACAAGTCTGTGGACTTGTGGTTTATGGGGTTTTATCAATATTTTGATAAATATGCTTTAATGTAATTGGTTTCCTTTGTAATACTGTGTATTATATTTTATTCTTTTAAAAACATTATTCTGAGAAGAGACTTATGGGTTTTACTAGAACTACCCAAGAGGTCCAGAGCAAAAACAACAAACACTAGAATCTAGAAGTCTGTGGTATCAGTAGTGGTACTTTCATATAATCATAGACTAAGAGCAGAAAGGGATGTCAGAGGTCATCTAGTGTAACTTCCTCATTTTGAAGATGAAGAAACTAAGACCTTGGGAGTGAAATATCTTGCCCAAAGCCACACAGAGAGTCAAAGGAGGCCCAGGTGTTCTGACTCCAAAGCCAATGGTCCTTCTATCTAAAGATGCTTTATTCACAGAGGGGAGGTAGCTCTTAAATCATAAGTAAAATTCAAATTAAGGGAAAGTTGAGAACTAAAAATATCACCATGAAAATAGTGACTTTTATAGACATCTCACAGTGTTTGATTCCTAAGTTAAGGACTTAGCCTCTCTAGGTCTTACTTTTCTCATCCATAAAATGAGAGGTTGCAATTAGATGGCCTTTTCAGTTCTAAATCAATGATTCTATGGGGTTTTTTTAATTACTACATATTGTATAAGGATTTTTTATTGATAGAAATGAAAGTTATAAACTAGACAAACGTGCACATAATGTTTTCTCATTTTATCTTTTTAATTTCATTTCATTTTTTTCTTTTTTAATATTTTTCCAATTACATGTAAGAACAATTTAACATTCATATTTTTTATTTTGAGCTCCTAATTCTCTTTCTTCCTCCTTCCCTTCCTCCCTCATTGAGAAGGCAAGCAATGTGCACATGTGCAGTCATGCAAAATATATTAGCCTATTAGTCATGTTGTAAAAGAAAACAAAGAAAAAAAAGAGAAAGAGAAAGGTTTTTGTTTTTTTAAGTGTACTTCAATCTGCATTCAGACTCCATCAGTTCTTTCTCTGGAGATAGATTGCATTTTTCATCATGAGTCCTTTGGAATTGTCTTAGATCATTACATTGCTGAAAATAGCTAAGTCGTTCACAGTTGATTATCATACAGTATCACTGTTACTATGTACAATGTTCTCCTGGCTCTCATGCACATCATTATAAAGGAAGAACAGTCACAGTATTCATTTCTTGATGTTGCTCATCTTAAAAGACTACCCTGTATTCCCAGATTCTGACTTTGTTTCCTTACAGCAAATAAGAAAAAGCGCAAAACAATTGATGCCAAAAGAACGGAGAAATAAGGAAAACAATTTAGATTTTGTTCTCAGGGTGCCATTGTTTTTCTCTTTTTTTATATCTTTCTTTTTTTTCATTGACTTTTGTATTTACTTTTAGTTTACAAGATTCAGTCCCACAATCCCTTGAGTTTCAAATTTTCTCCCCTCCTTTTTCCTCTCCACCCATGGCAGCATGCAATCAAGTATAGGATCTACAAATACTTTCACATTGTATTAGTCTTCTATATACACATATACACTCATGCTCAGATATGTATTGATACACATATATAGCCTCCTATTTACACATATGTGTAAGTATACTTATAGATACATATATAAATATATGTATAGAAGGGTTGTAACCAATGGAGTGAACAATGGGAAAAAAGAAAGAAAACTGGACATGAAAAAAATGATGGCATGTAGATTGCTTTGGTCTCCATTTAAACTCTGGTCTTTCTAGATCTTTCTCTGAATGTAGACATCTCCTTCCATACTGAAACTTGCAGAGTTGTCTAGCTGTGCAATGCTGAGAAAAGTCCAGTTTGTCAAAGTTGGTTGTCACACACATGATGTATCTGTGACTGTGTACAGATTTTTCCTGGTTCTGCTCTTCTCACTTAGCGTCAGTTTGTATGAGCCTCTCCAGGTAAATATGAAGTCCATCTCCTTCCCATCTTTCTTAGTTGTGTAATCAAAGGAAAATTAGGGGGAAAACTCATATTTATACCAGTGGTCACAAAGTACTCTGTTACATTATTCATGGAATTTAAAGATGGCAAATAGACTCTTTCGATCCCTGTATCTCTAACAACTTAAAAGTCCTATGAAGAAAAGTGAAGGATTTAGATGCCCAGGTGGTATTTATTTTTTTCTTTGTTTGTTTTTGGTTTTTTATTAATTTTTTATTTCTTTTCTTGTTTACATCATTATTTTTATGAGATTTTTGAATTACAAATTTTCTCCCCATCTTTCCCCTACCCCAACCCCAAAACAGCCATCCCACTGTAAAATCCCTCCCCTGATCTGCTCTATTACTTTCTGGTAGGGCAGGGAGGGTCTCCCTACCCCAGCCTCTGTATATCTTAATTCCTAGTTGCACGTATTGCAGAGCTTTAAATTCTACATTCTTTCAACTTCTCCCTTGTCACCCACCCCTACTGGAAGGACAAGCAATTCAATACAGGCGGTGGATGTGTGATTATACAGGACATCTTCATAGTGGACATATTGTGACAGTGATCATATGTCCCTCCTTCCTATCCCTCTCCCCCTTGTTCTGTTCTCTACCCTGTCCCTGTCCC
>CM053593.1:98562110-98578549 GCA_028646575.1 Pseudocheirus occidentalis | reverse complement strand
CATCTGGGAAATTCGACTTTTTAAAGCATTCTTCTCCTCATTGGCTTTCTGGGCCTCTTTTGCCATTTGAGTTAATCTGTTTTTTAAAGTGTTGTTTTCTTCAGTCAGGTTGTTGACTCTCTTTTCATGATTTTCTCTCATCATTCTCATTTCTCTTCCCAATTTTTCCTCCACTTCTCTTAGTTGTTTTTCAAAGTCTTTTTTCAGCTGATCTGTAGATGCTAGGAATTCTTCAAGTGTCTTGGAAGAATTTGGTGTGGGAGTTCTGACTGTGTTGTCTTCCTTCCATTCCATGCTTTGATCCTTTTTGTCCACAAAAAAGGATTCTAGAGTTTATTGCTGTTCTTATTTTGCTTCCTTTTCCTCATGTTGGCTAGTCAATTAATTGGCTGGGTTTTTTTTTAGCTCTGTGAAACTCTGCTTCCAAGGGGGAAAGCACTGTTCCAAATCTCTGGGGTTTTCCCAGATGCTGGAGCTATTGGGGGGTGTTGCAGCCCCCCCCCCAGCTTTGGCTTGCTGAAAATGCACCCCAGGACCACCACCCAAGACCATGATCCAGATCCAGGCCGCTCAACACAAGAGCACTTGGCCCTGATCAGTCAGGGGCTGCAGATCCTGCCCTTCCCCCACTGCTTCCTTGCCCTGGGGGCAGATTGGCTGAACTGCTTTTCCTCCCCCAAATCAATTTTCCAAGTTTCACTTTCACTGACCATCTCTAATTCTTGTTTGCTGCATGTGAAGATTCCCTCAGGTGCAGTAGATCTTCTCTGAAGTAGACTCAAGCTGTGGCTTGGGAGGTTCCGCTCCTCCTGACCACCCTGGGGCCTGACCTGGCCATGGCTGCAGTTTTGGGCTGGGCTGGTCTCAGCTCCCAGCCTGCACAATGAGCCCCTGCTGCTGAGCTGCCCCTCTCCAATCCCTGTTTTTCATGCCTTGGTAGATGTGGAATTGCTGGAGGCTGTAGATCATCTCTCCTGCAGACTGGCCGCTGCATGGCTCAGCTCGGTTCAGTTCGGCTCCTTCCCACCACCCTGGGCCTGGCCGTGGTCTTGGCTTTAGGCTGGGCTGGTCTCAGCTCCCAGCCCGCCGCAATGAGCCCCTGCTGCCAAGCTACCTTCAGCAAGAGATGTGTTTTCTGTAATTTTTGTGAGTCTGAGAGTCCTAGACTTTGTCTGGGGTCATATTTTATGGGTGTTTAGGGTGGTTGTATGGGAGATGCGTAACCTTGCTGCTTCTACGCCGCCATCTTGGCTCTGCTCCCCCAGTGTCCCAGGTGGTATTTCTATCTCTTATTAATTTACACTCACTTAGTTTCAGTTTCCTCATTTATGGGAAGAAAATTAATTCATATTCTGGGGTAAGGAACCTGCAGTCACAAAGCCGCATTTGGCCCTCCAGGTCCTTGGGTGTGGTCTTTTGACTGAGTCCAAGTTTTAACAGAACAAACCCTTTTATTAAGGGGATTTGTTCTGTGAAGTTTGGATTCAGTCAAAGGAATGCACTTGAGGACCTAAAGGGGCATATGTGGCCTCAAGGACACATGTTCCACACCCCTAATTGTTCACAAAATTATTATCTGTTATCAGATCTTCATTATAGAATCATATTTGATTTGGGAGGCATTGATTTGGAAAGAGTACTGAAACTGGAGTTGAGAGAGACGTGAGTTTGAATCCAGCATCTAGCAGTTATCATCTGATGCCAGGCAATTCACTTAACTTCTGTATGCCTCAGTTTACCCATCTGTAAAATGGAGATACCTGCCTTTCAGATCTGTTGTAAGAATAAGTCCAATTAGACATGTAAAGTGCTATATAAATGGTAGGCATCATTTATTCTCATCATTATTGTTATTGTTATTACTAGTTGTATAACCAGGGCAAAATCATTTAATCTCACTTAGATTTAATTTACTCATCTGAAAATGAGGAATCCTGTACAAATCCTGTACTACTTGCCTAAAAGTGTTCTTGTGAATAACAGTGAGAAAAAGTATAAACAGTGCTTCACAAACCTTAATAGCTGTAAGTAGGCTATTGCTGTTATTGTTTGTGAAAGTGCCTTATAAAGTGCTATACCACAAGCTACTATTATTATTCTAGTTGAAGGTCATGACACTGAAAGAAGAAGGAGGGCAGGGAATGTGAAGACTTGGCAATGCAGAGTTTGCCAAAGAACAAAATGTGCTTTTTCTGAACTACTACTCATTGTAAAAGAAAAGCAGGCTTCTGGGAAAAATCACATATATTAAATCAAAAAGGAACCTTAAAGGCTGTCCAACCTCCTGGTTTCACAGATGAGGAAAATGGGACTGAGAAAAGTGAAATTATTTACCAGTGGTTACATAGCTAGTAAATGTCAGAGGTGGGATTTGAGTTCAAATTCTTGAATTCCAAACCAGTTGCTCTTTCCACTGGACCTTGCCGCCTCTTGAGAAGACCAACAAGAACACATTTGGCAAGAAGTTTAGTGACCTGGTAAAGAGGGCTTTGCCTTAAAATTTTAAGGGAAAGGAGGGGGAAATACCTTATAAAAACATATAAAGAGACATAAAGACAGGAAAAATGGTGGTAATAAATAGCAGTACCTGGTATTTATCATGAGAAAATAAGAGCAAAGATGATCATGAATGTTAACACTGGACTTGTAATCAGAAAATCTGGGTTTTAATCATAGCATGTCATTTTCAGCCCCTGGAATCTCAGTTTCTTAATCTGTAAAATAGGAATAATGTTTATGCTGCCTATGTCACAGTATTATTGTGAGAAAATTCCTTTATAAACCATAAGGAGCTATGTAAATATTAGCAATTATGAATACCTATTACTTTAGATAACTCTATACTAATGCACAGAATATGGGTAATTAACAAGGTGAACTTGGAATTTTAGCAAAAAGAGGTAAATATGGTGCCATGGTAGTCAGAAAGACCTGGTGGGGTACTACTAGAATATAACAATGGAAGGGTAAGAACGTGCCATTCCAGATTGGCCTCAATCCCTTTTTAGACAGGGTAACTAAACTAGTAGATGAAGGAACACTGTGCATATAGGTTACTAAAGTTTTAAGAAAGCTCTGTGATAAAGGATCTCGTACTATTCTTAAGGAGAAAATGGAGAGATATGGATCAGAAAATAATACAGTTAAATGAATTCAGAAATGGCTGGATGGATTGACAAAAAGAGTAGTTATTAATAGTCCCATGTCAGCATGGCTGGAGGTCTTTCACTGAGTAGCCCAGAAATCTGTTTTCAAGCCTTTGTTAAGATGGTGTGCCCATAAAACGTTAAAATGAGACACCCGTCTGGGAAGGAAAGCTAACACAAGGGATCAAAGAGTCAGGATCCAAAACGATCTTAACAAAAGGTAGCATTTAATAGGATAAAATTCAGTAGAGGTAAATACAAAGTCTTGAACTTGGATATAAAAAATCAACTTTATGAATATAATATGGAGGAGGCATGACTAGGCAGCAGTTCTAAAAAACTTTTTTTAGCTTGGAGTTTTACTAGACTGCAAACTCAACATACATCAGCAATGTAGTGTAGCAGTCAAAAGTCAGTGTGCTCCTGATCTAAATCAACAGAGACAAATCTTCCAAGAGTGGGGAGGTGGTAGTCTTCTATCCTCTTTAATGTCTTTGCCATCATCAGAACTTATCTGGAGTCATAGGGACCCATGGTTTAAAATATAAGCTGGAAACTGTCCTTGGGAGGACAATAGGATGGTAAAGGATCTTGGCTCCATTCCATGAGCACCAGTTCAAGGAATTGGACATGTTTTGACTGGAGAAAAGAAGAATCAGGGGTAACATGATAGTTCAAGTATGTGAAGGGTTACCATGTTGGGGAAAGGTTACAGGTGTTCTTTTTAGACCTAAAAGGGTAAAACCAGGAATGATTGATGGAAGTAGCAAAAGAAACAACTTAGGTTTGAGGTCAGGAGAAATGTTCTAACAATTAAAATTGTCCCAAAGCATAATAATGGGTTATCACTAGAGCTGGTGGTTTCCCTCCCCTTGGAGGTCTTCAAACAGAGGCTGGATGAGCACTTGTCTGGTATGTTATAGTGGAGATTCCTTTTATTGATTGTACTAGTTAGCTCTATGATCCTTTTTCACTCCCAAATTCTATGAGTCTATGGTTCTGGCATACTTTGTTGAAAAGGAATAGATCTAATAGAAGGTTATACAGTTGTGCTGGAAGCCAAGAAGTTATCTACATTTGTGGAAATTAATGAACTAGAGGATAGAACCATGATGGCTATTTAAGGAAGACTTTTTCAAGGATTAAAAATGGAAATTATATTGCAATGAAAATGTACAAATAACTTTCTAACCATAGGAAGAGTACAGAGGATATTCCCTATATTTTTATCATCCCTTTAAGTTGCTGGACTAAATGTGAAAAACAAGCCCTAAAAATACATCAAAAGAAGCTCATTATCAGCACTCTTCATCTCTCAACATCTATGAAAATACTTCAATTACTTAGATTAACATTCTTTCATCTGAATTCTCCATAATTTTGTTCCCTGACTTCTCAGTTTCTCTTTTCCACAGTCAGTGCTTCTTAAACCCCACATGGGGAGCACTGAAGGGGTCTCAAGTGGAAAAAGGTTAAGAAGGCCTGCTCTAGGATGTAATTCTGGTCTCTTTGGCTACTGTTTCATTTCTGTTTCTTCCTGTTCCCTTGGTTTTGGCATTTCCGACTTCCTCTACAATTCTCCACTTGCCCTTTCTGATTGACATTTCTAGCCCATTCTATATTCTCAAAGGGACACCCAAAAAAAAATATAAACTTCGGCCATAGCTACTGATCATTCACTCTATGCCCTTCACTAGACAATTCAACAGATTCCTTAATACATATTAGAAAACTGGAAGAGAAGCAAGATGTAGTAGTAATGAGGAACTCCCAACTATTAATCTGCCAAAAGTCTTATTCTAATAAAATATGAGACTAAAATAAATCATTGACTGGCCTTACTGGAAATTTAATTTCTCAAACTGTTGAGAAAGAAAGGAGGGGACTCTAGAATTAATATAACCAACAAGAAAAAATCAGGTCATGAAATGGAAATAATAAGAATCTTGTGAGAGACATTTTATTGAAGTTCCTTAAAGGACCATCCTGTATCACATACGTATAGCCAAGAAAGTGTGTGCTTGGGAGAATCAGACGTGTGTCATGGGTTTCAGAAAAGCAGATTTCTAAAACTTTCCAGAAAAGACATTTAGGGAAAAAAAGACATTTAGGATAGAATGCTTTAAAAATGTAATTTCGATATTATTATGGTAAATTATTACAGTGAGCAGACTCTAAAGAAAGTAAAGAGACTACAAAAGAAATTCTCTGATAAGTTCAGATTTTAAAAAGGCAAATACAAAAGACAGAGGAAGAGGCACTTGATAAAGAAATAAAGAAGAATAGCACCAATACCTAATGCTCAGACTGACCTAAGGATTAGACCCTCCCTCTCTCTCTCTCTCTCTCTCTCTCTCTCTCTCTCTCTCTCTCTTTCTCTCTCTCTCTCTCTCTCTCTCTCTCACACACACACACACACACACACACACACACACAATACTAAGAAACATTTTCTGGACCTTTTAAGCTGCTTCCAGAACAAAAAAGGAAAGGGAACAGATAGGACTATTGTCTGAGAAAGATGGTGAATTATCAACAGATGACAAAGAAAAAGTAGAATTAGTTAACTCCTACTTCACTTCCCTTTATCTATCAAGGACAATTATCTTTAAATGGGAATGGTTAGAATAAGCATAATTAACATGGAGTTGAATCTTAACCATTTTAGACAAGCTCAGATTTCCAGACCCAAGTGAATTATGCCTCAAGAAAGTGAAATTATTCACTTATATGATTGTAGAAGTACTTAATTTTTATTTTTAATTTTTTAATATTAATTTATTTATTTTCTTGTTTACATCATTCATTTCCACGAGATTTTGAGTTACATAGTTTCTCCGCATCTTTCCCCCACCCACCACCCCAAAACAGTCATCTGTTTTATGAGAATTGCATAGCCCCTCCCCCAATCTGCTCTCTCCCACATCCTCCCCCATCACCCCTCCAACTTTCCGGCAGGGCAGGATGGGTCTCCCTACCCCAGTGCCTGTATATATTAATTCCCAGTTGCATGTAGTTAATGATAATAGTAATATATATATATATATATATATATATATATATATATATATTTAACAATTGATTATAGAACTTTACATTCTAGATTCTTTCCCTTACTCCCTCATCACCTACTCCCACTGGAAGGACAAGCAATTAAATACAGGTTGTACATGTGTAATTATGCAGAACATCTCCAAAGTGGGCATATTGTGAGAGACTGCTTGTATGTCCCTCCTTCCTATTGCACCACCCCACCTTGTTCTATTCTCTACCCTGTCCCTGTCCCTTTACAGAAGTGTACTTCCAGCAACCCTTCCCCCCACCTTGCCCTCCCCTCCATCATTCCACCTCTCATCCCCATCCCCTCTACTCTCCTGTGTGGCAAGATACCCAGTTTAGAGTTTATGTTATTCCTTCCCTAAGCCAGATTCAATAAGAGCAAGGTTGACCCTTTCCCTTTTGCTTCCCTGTTTTTCTCCTCTATTGTAACAATTATCCCTTGCCTCTTCTATATGAGATGATTAACCCCATTCTGTCTCTCCCTGTCTCCTCTCATTCTAATCCTCTCCCACCTCAGAATTTCACCTTTTAGAGTATCATCCCTTCCCATTTAATTGTTTCTGTGCCCTCTATGTACTCATATAAACACATACTCAGATATGTATTCATACACATATCTATACCCTCCTATATAGACATAAGTGTGTATATATGTATGTATATATACATTTGTATTCCCTTCACCTATCCTCATACTGAGAAAAGTATCATAAGTTATAATTATCATTTTTCCATATTGGCATGTAAATAGTTCAACTTTGATGAGTTCCTTTGATTTCTTTTCAGTGTTTACCTTCTTATGCTTTTGTATTTAAATGTCAAATTTTCTTTACAGTTCTGGTTTTTTCATCAAGAATGCTTGAAAGTCCTCCACCTCCCGAATTACCATAGTTTCCCCAGGAACATTATACTCAGTTTTTCTGGGTAGGTGATTCTTGGTTTTAATCCTAGTTCTCTTGATCTTTGGAATATCATATTCCAGGCCCTTCAATCACTTAACGTAGAAGCTGCCAAATCCTGGGTTATCCTAATTGTATTTCCATAGTATTCAAAGTGTTTCTTCTTGGCAACTTATAATATTTTCTCCTTGATCTGGGGACTCTGGAACCTGGCTATAACATTCTTGGAATTTTCTTCTGGGGATCTTTTTTAAGAGGTGATTGGTGAATTCTTTAAGTTCTATTTTGCCCTCTGGTTCTAAAATACCAGGGCAATTTTCCTTGAGAATTTTTTGAAGGATACTTTCTAAGTTCTTTTTTTGATCATGGCTTTCAGGTAGTCCGATCATTTTTAAATTTTCTCTTCTGGATCTATTTTCCAGGTCAGTGGTTTTTTCAAGGAGATATTTCACATTGCCTTCTATTTTTTCATTTGTTTGGATCTGTTTAATAGTGTTTTGATTTCTCATAAAGTCATTTGCTTCCATTTGCTCCATTTTAATTATGAAGGAATTATATTCTTCAGAAAGCTTTTGAGATTCTTTTTCCATCTGGCAAATTCTACTTTTTAAGGCATTCTTCTCCTCATTGGCTTTTTCAGCCTTTTTTGCCATTTGAGTTAATCTATTTTTTAGTGTGTTATTTTCTTCAGTCAGGTTGTTGACAGTCTTTTCATGATTTTCTTGAATCCTCATTTCTCTTCCCAATTTTTCCTCCACTTCTCTTATTTGGTTTTCAAAATCCTTCTTACACTGATCTCTGTCTTGTAGACAGTCTTCATGTTTCTTGGAAGCTTTTGGTGTGGGAGTTCTGACTGTGTTGTCTTCCTCCCATTCCATGCTTTGATCCTTTTTGTCCCCAAAGAATGAATCTAAAGTTCAGTTGCTGTTTTTACTTTGCTTCCTTTGCCTGCTCATGTTGCCAGTCAATTAATTACTTGATTTTTTTTTTAGCTCTGTGGAACTCTGCTTCCAGAGGGGAAAGCTCTGTCCCAAATTGCTGGGGTTTTTCATGGCTGCCAGAGCTATTGGGAGGCAGCCTTTTTTTGCAGCCCCCACCATCTTTGACTCACTGAAAACACACCCCAGGACCACCACCCAAGACCACAATCCAGATCCAGGCCACTCAATGCAAGAGCACTACGCCTCTGAACAATCACTTGGCTCCCCTGCAGTCTGCAGGCTGGGAGCTTCTGAAGCAGCCACACTGCAGGGCTGCTGCTTCTGTTGCTTCCTTGCCCTGTAAGCAGTTTTGCTGGACCACTTTTCTCCCCCAATTTTAGCTGAGTTCCACTGACTTTTCACTTAGTCCTTGTTTCTTATGGCTTGATAATTTTGGAAACTGCCACAGATGCTGCTGATCCACTCTCCTGAATGCTCCAGCTGTAGCTCATTCTGGACACATAGTGACTAAGCCATGGTTCCAGGCTGGGCTGGTTTTGGCTCCCAATATGCTAAAATGAGCCCTTCCTGCTGAGCTGCCTTTAGTGGGAGATGTGTTTTTCTGTATTTTTGTGAGTGTTTTAGAACCCTAAAATTTATTTGGAGTTTATTATTTATTAATTTGAGATAGAATAGATAGATATTCTATCTATAGAACAATAGAGGGCAATTTATTTATTATTTTATAGGTATTTGACATGGTGATGTGGGAGCTGCAGAACCTTGGTGCTTCTATGCTGCCGTCTTGGCTCTGCCCCCTAGTACTTAATTTTTAAAGAAGTAGAAGGAAAAGGGGAGGTGACAGAAAACTAAATGTGGGCAGGTGGAAGATTCCAAAAACAATGGACCAGTAAACCTAACATCAATCTCTTAAATAATTTTACAATCAATAATTAAACATATGTTTTGTGAGCATTTAGAAAAGAAAGAAGTGGCCAGCAGGAGCCAGCATAGGCTCGTGAAAAACAAGCCACATAAAACTAATTTGATTTTTTTGATAAGATGATGAGATTGACCTATGCAAAAATTTATTTCAATGCCTTACTGTGGTGTGGAGGTGGTCCTGGATTCTAGAATGCTATGCCATGAGAATGCAAGCACTGAAAAGTTCAACAGTTCTGGAAAGCTTCAAATGTGGTACCAGTGATAGACCATATCAGTTTTCAAAAAATCAGCTCCATATTGAGAGATCTAATAGGCTGGCCACTAGGGGATGAAATTAGATCATGGCAACCCATGACATGAAGAAAATTACAAAATGATCTTAAGTAGTATGAAACCAATTGCCTTTTCTTCAGTGACTGTGGGAGTGGTAGGAAAATGACAAAAGGTTATAAGAAAGATTTCCAACATTTTTAAATTATAAATGATAACAAGTTGAAACATGACCTCCTTGTCCAATTGCCAGCAAATGGTCATACAACTAAAAAAGCTGAATCATGGCAATTTCATCTCATCTCTCTCTCTCTCTCTCTCTCTCTCTCTCTCTCTCTCTTTCTCTCTCTCTCTTTCTCTCTCTCTCTCTTTCTTTCTCTCTCTCCCTCTTTCTCACCATTATTTATTTTAATGCTCTTTTTTTATTTTAGTTTAAATTCTCTCCCTCTCTCCACTCTCTGCCCTACCCATTGAGAAGGCAAGCAATATGACATTAATTAAACACATAAACCAAATCATACCAATCTTAACATTCTCACTGTAAATTAAACCAAAGACAAAATGAGGATGCAACTCAGTAGAAGGAAGGCCATAGGCTTCCTTAGACAGACAGATAAAGGAGTAGGCAAAAATGGTTTTATCATGCATTCAAAAGCAACTCTCAAAAAAAATAAGCTCATAGAATGCTTAAACATTCTTATTGCACATCGTCACATAGTAAGCAAGTATCAGAGACAGGGTTAAGCCCAACTCTTTCTGATTCTAAACCCAGAACACTATCCACTATCAAATGGAGCCTCTTTCATCAAGGAGGCATATTAGAAAATGTATCAGCACAATTTGACAATGACCTTTTAAAGGTGGATTATTTAAAACAAAACCTTTGATTTTTCCTATAGCACTTCATCTAGATCTTTCCTTTACCGTTGTCACTTTTAACTTTTAATTTATGCCCATGTCTTATTTGAGACCAATGACTGTGTGTCACTTTGGTTTTTTTTTTATCTTGAGCACAAAGAGCAATGATTTGTACATGTGGAGGTAGGAATTAGACCTGCTATTTCATTGGTATAAAGAACTGGGGTGGCTAGGTGGCGCAGTGAGTAGAGCACCGGCCCTGGAGTCAGGAATACCTGAGTTCAAATCTGGCCTCAGACACTTACCACAAAAACTAGCCGTGTGACCTTGGGCAAGTTACTTAACCCCAACTGCCCTCCAAAAAGCAAAAAAACAAAAAAAAAAAAAAAAAAAAGAACTCCCAAATGATCAATCTCCTTTTGCCAAAATAGGCCAGTGCCGTCTCCGGAATTAATAGCCAAAAAGAATAGAGTTGCCTGGGGCCACTGAAAGTTTAAGTGACTTGCCCAGAGTCATAGACTTATTTGTGGAAAACGTAGGATTTGAAACTTCATCTTTCTGCCTCAGAAGTCAATTTTCTATCCACTACACTACTGCCTCTCCAGATTTGTATATGATAGGTGCATAATTTTTTGTAATTGAACTAAGTTCAAGTTCACATTCAGTCTTGAAATCTGTGTGCCTTGCCTAAGCCAGGTTCAGGCCTTTGGGTGAAAAAGTTCCCTGTCTTTGTAATAGTAATGAAATTTGTAGTTCCTTTTTTTATTGCTAAACTGAGAGGTACTTAGCACCTAGTTTCAAATTAAGCCTCTGTTAAAGGAACAGAAGGTGTGAACCTTTGTTACTGACCTAACAGGAAGGGGCTGACCAGAGAACCCCTGTTGCTGATGTAACAGGAAGGGGCTGAATAGGGAGAAGCAATGCTGTATGTAAGGAAAGAACCTGGCTGAGAAAGTCAGAATTTCCTGGGGTAAACATCATGGAGGCAGCAGCTGCTCTGCTGAAGAGAGAGAGAGAATTTCTCTCAACAGCATCTGGAGGCTGGGCTGCTACTGCTGGGCTGAGAAATGAGAAGAGAAATGAGAATTGAGAACTTAGACAGAATTTCTTGGAGCAAGCCATGTGGAGGCTGGATAAAGTGATTTTGATTTTTTGAATGGAGTTTATGCTGCTGAGTCTGAGGGCCAGCTGAAGCTGCCAAAGACTGAGGAAGCATGGCTGTGGTGTTGGTATCTTGTTTGTTTTTAGCTTTGTTAAGCCTTGACTTCCCAGGAGCAGGAACTGTGAAGAATTTAAGGTGGACTGGACACTGTGAGCTTCAACATGGAACAGGAACTGGACAGAGTGCTAGACAAGGAATTAGGAGCTGTCTGCCTTTGAACCCAGATGACACTTTGGTGAATCCAGGTAGGATCTGGGACCATGGAAGGAGATCCAGGGAATCTGAAAGCCTACCTTGGGTCAAGATGAAAAGACCTCTCCATGAATACTGAGTAGTGACTGACCCTGATGTGAGGTTTTGCTTTGGGACTCACTTTGGGAAGAGTTGTATGGTTTGGCCAGATGAGACTCTGGGCAGCCATTGAGCCCCCAGCTTTGAAAACCCAGATGTTGGTTTCTTCTCTCTCTGGTAACTAACTAGGTATGGATGTAATGGTCAGACAGCTGGAAGGCTTGTCTGCTGAACTGTGTTATTTTCTGTTGAGTAATGACTGATAGAATTGTACTTTATTTCTGATTGTACTTTGTGACTGAATTAAGGACTCTGTGATTGACTAAGTGAATGTACTACCCAGAGGTGGAGTACTTTAACTTTTGTATTTTGTGTCCCTTAAGGAGGCAAGCCTCCTTAAGGATGATTGCATGACTGAGTTACTAAGTGATTGACTAAATGATTGTACCTTGTTCAAAACTTTGTGACCATTGCGGTGAAAACTATGTGGCCGTTTTCTGTGATAAGTTGTTGTGAATGCTGTATTTTTATTTTCTGTGATAAGCTATAACATTGTGAATGCATTACCTTGATTTACTATGAATGTTTTGCTCTGATTTGTTATTAAATAGAGTGTTCATTATAGTATGTAATCAGAACTTTGAAAGATGTTGACAGCAGCATTCTTCTGGAAATCTGCTTGTGCTTGGCTTTACAGTCTTCTATCCTGCATCAAACCTCTTAGTAAGTCCTAGTCAACATACACAGCAAAGTAAGAGAGCTGACAGTCCCTTTAGTTTCTTTGCTGGTGCAAACCACACTAATAGTATTATGGTCAGTTTGATTTGTCACATTTTAAGATGAGTGCAAAAAACTGAAGCATATCTAGAAAAGTGTGACCAAGATAATGATGTCCCTATAAACATCATATGAGAATGTTTGAAGGAAATATGAAGGTTTAGCCCAATGAAAAGAAGACTTCAAATAAACATCATCGTTGTCTGAAAATTCAGGGTATCCCAAAAATCTCTAATAGCTTAAAACTATACTGAGGCTTTTGAAATACCCTATATTTGAGGGGCCATGGTGTAAAAGAAATGTTAACCATATTCTGTTTAGTTCCAGGGGATAGAATTATATCAATGGGTAGAAGTTACAGACAGTTGGATTTTGAGTGAATGTAACAATTGGAACTATTCAAAGAAGGAATGGCCTACCTTGAAAGATAGTAAGCTACTTTCAATCAAAAGCTGTATAACCAATTTTCAAAGATATTGTAGAGGAATTTAATGCACTAGGGGTGATGTTGGACCTGGATTCAAATCTTGACTCTGCTACACACTGCCATGTAACCTGCAGCAAATCACTTAATCTTTCTGAGCCTGAGTTACTCCTCAGCAAAATGGAGAAATACTAGATGGCCTTTTTAATGTCCCTTTTTCCCCTACTTTTTTTTTATAATTGTATGATCTGACCTACTAACTTCACAGTCATACTGTAATCATATTTGTGAAAATACTTTGAAAAATAAACCACAAAATGCAGAAGATTAATAAGTGGTGGCCATGTTTCAGACCAGCTATGCTACTGAGGTACCAGAAGTCTGTTGCTGCCTTTCTTGTCTATATTGCTGACAGCAATCTTTGGAATCAGAAGACTAAAACTTTCCACATTCCCTTCGATGTCCCAAGTTTTGTGCATTTTCCCCTAGCTGCTCAGCCATATTGTGTGCATCTTTGTCTAGCTTAATAGGAGTGTAGCAAGAAGTACACAAATAATTCAAGAACATGAGTTGAGCACCTCATTTCCCCCACACTGTGCTGGAAACTCCCCTAAAGCTCATGAAATGAGGCTTAGTACTTAAATTAGATGGTCTCAGCATGGAACACAAATTACAATGTACCCAACAGACTCCATAAACAGAGACTTGTTTTAAACCAAACTCTGCAACCATGAAATTGGACTGGAAGAAAATATTTCATCACTGGGTGGCTGGCATCTGGCTCACCTGTCTCACTTTTAAATACAGATAAGAAATAAAATAACATTAGCAGCAAGCAAGAGAGCTCGTGTGTTTTTCATATACATGTGATACTAACAACATAATTTGAATATATTGAGCCTGTTATAAGTTTCCATTCATATTTATGGTATTATACCACCTGTGGGCAAAACACCAACCAGAGGGAAATATTTATGTCCACTAGGGACTCATCTATAATTCAATGCTGCAGCAGAAAATAAGATATGGAGAATGAGCCAGTATGTAAGATATCCACTCTTACAAAGCAAATATGAGCAATTGTCAAAGTCAGGGGTAGGGAACCTTGGCCTCTAGGTCCTCAAGTGCAGCCCTTTGACTGAGTCCAAACTTCATAGAACAAAAGGTTTGGACCCAGTTAAAAGGCTGCACTTGAGGACCTAGAGGCCATATGTGACCTTGAGGCCACAGGTTCTCCTTGCCTTGCTCGAGGGTAAATAATTTTCTTCATGAACACATCCTGACAGAAATTAAGAGGGAAATCATATTCAAGTTGTCCATTCAGATTTTACTTCATTTCTCCCAGCAAAAATAATAAAGGAATAGCTTTCTTTAGAATGCCTGAAAGAGGAACGATTTTTTCATCAGGTTCACAAATATTTTGAATATTTCTGGGAAGATGTTAGGCTTGAGCTGTACATGGGGGAGCTTAATTACCCCCTGGGAAAGAGTTATTTTTCAATGATTCTTGTAGATTCTATGAACAGAGCATTGTACTGATTGGAGGCTTAGGTCATGAATAGGTTTAGAATTGGAAGATACCATAGAAGCTCAAAAGTCAAGTCTTTTCCTTTCATTTTGTAGAAGTAGTAGTAGTTGTTGTAGTAACAGTAATAGTAGTAGTAGTATTTGTAGAAATAGTAGTAATAGTAGTAGTTGCTGTAGTAATAGTTGTATGAATAGTTGTAGAAGTAGTGAAGAGGTGTGGAAGAGGTGGGTATTTAAGGGATCTCATATGAATCCCTTGAGGGTTCTTGTCTGGAAAGAATTTCATAGGACTCAAGCTATCTTTTGGCAGAGTTACAAAGTTTATTATTATGCTAACTTAGCAGGGGGCAGGAGAGGGTTAAGGATAGCCTGCAAAGTGAAGGGGCCAGAGACACAGTTTTTAAAGCCATAAAGCTGTCAGTCAAAGGTTAATTATGCTAACTAGGTGGGCAAGAGTGATGTTAGCGTGGAGTTTGGGAGGAGTTTAGGAGAGGTCAGTGCTTAAAGGGACATGCACTTTTTGTATCAACTGCACAGACATATTGCCCATAATTCACTGGGACATCAGTGGGGGGGCAGTTGGGGAAGGGAAGAGTGAAGAGGTATGGGTTTTGCCTTGTGTAACAGCAATCAGTTTAGCCGATACTTAGCACTTAGTAACTTAGGGCTAAGTATGGAAGGTGTAAGTAAGTCCTGTCCACTGCTGAGAAGGTGTGAACTCCCCTGTTGACCTGGAAGAAGGGGATTGGCTGAGACAGGAGGCCAATGTGTATATATAAAGGATTTCAGAGACAGAGAGACGGAATTGGAATTTTCCTGTCGGAGGAAGCAGGATTGTCTCAGCATCTGGGAGCTGGGCTGCTGGACTGAAGGAGTTGGAGTTTTCTTGAGAGAGAGAGAGAGAGAGAGAGAGAGAGAGAGAGAGAGAGAGAGAGAGAGTGTTACCCTCCCAGCATCTGGAAGCTGACTGAGAACTGAAATGGAGTTTTCCTGAGACCAGAATCTGGTGAAGGCCACTCAGAAGGCCTTCTGAGTCCTAGGGACAGCTGAACTGCTGGAGGACTGAAGAAGCATGACCAGGATAAGACTTGGTTTGGCTGATCCTTGAGTTCCAGGCAAGAGAAGTGGTGAAGGGTTTAAGATGTGCTGGACTCTGTGAACTTCAGTGTGTGCCAGGAACTGCCTGGAGGACTGGACAAGGACCTGGGAGCTATCTACCTCTGAGGACTGGAGAAGAGCATGGCAGCTGTCTGCTTCTGAATCCAGGTGACTGTTTGGTGGATTCAGGAGGGAGCTGGGACCATGGAAGGGGATAACGGAATCAGAGAGACCACCTAGAGTCAAGATGAAGAAAAGGCCTCCCCTTGGATGAAATTGAGGTTTGCTGGACACCAAAGGGTGGTTTTCTAATGACTGTACTAGTGATTAATGATAGGTAGTAATCAGGAATCTAGACTAGTGACTGATTAAGTTAATGGTTGCTCCAAGAGTGGAAGTTTGCTATATTGTGAATTGATTGAGTGATTAAGTTAGGAGGGTTTCCCTCTTAGGGAAACCAGATGATTATTCTTTTATTCCTTGTTCTAAATATTGTGATCACTGTAGTGAAAACTGTGTGGCCATTCTAATGTCAAGCTGTTAAGAATACTATATTGTGATTTTTCTATGATAAGATGTAATGTTTGAATATTATATTATGCTATATTGTGAAAGTTTGCCTTGATTTGTCATGGAATAAATAGTGTTCACTATACTGTGTAATCTAAACCTTATAAGCTGTTCATGGTAGCATTCTTTTGGGAATCTGCTGATGTGTGGTGTTACACCTTGTGACATCACTATGTTACTTTTGGTCAAGGCTGAATGAGATAGGTCCAATATGGCTGTTGGGAGGATAGGTTTGATTGTCCAAGTTTGGAAGCTAGATTGCGTAGAGATTCAGGAGGTACCATATTGGGAGGGAGCTATCTCTTCTGATAGTGTTGTTCAAGGTTTTTGGGTGCAGCTGGCCACTTAGAACAAAGGAGCTATGTATTCAGAGGTATGCCTAAATAATTAGTGAACTGTCGCTAGGCAAACTGCTGGCTCAGGGAAAAGACTTTTAGGCTGGGGACAGGGGAGAGGCAGAGTTAACACCTTTATTGGGGGGGGGGGGGGGAA
>CM053593.1:98500560-98562010 GCA_028646575.1 Pseudocheirus occidentalis | reverse complement strand
GTAGTAGGAGTAGTAGTAGGAGTAGTAGTAGTAGTAGTAGTAGTAATAGTAGTAGTAGTAGTTGTAGTAGTAGTTGTAGAAATAGTAGTAGTAGTAGTAGTAGTTGGTGGTGGTGTAGTAGTAGTAGTAATAGTTATAGTAGTAGTAATAACTGTTGTTGTAAGTAGTAATAGCTAACATTTATGTAGCACTTGGGAAGTATCTTTACAAATATTTTCTCATTTCATCCTCACAACAACCCTGGGAGGGAGATATTATGATCCCCACTTTACATATGCATAAACAGAGGCAGACAGTAGTTAAGTGATTTGCTAGAGGTCACACAGCTAATAAGTATCTAAGACCAAATTTTAGCCTAAGTCTTCCTGACTCCAGGATGGGTGCTCTGCCCATTCCCCACCTACAGATAAGAAAACTGAAGCCCAAGGAGGTTTGATGATTTTTCCTGTATCACACAGGTTTTCTTTCCATGGTAGAGGCAAAACAGCACATCTGACTGATTGACCCAAAAAAGAACACTGTGAAAAATGGCCATGGTTTCTGGAAGCAGAGATTATTACAGCATCCAGTGTATTATCTTAGCAAAGAGAGCTAAGTGAGAAGGAAATAAGTATTGCCACATTCAGGGAAATTGATCTATAGAACAGGAAGACAGGCATTCTTGCCAATAGTCCTGAGAAGGGCTGACTCTGAGGTAGGCAGCATAGGAAATGAGAGATAGCTAAGCTGCTGGGCTGGTGCTAAGATGTTCAGGAAAGAAAAGAATCAATGATAAATTACATAAGACATTTTAAATCTCTGCTTTCAACTGGATCTGTGAATAAGAAGTTATAAAATATCATTTAAAAATCAAGGGAGAAAATAATCAAATTCTTGCTTAAATCCATTATATAATGAAGAAAGAAGTTTGTACAATGTGTAAATTTGACTTCAAATCCTGAGAAAACTATAGAATGTAAAAGAATATATGGCAAAGATCTAGGAAAAAGTGTGATCACAAAAATCCAGCATATTTCTCTCAATAATAGGTCATTGCAGACTAACCTCATATCCCTTTTTTATAGAGAAGACTTGCAGGTCACATGAATGTTGCAGATATAGTTTACCTAGATTTTAATCAAGTTTCATGTGCCATCTCTGTGCAAAGAGGAAAAGAGAATAAGACAGTAATACGATTTGGTGGGCTCAAAACTGGTTTGATGGCTGAACCCATTCATCTTCTATGTCATCTTGAAATGGGGTCTCTGTTGGGGTCCTGTGGAAATCTTGACTGCTCCCCACTTCTGGAAATTTCTCCTCCATGCTATTCCATTTTAAAATTGTCAATGCCTTGATAGAGGCATAAATGTTATTTTTCTCATATTGACAAAAAATATGAAGCCAGGAGAGTTAACTAAAACATATTGGGTGGCAGAATTGGGATCCAGAAGGATCAAAAGGATAAAGCACTGGGCCAAATTCAGGAAAATGACATTTTAATAGGGATAATTATAAATTCTTATGTCTGGTCAAAAATAAATAGTAATAATCACCTTCTTAGGTCCTCATAGATCATCTAATACAGCCTACTCACTTTGCAAATGAGAAAACTGAGGCATAGAAAGTGACTTTCCCAAGGTTCCATAGGTAGTAAGTAATTAGAAGCCCTAGGATTCAAAACCAGGTCCTCTGACTCCAAACACAGCATTCTTTCAAGTATGTTATGGAAGGTATGTCTATTATAGTATGAGTTGACTTCCGTGACCTGTAAGATGACTTTCGACTGAGAAATTTCATCAATTTATATTACCCACAACAACTGTGTTCATCTGAAACACCTTGGAAAGTACTGATACTTTAATGAAGAAAAAACAAAACAAAGCTTACAGAGAGCACAAGTTCATGGGATAACTGATCCCAAGAACTGTCAGACTTAGGCAAGGTTAAAGCTGTTGGTGCTTTGATTTTTATGCTAGAAATAACCCACCCTCCAAAAAAATGTGATTCTCAGCCAGGAAAATCTAGTCTTTGATCTCAAGAAGTCTTAAAATAATAATAGTTCACATTTATATAATATTTTACAAAGCACTTTCCTCTTGCATCAACCCTATGAAGTGGCTCAGTGAAATGACTTACCCAAGGTCACATAACTAGTTAGTGGCAGAAATTGCAATCAAAACTATACTTAATCAAGCATCCTTTCTGAAATATTTCTAGCCGTTCAGTCTCTGTTTGAAAACCTCCAGGAAAGAGAAATCCATTACCTCCTAAAGCAATACATATCACTTTCAGACAACTCTAATGTCTAGATTTTATTACTCAAATCCAGATTACCTCACTCCAACCCCAGTATTTTTTGCATTGAACTACATCTAATCATTGGCTGAGAAAAAGCTTTAGCAAACACTTTGTAGAGCAGTGTGCTACAGGTCTGTACTGTCTTCATTGGTCAGATATGTAGTTTCAGATGCTGACTTTCAAAAAATAACCACTTCAGGTCACATCATTATAAGCTACATTTTCATTTTGAGCAATCAACTTTAAAAATAGAAACTGCTAAGAGTACATCATTTCTCATTGGGGGGAGGGGGGGAAAATGTCAAAATCCATTGTGCCTTCCATAAAAATTATACCTTGAATTCTGTATTCCACACTTCTCTGAAATGCTTAGAATTTAAACCCAATTATTTAAGCAAGACATTTTGTGTGTGTGTGTGTGTGTGTGTGTGTGTGTGTGTGTGTGTTTGCAGGGCAATTGGGGTTAAGTGACTTGCCCAAGGTCACACGGATAGTATGTATTAAGTGTCTGAGGTCATATTTGAACTCAGGTCCTCCTGATTCCAGGGCCAGTGCTCTATTCACTGTGCCACCTAGCACCCCCTAAGCAAGACATTTTAAAATACATTATACACATCAAGGGCCTGTGATTTCATCCATATGGGAATTCCTAGATGGAGAAATTTGTCCACCTTCCCAGGCATAACATTAATACCCAACATGTGTAAGAGGTTTTAAGGTTGGCAAAGCACTTTACTTGAATTATGTAATTTGATGGTCACCACAACCTTGTGAGGTAAGTGGGTAGCTAGGTAATGGTAGGATCATAGGGTAATGTAGTCTGAACTGAAGGGGACCTTAAGTCCCCTAAAAGTCATCTAAACCAACCTTTCATCTTACACGTACAGAAACTGAAGCCCAGAGAGGGGACCTGATTTGTCCAAGATCACACAGAGAGTTAAGTGATAGAGCTGGATTTTTAACCATAGTCCTCTTATTCCAAATCCATGGCCTTTTTAAGGTGCTGTTGGCATTATTATTTACATTTTGCAGATGGTAAAACTAAGCCTCAGCTATTTAAATTGATTTGTCTGTGATCCCACAGTTAGTAATTCACACAACAGGATTCGAACCCAATATTTTCTGGCTCCAATTCCAATACTCTACTCATATTATCACACTGTCTCTTATGTTTCTAAATATTTCTAATTCTGCCCTAATGTACTTCAATTTTTCCAACGATTGGAAAGAACTGTTGTTTTATTTCTGGACAGGACAAAGCAAATATACTCTGGATGATATAATTTTTATCAAACAACATTTTGATTGCCTATTTGCATAAATATGTGTATATATATGCATACACAGATATATACATGTATATAAGATACACTAGGAAAAGAGTCAAATGGGTCCTGCTTTGGAGAAATTTACAAACTAATAGGATAAGAGTCAAATGGGTCCTGCTTTGGAGAAATTTACAAACTAATACCTGACGCAGAGACAATATACAAATAGAAAAGAAAAGAATTTTAATAAACTAAGAAAAATTATTTACATTACGAGCAAGCAATTTCATAAGAAGTTTACGGTTAACACAGATGGTAGCAGATTCTTTAAAATAAATCCTATGTGGCATACAAAAAGTGTTAGTAATTACTAATTAAGGACAAATAAAATTTACAATATTACAACATACTGATGTGATCCTACTGCCTCCATTTACCTCACTCCATTGATTTTCATTTGTGTTCTATGTTACCCTAGAGATGTGCATCTTCAAAATTCATTAAGTAATTCTCTTAGCACATTCCATGATGACTGAAGAATGAGTTTCGGAAATTGCAAGTCAGAAGAGAATGATCATTTCTCTTCCATTTACACAGAGATTCTGGGAAAGAAAGAAGCTATACAGAGTTGTTTGATTAATAAGAAAATTGGGTGAATTGGAACAAGAAGGACATTCCATGGATAATGCGCACTTTGGAGAGGTTCATAGTTGGGAGTGTAACATCTTTGACATGTTATGTTTGAGCTGATGAAGTTGGCCACAAGACATCCAGAGTTCAAGTCCTCTTCTTGGCTTTGTCTACCTATACAACTGATTTGATTAAATTAACCAATCACTCAGAAAAATACAACCAGAAATAAAAACATTCAGCAGAGGACACAGAGAATGGACAGGTCACCTTGTTAAATTTGATATACTTTTTTAAAAATGCATAACAGAAGTTTATGATTTCACATACCATACTTTTGTGTTAGCTTGTTTGTTTTTCTTTCTTATCTAAATGTTCATGTATGCTGTTGATCATTAATTTTGTAGTAAAAAAGAAAATGTCAACCAAGGTTACTCGGCCCTCATAAAATATATGCTCAGATGCAGATTCTCAGTTACGGAACAGAGAACTGAAGCGTTGGAAAATATAGCTAGTCTCTACAACTTTGTTGTTGCTGTTGAGTTGTTTCAGTCCTATCTGACTCTGTAATTCCATTTGGGATTCCATTTACACATCCGTATGTTGTAATATTGTAAATTTTATTTGTCCATTTGGGGGGAGGCAAAGATATTGGAGTGGTTTGTCATTTGCTTCTCCAGATCATTTTACAGATGAGGAAACTGAGGCAAATAGGGATAAGTGACATGCCCAGGGTCACACAGCTAGTATCTGAGGCTGGATTTTAACTCCAGGCCCAGCATTCTATTTACTGTGCCATCTAGCTGTCCTTCCACCTAGACATAGGCAAAACCACAAATCACTACAGAGTCACAGTTTTTATCTTCTCCTACCCCATACAAAAAGTCCAAAAGGTTCAGAGCCTTGCAATAAAGCACTACCATGATTCTGATCTATTTATATTTACTTCCATCTGAAAGCCAATTTCTCCCGGCACCCTAACACTTCCAGGATTTTTCCTCTAACAGGCACTGAAAATAAAAACAAGCTTTTCAGCTTCTCTCTAGGGTGCTAATTAAAATGTCCCCACTTACAGGAAGATTTTGTTGTGGAACTGAAGGGGTAATGAGAATGAGGGTGATGGAAACATTCAGAAAAACATAGCTCTATTTGCCTTACTTTCTAGACCAACAGTCTTCAAATTTTTTGGATAACATACCTCTATGAGGAAAACATTTTGTATATACACCCCCAATAAGGGTACTTACCTATTTATAAATTATGTACAAGTAATACTGCATTCTTATATGTACTATGAAACAAATAAAAATAGAATTTTGAAAGAATGAGATTAAGATGAAACAGCTCATCCTAGGGAGCCACTGGGGTTTGCTGAATAGAGGAGTGACATGGTCAATCCTGGGCTTTAGGAAAATTACTTTGTCAGCTGTGTAGAGAATGGATCAGAGAGGGGAAAGGCTTGAGGCAGACCAAATGGGAGATTATTGTAATAGTCTAGACCAGTGGTGAAAAACTCAAATAGAACTAAGATTATTAAATGTAAATAAAGATTTCTGGTGAGTACGCATTGATTTAGGAAACCACATGTTAGAATTATTTTTGTTGTACTACATTTTTATCTGTTCTTTCAAATAGTTCCCAGTTACATTTCCCAATATCCATCTGGTACAGATCTCACTCAAGAGTATTACCTGTACAAAGTCAATGTAACCAAGATTAAGAGGGAAGTGGGAAACTGGGAAAGAATTTTTACAACCTGAGTCTCTGATAAAGGCCTTGTTTATAAAATATGCAGGGAACTGAGTCAAATCTGTAAGAATATAAGTCATTCCTCAACTGATAGTCAAAGGATATGAATAGGCAATTTTCAGACGTAGAAATTAAAGATATCTATAAGCATATGAAAAAATGCTCTAAATTACTATTGATTCGAGAAATGCAAATCAAAATAACTTTGAGGTACCACATCTCACCAGTCAGATTGGCTAAGATGACCAAATAAGAGAATGACAAATGCTAGAGAGGATGTGGAAAAATTAGAACACTAATGTATTGTTGGTAGAGTTGTGAACTGATTCAACCATTCTGGAGAGCAATCTGGAACTATCCCCAAATGGCTATAAATAACTGCATACCCTTTGACCCAGTAATACCACTTCTAGGGTTGTACCCCAAAGAGATCATAGAAGTGGAAGGAAGATCCATATGTACAAAAATATTTACTGCAGCTCTCTTTGTGGTGGAAAAAATTTGGAAATTAAGGAGATGCTCATCAACCAAGGAATGGCTAAACAAGTTGTGGCATATGAATGTAATGGAATACTATTGTACTATAAGAAATGAGTAGCAGATAGACTTCATATTTACCTGGAGAGGCTTATACAAACGGATGCTAAGTGAGAAGAGCAGAGCCAGGAGAAATTTCTACCAATGACAGACACAACGTATGTGTGACTACCAGCTTTGATAAACTTCTCAGCAACACAAGGTTATAAAACAACACTAAAAGACTCAGGATGGAAGGAAATGTCTACATTCAGAGAAAGATCTAGAAAGAACAGAGTTTAAATGGAGACTGATTCAAATTACATGCTCTCTTTCTTTTCCATGTTTGGTTTTTGTTTCCTCTTTCCCATTGTTCATTCCATCAGTTACAAACCTTCTATACAACCAGACTAATGTCCAATGTGAAAGTATTTGCAGATCCTATACTTAATTGCATGCTGCCATAGGTAGGGGGGGGGGTAGAATATCAGAAATTCAAGGGTTTGTGGAACTGAATCTTGTAAACTAAAAGTAAATAAACAAATCAATTGTTTTTAAAGAGTGTTGCCTGACACCAGTCAGGCTGGCCTCTCCGTAGTGTATTTGACCCTTCTGGTCTAGATGAGAACTAGCAAGGCCCTGATTGAAAACTTGGGTGAAATAGAGAAGTTTGGAAGGGAGTAGGTTTGGGTGGAGAGATAATGAACTCAGGAAAGGATGTAGAGAAGCTAGGAGGCTGGAAATGTGCTTAGAGAACTGCTATAAACAGGTACCTGATTTGGTTAGGTTATATCCTTCCTGCTCTGCAAGGTCTGTCCCTCACAATCCCCATAGACCATGTGGAGAAGGGAGAGTTTTTAAAAGGATGGTATAGTTGTGATGGAGACAAGCTTATGATTAGATTCATGGGAACAAGGAGAGGAGGATAACCCATCCTTCTATCTTTGATTGATTAGCTTTTTCCTTGAGGTAAAGCTAATTGCTTCCTTTTTGGAAATCACTGATCTTATAGACCAATGATTCTAAAATTGCTTTCAGTGGTGGAGCAACTCACTTTAAACAAAGGTCCAGCAGAATTTGAGCAGCAAAATCTTTTCAAAAAGTATTTTTCATTCAGTTCAGTAGCATCTTTGTAGTTCCCACAGCACACATAACAATGTTGATTTCTGCTTCCTTAATAAATGGTAGTTGAGTTGAATACATGACAAAAACACGTGGCATTATATGTTTAATTGCCAAATGAATTATATAGGTTGTCAATGTCATGAATTGAGAGGGAAGGGTGATAGAGAGTAGGCTAGGAAGGCTTCCTAGAAATGGAACTTAAGCTAAGCCTTGTAAGATAGATAAAAATTTTGAAAGAGGGAGAAAAGAGAGGAAAGGAAACTCTACATAGGAGGAATGGTATGAATAATGTCAAATGTTTTTGGGAAACAGTGAGTAAACTTGAGCAAATTTTGTCAAGTAAATCAAAAACCATAATATGGAGAGCTTTGAATGTCAGGCTAAGGAGCCTGGAATTTATCTTATTTTCAATAAACAACCATTTAAAGTTTTTAAGGAAAATAAATTAATCTGGCAACGGTGTATAGGATAAGTTGGAGTGAGGAAGAAATTAGAGTTATGGAAGCTAGTTATGAGCCTGCAACTATAATCCACATGTGAAATGATAAAGCACTGACCTACCTTGTGGAAAGTGGATTTGGATATAAGACATTCCAAAGGAAGAATTTGTGGGCACTTGGTGACTGATATCAGGGCTAAGGCAGAAAGGATACCTTAACTACTTTGTGATCCTAGACAAGTCACTTAACCTCTATTTTTCTCAGTTTCCTCATCTATAAAATGGGGATAATAATAGCACCTACTTCACAGATTTGTTGTGATAATCAAATAAGATAATAGATATAAGTTACTTTGTAAATGTAAAGTACAACATAAATGTGAGTTGTTATTATTTACTCATCTCCAGTACTGATTCTTATTTTATTATAGAAATCATTTAGAACCTTGAAGACTGAGAGAGTTGTGAAATAATTAACAAAGAGCTTTAAAGAATAGATAAGATTTTGAGAGAGGTAGAAAAGAGAGAGAAGAGAGCTCTGAGCAATAGTGTAAGCAAAGGCAGCAATTCATGAGATGTGTTTGGAGGATGAGGAACTGTTTTTTGAAGGAAGACTAAACCTTGAGATCATACCATGTAAGGATTGTTTTGAAAGAACTGGGATGAGGGCAAAAAGCAGCTGTCCCCGAGAGAAAGAAATAAACTTGTGCTATTTGGCCTCAGAACAGAACTAGGAACCATGGGAAAAAGTTGTGCCAAGGCAAATGCAGTCTTGATATCAGGAAAAGCTTACCAATTAGAGCAGTTCAAAAGTGGAATGGGCTGCCTTGGCAGCACAGGGTTCCAAACCACCATTATTCACAATGGAATCCTTCGGTCATTTGTAGAACACATGATAAAAAAAAATACTGTCCACCTCCAGATAGAGACTGAACATTGATTGAAGTCCATGTCTTTTGTCTTTTTTTTTCTCCCTTTATTTTGTTTGGCTTTGGTTTAGGTTTTTTGGTAACACCGCTAATGAGAAAATACATTTTGGATGACATCCTATGCATGATGGATATAGTATTTCTTGCCTTCTCTTTTGGGTTAGGGAAGGAATAAAAGGGAAGGAAATAACTTGACACTGAAAATAATTGTTAGAAATTTTTAAATATTGTAAAGTTCTTGTTCAAGTACGAGTGAGACTAGGTGACCTCTGAGATCTTTCCAACTCTGAGATTATGTGATTTGAGAATTACAAATTTAATTTTAGATGTAATCCAGAATTCAGGACAAGTCTGAGTTGCTTTGTGTGCTGTGTATGCATGATTCTGGATTGGTAGAAAATGTGTTGAGCACAACGTAATACATAAGGAGCAGAGTTGATACGAGAGTTTAACAGAAGAAAGTTTTTTTCTTCTTCAAGGAGACAGGCATGGTACCAGACTCTCTAAAAAACCAGCTCTAGACACACAAAGAAAGGCAGACTTGGGAACTGGTAGACATGTAGAGAAAGGCAAATTCTCATCATATCCCTGGTTCCAGTGCTTAGCACAGTACCCAGGACATAGTAGGTGCTTAATAAATGGTTGCTGATTTTATCATCTTGCCTCCTTAGAGATTTTAAGGAGTTTTCCCCTTGAGTGAGATTGGGACCTCTGTCTTGATTGAACTAAAATCTCATAGACATCCACACAATGCTTTGCTAGAAAAGAAGGAAGATTTGAGAAGATGCCCTCTAGACCATAAACAATAGCATTTAACAATGAAATTCTAAGTCCTACAACAATTGAACTTGGAAACCAACAAATATCAAATTCAGATGCTCTCAAACCTCTTAAGCCATAGGAACAGAAGACCTTATCCATTGCTATATTAGACACTACAAAACTAATTTCCTCCAAGCACAGTATCTCTTGAACCTTTCCACTTTAAACTACCTAATCTTTGTCATCTCATGTTAGAAGAAAGAAATTAAAGTGTGTAGGTAAGGATAGGAAGATCACACTCTCAACATGGGTGTTTTGAGAAATGAGAAGAGAAAATAAGACCAAGTCAGAGATGATCTGCTTTGGTAATGAGTCTCAGTCTCTTCCTCCCTCTTTCTCTCTCTCTCCCCCCCCCTCTCTCCTTCTCTCCTCCCTTTGCTTCTTCTCTTCCTCCTTTTCCCTCTCCTCTCTCTGGACCTATCAGATCCTTCTTTACCTCAGCACAGAGCTAAGACATAATGATAAGGCCCTCTACCAGATGATGGGATTCAATACCGTGTTGACAAGAATGATGTCAGAACCACAACGACTTTCTTTTCAAGCAATATTGACTGAGTTTTGGAAAATAACATTGTATTTTAGTGAGCTTTCCAGCTTTTGGATTAAATAGCACCTTCTTCTCCCTACATTCTCACCTAAACAGCAAAATCACTTGCCTTTGCGTGTAGGACCAGCTAATAGATTACCTAAAGAACCCTCATGTCCTACCTCCTATCAGTGAGCCATTATTTGGAGGACTAGCACCCCTGATGTGAGGGCTTGCTGAGGCCTTCTCAGGGCTATTCATCCACCTTTGGTATACACCTGTCACCCAACTCTCTGTGGTTCCAAGAAACTGTAGCATGCACAGTAACCATACCCCAGTAAAACCATCTTGATAGATGGGCTAGACCAGGTTGAGAGTAACCAACAGGTCTCAAACCCGTTAGCGAGTTAAGGAAAAGTCTATCCCAAGCATGTGAAGACTTCTACTTCTAAGTAGAATGGGTGGATGAGAACAATTTATTCCAACAGCCATAAAGGCAGCTAAAGCAAGCACTATGGAGCTCTTACAGCTTGGTCAGAAATCAAATACTGCAGGGACATCTACTGTATCCCAGGCCATTGCCAGTCATATAGGCATTTGTCCTGCCACTGGACCTCAATGACTCTGGAAGAGAAAATGAGGCTGATGACTTTGTGTAACTCTATGATATTGCTGGTCCTCTTTGAAAGCAAAGGAGGAGCAACAAGTGTTTAGCCTGGGAGGGAATAGATTCAGGCAGCTTAGAAACCAGTTATCCAGAGAATCCCCAAACTTTCCCCTTTCTTTGCCATTTCACTTATCTCTAAAGTCACGAATGGTCAGAGAAAGGTAGTAAAATAAAATATTCCATTTTGTTACTTGGCAGTTCTAGTAAAATGTTTGATCAGAGATGTTAACTACATTTTTCCGCTGAGAACAAGGAGCACAAAATGCTGAGGGGAAGGTGGAGATTCTAGAACACTTGGAGACCTCAGACTTGGACAGAATTAGGAAGGTGCTCACTTGGGAAATGCTCACCCCTAAAGAGAGGAAGCTCTTGTACCTTTTATTTTAACTAATTATTCTTGCTTAGCAAGAGCTAGGGCACCTAGGTGGCAAAGTGGTTAAAGTGCAGAGCCTAGAGTCAGGAAGATTCATCTTCCTGAGTTCAGAACTGGCTCAGACACTTAATAGCTGTGTGAACCTGGGCAAAGATTGCCTCGGTTTACCTCAGACTCTATTTGCTTCAGTTTTCTCATCAGTAAAATTATCTGGAGAAGGAAATGGCAAACCACTCCAGCATCTTTACTGAGAAACCCCCAAATAGGGTCATGAAGAGTCAGACAGGACTGAAAATGAATGAACAACAACAAAGTGAGAGCATAGGCAATGCATAAGAATGGAAGGAGTGCTGCATTGGTTTGGGCTCCAGGTTAAAATCGTGTGTGTGTGTGTGTGTGTGTGTGTGTGTGTGTGTGTAGAGCATTTATCTACTAAATCATAGTCTGCCCTCTGTACTAGAAGAGGAAGATGGAGGATGATAGAGCAAGAGCCGGAAGATATCTTAGAGGTCATCTAGTCTCGTGTTATCATATTTAGAGACAAAAATGAGGATTTTCCCAAGTTTACACAGGTAATAAGTAACAGAGCTGGCATTTTAAATGTAGTATTTAAACTGTAAATCCAATGGTCTTTACGGTGGTGAAAAAGAAAGAAAAAAATTCTGGCTTTAAATTTTAATTATCATGTTATAAACATGACTTCTTCAAAAGTATGCCTTTGTGTTTATTTTTCTGTGGATGGAGGATTGTTAGAGTCTACCTTACAAGTAACACATCCCTCTCATCATGCCATAAGAAATGGCCTGCTTTGGAGGCTCACAGACAAGAACCTTCAGAGTTGAACATTACAGTATGAATTGACTCAATAATGATCTTTGATTTCCTTCCAACCTACCACAAGCCAGACTCAGGGAACTAAGATGGTGTTTCTCAAAATGAGGAAAGACTGATCATTTAGGGCAGACACAGTTGTAATATCATACTTATTGAATCACAGAATTTTTGAGCTGGCAAGGACATAGACGGTCATCTACTCCAGCTGCCTAGAATCATGAAGTCTTAAGAGGTGGAAGGGCTCTTGAAGGTCATTCAGTCTAACCATCCATCAGATGTAAGAATCCTCTCTACGAACATCTTTGGCAGATGGTCCTTCTCCTGACTGGGTCACATAAAAAAGCTCTTTTTGGCTCTTAAAGTCCTTTACAAGCTGGTCTTTTCTGACCTTTTTAGTCTTCTTAAGTTTTACTCTTCTCCTTGTGCTCTATGATCCAGCCCTCTTGCTGCTCCTCACAAGGGACAGTTCATCTCCAATTCTGTCCCTTTGCACTAGCCGATTCCCATGCCAAAAATGTTCTCCCTCCTCACCTCCATCTCTTTGCCTTTCCCACCCCTGCTAAGATCTTCTTTCTGAGGTTACTTATTACTTATATCTTCAATATATAGCTCAATTCAAGCTGTCTTCTTTTTTAAAAAAAAATAAACTTATTTTTTTTAATTTATGGAATAAAACAAGCATTTCCATAATATCATACAATAAAAAAGAAGATTGCACATGAAACCACAAATTCACTATGTACAACTTGCTATTCCTTTTAAATACACAAAAAAGTTATCATGTAAATTTCTTTTTGCCCCTCTTTTTTTCTTCCCTCCCCCCACCTCAGATGTATTGTCTCAAGTTGTCTCCTCCATTAGAACATGAGCAAATTTTTGCCTTTCTTTGGCTCCCAAATGACTAACAAAGTGCCTGGCACAAAATAAGCATTCCATAAGTTTTTGTTACCTGCCTGACTGAACACTTGCAAGATGAAGTGCTCACAACTTTGAGTGATCCATCAATTCTATTAATAGATAACTCTATGTTAGAAGGTAATTTGGAAAGACTTACAATCTCTGACCAGCACAATGACCAATTATGATTCCAGAAGAACCATGCTGCAGCATACTGCCCACCTCCTGACCGATGATTAAATAAACATGTGAAATGAGATACATATTTTTGGAGCTGGCCATTGTGGTTATTGGTTTTGCTTGACCATGCATATTTATTACAAAGGTTTTATTTTTATTTTATGTTCAGTAAGAAGGGGAGGTGAAGGGAAAACATGAGTGCTAGGTCATTTTAAAATAAAATAAAACAAAATTTACTTTAAAAACTGAAAGGTACAGTAGTGACAACAAGAAAATAACTGACGATCCCAAGGCAGGACAATAATAACAAAGAGATGGAAAATAAAACTTTTTTTGCATTTCTGAAACAATTTATTTTTATTATCAGGGATAGGCAGTCTAACAGACTTGGATTTTGGCAACTTGGTCCCCAATGTACTATGCAGGAAAATTGAAATAACACTTAAGAAGATGAAATTGAAAGAACAACTTTTCCAGATCTAGTCACATCAAGAATAATAAACTAGTTTGACCAGTTCCTCCCTGTCCCACATCTTCTCTAATATATTCAAGCTACCTAGTTGGCTATCAAGTAGGGCAAACTTCACCCTAGGTTAGTGTTTAATAAAGGGAATTGGAGACTATAAAAGTCTGTTACCTCAGTACAACAGGGAGGGTGTGAAAGCTATGCAAGTAGAATGTAATCACCCTCTGACAGGTCCTACTTATCATGGAGTATGGGACAGTGATGGATGGTATGTATTCTTGATCCCCAAGGCCAGCTTATTTGATAGTCTCATAACCAGAAGTTTGGTCCCAGGTGATAGAGTTGGGGGCTTTTTTATCACAATTCACAAAATCACTAAGTCATTGAAGAGTTGCAATCTGTATTTGTGGAAGGGGTACCCACACTGATGAAATCATGGACCTTTGTAAGCATGGAAATCTTGCAGATATATCCCTCAATTTTTACATTTGATGGTATTTCATGTTATTCTTTTGGACAATATAAAGAAACATGAGCAGGATGAGAGCATAGTTGAATGGATTCAAAATTAAACTAACTACTACACCAAAAGAATATTGATTAATAAAGAGAAGCCATTAATGAGGGAGCTGCAGGGCTCTGTTCTTGGTCCTGTTCTCATCAACACTTTTACCAATGATTTGGTTGATGGATGGATCACAGCCTTAACAAAAAAGGAAAATGAGTTCAGTCTGGCATGATTTGTTCTTGTTCAATCTGTGATGATCTTGCATCCTTTTCTAAGTGTTCTCAGAACAGCAGAGTGACTGTGGTTTTGACTGCCAAAGTGTAAGGGTTACAGAAAGTACTTCAACAGTATTCCTTTAGCAGGCATAAGCATCTGATCTTAGGACCTAATTAGCAAGAACAGTATCAAAATAGGAAGCTACCATATCTCAGATGAGCTCCTCCCTACCCCGTCCCCCTCTACTGCTTCCCTAACAGCAGACTTCCCAGTAGTGGCTTGGTGGAGTCCTGAGGTCTCATTCCATGAGGGCCTATGTTCCAAGAAAGCCATTGTCTCCTTGGAGTTGTACCCCTCAGTTTCTACCACCCATGGAGCCTTGAATCCAAAGGTATCTACATCTAGCCTCTGATTAAATTTGTCCTAAAAAGTTGATTTAAAGCTATCTTTCAGTCCATTGTCCCATTTCAAATGTTTTGATTTAAGGACTAATATCCTCACCCCACCTCCATGTCTGCTTTCGTCCTGGTTAAAAACTCCTAGTTCTTAAAAATGTTCCTCATACGATTTGGTTTCGAGATCTCTAGTCTCCATTTTCCAGACACAGTCTAGTCCCTCTTACAATGTGGTGTCCAGAACTAACCACATTGTTCTCAGTTTGGTGCCCTATACTTTTGCTCATCTGCCTGATACCACATGAGCAGACAGTTCTTGGGAGAGTCATCTACAATTTACAATTATATCTGACTTTCTCTCCTTGAAGACTCCAATGATATATTCTAGTTGCCAGTGTGTGTCTTGGTAGACAATTACAATTGGCTTCTGGAATTTTGGCAAAGTAACATCAGGGTATAATAAGAATGAGTACCAACATTAGAGTCAAAATATGTGGGTTCAAATCCTGGTTCTGATATTTATTAGTCAAATGATCTTGGGTAAAATATTTATTTCACCGAGACTCGATGTCTTCCTTTACAAAATGGGGATAATAATGTTTATACTACCTGCTTTATAATTATAATACTACTACCTGTCCCTCACTGCCCCTAAGTCTAGGTACATTACATTTCACCCCTCTCCCAGAGTTGTTCAGCACCCGTAAGGGGGCTTAGAGTATATCTAGACTCTCTGACAATGGCTCCAGGCCCCACCAATGGTCCTCCCCCAGTTGTGGGAGGTGGGAGCCCCTGCATGCCAGTTCTATTTAGCTACTAACAATTGGATTAGCTTCACAAAGGAATATTTACTTCAAAAGTGTAATAACAAATATACAAACATACATCCTGACATATGGATTATTATTCCTCCGTACTTTGTAGCACCTCATTCTCTGAGAAGGAGCATGAATTTGGTTCATAGTTTAGCTCCATTCCTATATAAGACAGTCTCAGGTCCATTTGCAAAGGCCCATCAGACTCAAGACCCAGCCATTCTAGCTTCCCTTCATAGCTGGCTGTCTGCAACTCTGGCTCTAAAGTCACCATGGCCTCCAGTTCATTGGGTTGGGTGGAGGAATTACTAACCAAACATGAAACTAAGGACAAACAATATAAAACAGAAACAAATGCTTCCAGGCCAATTTCTCAGAGTTGGGGTAATAGGGAAGGAGAGGAAGGTGTTAAATTCATGCACCCTGGACTGTGGGACTATGGGTACGTCAGGAAAGGGTATACAGGAAAAGACAGACTGACTCCATTTGACCAGTTTTAAAGAGTCAGCCTTCCTTGCTTTGCAGCCAATCGAAGAAGACTCTCTCTACACATGTAGTAGGGAACACAAAAAGCACATTATTAAAGCACAATTTCCATATTAGGAAATCTGGGTGTGACCAGGCAAGCCCAGTACACAGGGTTGCTGGAAAGCAAAATGCTATCTAAATATGAATTCTCATTTGTTCTCAACTACCAGACACATTTTCCAGTTAAGTGTATCTTCATGCTTTTCAGTGGAAATGAGTTTTAAAGAAAGCCCCAGACAAACGCCTAGTTTTCATGACCCTCAATCCCAGAGCTGCACATAACTCATGGCAGAATCTGATGAAGATACTTTCAGAGATGCATAGGAATCAGTTTCCATGCAACCTACAATGGAACTCCCAAGCTTCCCCCCAAAAAAATAGAAATGTTGTCTAATATAGACATAGAATGCTTTTAGACAGATGAGAAGACAGAAACTGCCCTATCAGGCCTAGGTCTTTTAATACTTTAATACTTCAAAATACCATCAGGTATCATGTTAACCAGGGAGGACCCAAGACGAGAAAGACTACAGATGGTCTCAAATTCATGTCAGCAGCACAGGATCTCCTGACAATGATCCTTGGTGATCGAAGCCCCAGGTTCTCCGAGTTGGACCCTCTGCTCATCAAACAAACTTCAGCCTGACTTGCACACTAATCTGTCTTGATCCCTATTCATAGCAAGCCTTACTCTACCTGCTGTCCAGTTTATCCTCTTCTAAGTCCCTTCATGATCAAGCCTTAAGCTTCAGGACTGATTCTGAATTATTCAAACCCTGACCTATCAATCTTTAACCTTCCCTTCAAGCCTTATTAGCGAAATAAATGCTCAGTATTCACCCTATATCTTGCCAGAATGTCTTTCGCTTAAGTCCCATTGGCACCATAAGCTACCTCACATCCAGCCTGCCAGACCATATCTGGTTCAAGTTCCCACCAGTCCTCTCTACTCACCTCTAGCTTCTGCCATTCCTCTATGACAAATTAAGGGGACAAAGAAATAGCAGTACCACCCCTCCAAAAAAATTTAACCTCTTTGCCCAAAGACCTGAATGCAGGATCTTTGTAACCTTCATCTCATTAAGCATCACTCTGTCCCTATATTAAGGACAGGTAGTAGTATTTATCTTTGCTTTATAGTAGATAAAGTGATACAGAAAGGACCCAATCACTAAACATTCCAGAGCTTTTGAATTGAGCCATAACACTTTTTTCCAAGCAGTGTGGGGCACTTGAAACATCACCGAACTCAGACTCAAAGGATCTTCTTTCATCAACGTCATCTTTGGTCATAGGTTCAAAGAATTAAAGCTCTTGAATTAATCTAACTTCCTTCTTTAACAAATGAGAGAAACAAGCATCAGACTGGATAACTGGTATACCTGTCATGGGTGGCATAGCCAGGATTCAAACCCAGGTCTTATGATTCCAAATCCAGCATTATTTTAACTGGGTCTCACTGCATCTTCCTTGCATGTGAAATTTTGTGCTTGGCCTAGGACCTAAACTTAACTGTGTGTCACAGATAGGGGTATCAGTACTGGGATTAGTAGATTTTTAGAACTAGACAGATTACAGAAATAATGTGGCTCAACACTTTTATTTTTTAAAGGGGACTAAAATGGGAGGGAGCAAAGGACTTGTCCAAGTTGTCTGCATCCCTAAGGGAAACTGGCTTCTTCTTGGACTTCATCTGAGAAATCATTTTTGCAAACCTGTAGTTAAAGTAAGCAAGTTGTGCAGTGGATAAAGCACCAAGACTGAAGTCAGGAAGACTCATCTTCCTGAATTCAAATCTAGCCTCAGACGCTTACCACTGTGTGTCCCTGGGCAAGTCACTTAACCCTGTTTGCCTCAGTTTCCTCATCTGTAAAACAAGCTGGATAAGGAAATGGCAAACCACTCTAGTATCTCTGCCAAGAAAACCCTGAAAGGGGTCATGAAGAGTCAGACATGACTAAAACAACTAAACAAAAACAGTAACAACAAAAGTTAATGTAAACTCCAGTATTATTTGGAGGAAAAAGAAGGGAGAGAAGGACATTGTGCAACCAGAATGAATGATCTGAGCTAAGCTGTGAATCCTGGTTTGAATTTCTGCTCTGACACTGTCCTCTTGGCCAAGTCAGTCTGAGTCTCTGAACGTCCTCTTATTCATTTGTAAAATGAGGGTGATAACCTGTTCCTCTTACACTTAATCTTCCCAGACCCAAGTTTCCTCATCTACAAAAGAAGGGAGTGCACTCAATTGCCTGTGAGCTGCCTTCTAGCTCTGGTTCTACCGTCCCAATACCTCCCAAATTTGTTGTGAGAAAACATTTTGGCAAGTTGTAGAAAGCTACATATGTGAGCTATTATCACTTGAGGTTGAATCTACAATCACAACTGATTAGACTGTTTTGGATGAACTGATCATATACTAGTTGGTTAGATGGAGGAAAAAGAGGGAGAAGAAAAAGGTTGTTTTTCTTTTCACAGCTCGATTTCTGCTCCCTAATTCTGAAGATACAAAACACTCCCTCCAGCAAAGCCTGTCAAGGTTCCTTCCAGCTCTTAATCTATGATTCTACAACCTGCTCTGGCTTTCTTCTCACACTCCATCATCTCTCCTTATCTTCTTGATCTTACCTTGCCTTCTTTTCTGTTCCCCAAATGCCATAAGCCAAAATGGATTTGGGATTTGGAGGAGGACCTGGGCCAGATTGATGCAATAAACTATGTTCCTTCTCACTTCTGTCTCTCCCACCTCAAGTCATGGGTTATGTTAACTGATTCTGTGTTACAATGGTGCAATTGATTGAACATGTAGACATGAATCAAAAATTTCTTTGAATAATAATTTTTAAAATTTCTTTGAAAAAAATAAATTATGAAGTCTTTATATTATCTTCTGTACATAAAACTACCTGCACTTATTTGGAAGTTAAGGTGTTAACAAATGTTTCATTACCCCTTTAAAAGTCATTCTCCTGCAGTCCATTCCATCTTGATTACATTTCAGCCCCCTGTTGTCACAGACGCAATCCACAATCTTAACAGACTAGTCACAATTGAAGAAGACTATCAGACCTGAAAAAAGTCACTACCCGAGACCCTCTAAACAGCAGTGGTTCTCAACCTGTGGGTTATGTCCAATTTGTAACAATAAAAATACATCCTGCATATCAGATATTTACGTTATGATTCATAGCAAAATTACTGTTATGAAGTAGCAAAGAAAATAATTTTATGGTTGGGGGTCACCACAACATGAGAAACTGTATTAAAGGGCGGAGGCATTAGGAAGGTTGAGAACTACTGCTCTAAAGAATATAAACAGTGGCGACCTTCTCACAACACATTCTGACTGGTTCACTGTCCCAAGCCAACCTTTCATCCCAAAGATTCTGAAAATATCTCTGCAAGTATCAACTCCCCCTAGAGAGATCATTTCCCCCGCCCAGTTCACTGCCTAGGTTAGGGAACACTTTCACCACCAGCAAACCAAACAAGCCAGGTAAAATATTGCATGAAAGAAAATAAACCCATCAAGTCTGTTGCTATACTAACACTAGAAATTAAATTGCATATGAGAAGAAAGAAAACAGCCTTTTTCGCTTCCTGGCTTCCAGAATGACCAAAAAGTGGAGGAACGACTGGCGCGCCAAGGAGGGCTGACGCCAGGTGCAGCCAACTGCACCCCACCAACTGCGCCCACCAAGGAGAAGGCCATCAAGAAGTTCGTCATCCATAACATCATGGTGGCCCTGGCCGTCAGGGACATCTCTGAGGCCAGTGTCTTCAACTCATATGTGCTGCCTAAACTGTAGGGGAAACTGGATTACTGGGTGAACTGCGTGATCCACAGCAAGGTACTGAGGAATTGCTCTGGGAGGCACACAAAGATCGTACACTCCAGCCCCGCTTCAGATCTACAGGCGTTGCCCCCAGACCCCCTCCAAAGCCCACGTAAAGAGCTGTCTGTCCATCAGCATTCCTGAACCGATCAGAGGAAAATAAAATGGTCGGTCTATCTTTTTTAAAAATGGTATTCTCCAATAGCCTGCAATATTATGTTAACCTTTAACACAAAAGTTAAAGCAACAACTCCCACCCCACAATAAACCCTTAAAACAGAATAATTTTTTAATTTAAATTGCACATAATTTTGCACCACTTCTTTCAATAGCATCTTAAGATAAATTTAGTAAATCATATAAAACGGCAAAAATCGTTTTTGTTCACCTCCCTTCGTTTAATCTTGCACCTGTCAAGAGAAATCACAGCTGCAAAGTGATACTGATTATCTTTCCTTGGCTTACAATTAAGTGCTTCAAAGCTGGCAGGAAAGTGTATGGCATCAGCATTCACAGGGGAAAATTCTGCTGGTGCCATCCATGACAGACCATACAGTGGTTCTTTTCATTCCAATGGACTAAAGGGTATGGGATGGAGAGGGACAGGATGAAAGTTGATGTATGAGATAAAATTAGTGCTAAAATGAAAGATTACCTTAACTCAGAAGTGGGCAGCTGTAGGAAGTAGTCACATTCAGCTGAATAATGATGATATTATGATATAATGATTCTACAATGGTGAGAATTTGGTTTTGTAATAAGGGCCACAATGAAAATGGATCTATAAGGGAAACAATTTAAAAGTGTGAAGATAATTTTAATATGTGTCTTGATTTGGTGCTCAGTATATGGAGAATAAACATAAAAACATAATAGAGCAATATAGATTTAAAATAAGATTCAAGGGAACTATTGTTGAAAATATGTCAGAGGAAATTTTCTGAGAAAAAAATGAAGTATTAAACAAATAAAGACAGTGCCTAGAATTCTGAATGTACTCTATGGAGAAATTACAAAAGTGTATTTGATTGCAATGTATCTTGCTGGGGAGTCTTTAGGACTTCTTTCCCTCCTTTCTGTTGTCCCGAAATTCATTCCTGCCTTAGTTTTGTTGTGAGTTATCTTGATCTCAGAACCATGGTGGTCATGACGTGATTATAGATCAGTCTCTCTTCCAAATGTTTAAATAACAAAATGAGGCAACATGGTGTAGTGGATATAAAGCACTGACCATAGAGACAGGAAGAAAAGGGCTCAAGTCTTACTTCTGACAGATATTGGCTGTGTGACCACAAGCATGACTAGGAGCTCCCTACACAGATAAATTCAAAGGTGTGGTTTAAAAAAAAAATCAACAAATGCAATGACTTGTCAGGAAAGGTCAGAGCAGCCCAAATTAAAGACCAACAAATATTGATCTCTACTCTCTGTTCACCATTACTTGAAGCAAGAGGGAAGATGTAGAAGATGGACAACAGACCACCTCACCTCTCAAAGAGAGTGAAGTCAAGTTGAGTGGGAACTAACAAACATGGAACAATAGTAAACTATACAAGTTCACAGATAATTAAGGTTTAAATTGTCCAGGAGTTCAAAAGAAAAAGATGCCAGTAGGTGGCAGAGGAGTTAGGAATATCTTAATGAAGGAGGTAAATTTAAAATTGGGTCTTGAAAGAGGAATAAAAGTTGGATAACTATAGAGTGAAGATGATGTCATTCTAGATTAAGGGAACAACATGAACAAAGACCCAAATATGTGAACAAGTATGGCTTATGATGGCAAGGAAGGCAAGAGGGTGAGGGGTGAGTAGTACATGTAGGAGAGAATAATGTCGAGTCTATGAGATTATTTAAAGGACTTTAGACTCAATGTGGAAGAAGAAAAAGAGATGCACAAACCATGTAATAAATGTAATTATTTTCCTTTCATTGTATTTCAAGATAATATACATTCCTAATTTTGGAGCTGATCAACAGATATTTATTAAGCTCCTTCTATATATTAGGCACTGAGCTTCTGGGAAATACTAAAAAAAAAAAAAAGAAAAGAAAAATAGTACCTTTCCTCAAAGATCTTACATTTAGAAAGATGCAACATGTACATATACATATATAAGTATATATGTATATGTATATTATATAATACATATAATACTGGTAAAACAGTACACTAGTAGCTGGGGGAAGGGGGTAGTCACTTGGAGGCTAATAGGAAAATGGTACTCTAAAATAGAAATAGGGAAGGAATTCGAATATAGGAATAGAAATAGAAGAGGCATGAATTGAGGGAAAAGAGGGCAGTGGAGATAATGAGTCACTGTTTTGCAAATGTTAATTTGCTAATGCCTATAGGACTCCCAGTTTGAAATGTCCAAAATATAGATTGATGATGTGGGATTAAAGTTCTGAAGAGAGAGTAAATCTAGACTGGGAGACAATTGGTAAATGAGCTTAATGGAATTGATGAGTTCACCAAAAAAGAACCTTTGCTGTTCCCCAGCACCTTACCTACCCAAACCTTTCTTCCTCTTTTATTGTCTAATTAAATGATATCCATTCTTTAAGCTTAGTTCAAGATCCAACTACTGCATGAAACCTTCCTTGCATGAATCCTCATTAACCAACAATGACAATACCTACTTTTTCTGAAGTCCTGTCATATTTAAAATGGATTCTGTATAATAGGTGCCAAAAGACATCAGAATTCAGAGAAAAGAGAATGACTAATAATGATTTGGGGTGGCCGATGATGAAACATGTGCTCTTCAAGACCTCCATGTAAAAAATCAGTAGACTACAGTAATAAAAGTTACACATAGTGTCAGAAATTATCACAGTCAGGGGACTTACTTGGTCCAGATTCCATTCAATGAGCTCAGTCACCACTAACGGTCACTCCCCCATCCCCAGCCAGTCCATGTACCAGACCAAGTTTCCTTCTTAAGAAAACAGCAAGAGTAGACCATATGGGAAGAAGCCTTTTTCACTTATCCAGCCACCCTTACCTTCCAGTCAGCTTTCCTTCCTGCTTTCCCCCTCCTCTTTGGACACTGACCCATTACATTTGCCCCAGTGAAAGGAAGTCATAATTCCAACCTCAACCTATAATTCTACTTCTTTGTCTTTAACAATGGCTGGCCAGGCCCCTCTACCCTCCCTTCTGTCCCTACCCTCACCCCCACCACCTTAGTACTAGGCAGTTAGATCCACTCATACCACTTGGATAAGCAGGGTATCACCAATTACAATCCTTAGAGTAAGATAGAAGAACACTACACCTTAGCATCTGCTTTGCCTCTTCCACTTCCACTTCCAGTCTCCCAGATATAATTATCCAACCTGCAAATAAACCCTAAGGATCACTGGGGCCTCTCTATCCTTCTTCATCTCATCCTTAGGATCCCCAGGCCCATCTATCTCTGCCCTGGGGTTGATGTACTGTCCTTCCCAATTAAAATGTGAGATTTTTGAGAGCAGAGACTGTCTCATTTTTCAATCTGTATACCCTAAATTTAGTTTAGCACTTGGCACAAAGTAAGCATCAAACAAATAAATGTTATTTATTTATTTGTTCATTCATTTGCTTTTGCTAAACTGTTTTTCTTTGCTATAATAAAGGGTGCTAAAGAGAGTTTATTAAGAAATTACTGTGGGGGGCGGCTAGGTGGCGCAGTGAATAGAGCACCGGCCCTGGAGTCAGGAGGACCCGAGTTCAAATTCGGCCTCAGACGCTTAACACAAAAACTAGCCATGTGACCTTGGGCAAGTCACTTAACCCCAACTGCCCTCCAAAAAGCAAAAAAAAAAAAAATTACTGTGGTATAAAAAAAGGAGGCATCAATAAAATACTTTTAACGTCCTTTGTTCAGTGATCAAATCTAAATAACTCTCTTAGCTTCTAGGGAAAAAAATTGATTGGAGAACTTTTTTTCAGTATGTTCTCCTGGGAAAGGAACCAACTGGGACATAGACCAATGACCATCTTGTAAATTTCCAAGACACTGAACTTTTCCACGGCTTTATTTCTAAAAAACAAAGAAAAATGACATTGATGCCTGCAGTAATTAAATTGGGGATCCTTCCTCTCTCACCATTTTTATTTGTTTGAAAAACATATGTAAGTGGATTGTGGCTTACGTAACCTGAAATGTCCCATTCATCATATCTGGAAAGGAAAACAGGTTTTTTGTTTTAAGATATTCTCATGTAATCACCCAATATTTAAAATTCAAATTTGTCACAAGGCCTAGGCCACTTTAATGTCAGAGATCAGGCAAAGGACATCTCTGAGATGGAGTCTGACAAAGTAACATGCAAAACTGTGTCTACCTTGAAAGGAGGGAGGGAGTCTCAGTGTAACTTAGTAATCATATTATTAATTAATAATATTTTACCTTTCTCTAAAATTGAGATCTAAAAAACAGCTACAAGACATTAATTTTTAAAAATGTTATTTGAAAAATTGCTAAAAAGGGCCAACATTAAAAAGTTAGCAACATGGTCCATTTTAATTTCATTTCTTTACATGTACATGCATCTTGCATAAAATGACTCAAAGGGGACTTTAAAATGTTAGCAGGTGCTTTTATACAGCTCTGTCATCAAAGATAGATGCTTTCCATATTCTTAGAGGGTCGTAAGTTCTCATCTTTATTCCCAGGTGACACTTTTGATGAGCCAAGAGATACGGAAGGGTTTTTGATATATGTTAGAATATATCTTCATTGCCTCCCGCAAGTACCTTGTAAAAACTCAATAGATCAAATGAGGGTAGCTAGAGGGGATGCAGTATCATGAAAGGCACTGCTGACATTGAGGGATCCTTTAACTTGAATTATGAAGAAGCCAAAAAATTGCACCAGGAATCAACCTGCTCAGAGGAGTTATAAAAAAGTAATGAGTTGTACTATAATTAACACACTTCTGTCATGGGGTTGGAGGAGAGGAGATTTCAGAGCATCAGAATATTACTGTTGAAAACTGCCAGAGAAAAGAAAAGGTAACATGTTGCCACCACCCATGCAGAAAAAGAAAAATGACTATCACTACAATACAATACGCTTTTATTAACTTTCTGTATAACTGGTCATGGTATGAGGAGTACAGAGAGTGTGGAGAGTAATAAGAAAAAGATTAAAGTAATTTCCTTCAAGAAGCTTTCAGTCTAGTTGTTTAAAAAAAACTTTTTAAGAAAAATCTGGATTTGTAACTAAAATGGTGTGGAAAACTCCCTGTATGGAAACTCTGGCTACTGATGAAGATCAGCAACTGCCGTGTAACAGCCTTTTTTTTATTAACATATGTATTTATAGTTTTTAGTTCCAAATTCTTTTTCTTCCTCTCTGCCCTCACTATTCCCTAAAATAGTTAACAATACAAGTTATACATGTGCGATTCTGTAAAACATTTCCATATTAGTTATTTTGTACAAAACTAAAAATTTTAAAAATGAAAGCGGGGAAAATAGCATGCTTTAGTCTATATTCAATCAATATAAGATCTTTCTCTGAAGACTTCATCATTAGTCCTTTGGGATTGTCTTGGATCATTGGTTTGCTGAGAATAGCTAAGTCATTCACAATTCTTCATCAAATAATATCACTTTTGCTGTGTACAACATTCTCCTGGTTCTATTCAATTCACTATGGATCAATTCATGTAAATCTTTGCAGGTTTTTCTGAAATCATCCTGCTTGTCATTTCTTATAGCAAAATAATATTCCATTACAATCATATATCACAGCATCCCTTTGATTTCTAATTCTTAACCACCTCAAAAAGAATTGCTATAAATATGTTTGTACATATGTGTAAAGGACCTATGAGGTCCTTTCTCCCTTTTTCGGATGTCTTGGGAAATAGGCCTAGCAGTGGTATTACTAGATCAAAGGGTATGCCCAGTTTCATAACCCTTTGGGCATAGTCCCAAATTCCTTTCCAGAATACTTGAATCAATTTGTAACTCCACCAGTGTCCCAACATCCCCTCCAATATCCGATATTTTCCTTTTTTGTCATATTATCCACTCTGACAGGTGTGAGGTGGTACCTTAGAGTTGTTTTAATTTGTATTTTTCTGATTAGTAGTAATTTAGAGCATTTTTATATGACTATAAAAAACTTTGATTTCTTTGTCTGAAAACTGCCTGCTCATATCCTTTGACCATTTATCAATTAGGGAATGATTTGTATTTTTATAAATTTGACTTAGTTCTCTATATATTTGAGAAAGAGGCCTTTATCAGAGTTTCTTGATGCAAAAACTTTTCCCCACTTTTCTTCTTTCCTTATAAAGTTGGTTGCATTGTTTTTGTTTGTCAAAAAAATTAATTTTATATAATCAAAATTATCTATTTTACATTTTGCAATGCTCTCTAAATCTTCTTTGGTCCAAAATTATTCCCTTATCTGTAAATCTGACAGATGAACTATTCCATGCTCTATTAGTTTTTCTTATGGTATCATCCTTTATGTGTAAATCATGTACCTATTTTGACCTTATCTTGGTATGCAGTGTGAGATGTTGGTCTATACCTAATTTCTGTCATACTGTTTTCCAGTTTCCCCACAGTTTTTGTCAAATAATGAGTTTTTGTTCCAAAAGCTTGGATCTTTGGGTTTATCATATATTGGATTAGTATGGTCACTTACTACAATGTAATTTGTATCTAATCTGTTCTATTGATCCACCCCTTCTTTGCCAGTACAAGACTATTTGGATTAGCGATTCTCAACCTGTGGGTCACAATCCATTTGGGTCACCTAAAATCATCAGAAAACACATATTTCTGATGGTCTTAGGAACCAAGACACCGCCCCTCTATCCATCGCCGGGCAAGTCTGCCCACATGCAAATACACCCACATGTGAATATTAAAGGGTCGCAGCACTAGGAAGGTTGAGAACCACTAAGTTGGATAATTACCACTTTATAAGAAAGTTTGAAATTTTATATGGCTAGACCAACTTCTTTCACATCTTTTTTCATTGATTCCCTTGGCATCCTTAAGCTTTTTTTCCTCTAGATGCATTTTGTTAGCATTTTTTTCTAGTTCTATATAATACTTTTTGATAGTTTGGTATGGCATTAAATAAATAAATTAATATACATAGAATTGTCATTTTTATTATATTGACTTGGCTTACCCATGAGCAATTAATATTTTTCTAATTGTTTAGCTCTGACTTTATGTGAAAAGTGTTCTATAATTATGTTTAAACAGTTCCTGGATTTGTCTTGGCAGATAGACTCAAGTATTTTATATTGTCAACAGTTATTTTAAATTAATTTCTCTATCTCTTGCTGCTAGACTTTGCTGGTAATGCACAGAAATGTTGATTTACGTGTGTTTACTTTTTATCCTGTAGAACTTTGCTAAAGTTCTTAATAATTTCAAGCAATTTTTAGTTGATTCTCTAGAATTTTCTAAATATAACACCATATCATTTGCAAATAGTAACAGTTTTATTTCCTCATTGCCTATTCTAATTCCTTTCTTTTTCTTCTCTTATTTCTTTTTGTTTGTTTGTTTGGTTTGGTTTGGTTTTTGGAGGTGGGGAATGCAGGGCAATTGGAATTAAGTGACTTGCCCAAGGTCACATAGCTAGTTAGTGGTAAGTGTGTGAAACTGGATTTGAACTCAGGTTCCCCTGACTCCAGGCTGTTGCTCTATTCACTGCACCACCTAGCTGCCTCTCTTCTCTTATTGTTACAGCTAATTTTTCTACTGCAATATCAGATAATAGAGGTGCTTCACCCTTGGTTGCAAAGGTTTCTAGTTTATTCCTATTACATGTTTGTTCTTACTAGCCATGTGACCTTGGGCAAGTCATTTAACCCCAATTGTCCTCCAAAAAAAAACAAATAGTGTTTGTTGATTATTTAAATTAATATTATTTATTTAAGGTAAGCTCCATTTATTCTTATGCTCTCTAGTGTTTTTAATAGGAATAGGTGATGTGTTTTGTCAAAGATTTTTTCTTTTATTTACTGAGATAACCATATGATTTCTGTTGATTTTGTTATTGATATGGTCACTTAGGCTAACAGTTTTCCTTATATTGAACCAGCCCTGTATTCCTGGTATAAATTCCACCTGGTCATAATGTGTGATCCCTGTGGTCTTGGTATAATCTTTTTGCTAATATTTTGCTTAAAAATTTTGCATCAATATTCATTAGGGAAATTGGTTTAAAATTTTCTTTCTCTGTTTTTGGCTCTTCCTGGTTTAGGTATCAGTACTGTATTTGTGTCATAAAAGGAATTTGTTAGGAATCTTTTATGTAATATTAGAATAATTTATGTAGTATTGGGATTTATTATTATTTAAATGTCTGGTAGAATTTGCTTGTGAATTCAACTAATTTTTAAAAAGGGATTTTTTTCTTAGAAAGTTCATTGATGGTTTGTTCAATGTGTTTTTCTAAGATTGAATTAAATATTTTATTTCTTCTGTTAATCTGGGTAATTTATATTTTTGTAGATGTTTATCTATTTCATTTAGATTGTCAAATTTATTGGCATATAATTGGGCAAAACAGCTCTTAACAATTATTTTATTTTCCCCTTCATTATTGGTGAATTCACACCTTTCATTTTTTATACTAGTAATTTGATTTTCTTCTTTCCTTTTTGTTAATCAAATAAGCCCAATAGTTTATTTATTTTGTTGGGTTTTTTTTTCATAAAACCAGCTTATACTTTTGTTTAGTAGTTCTATTGTTTTCTTGCTTTCAGTTTTATTAAACTTCCCTTTGATTTTGAGGATTTAGAATTTGGTGTTGAATTTGGTGGGGGAGGTGTTAACATTTTTTTGTCAAAGGCTTTTTCTAGTTTTTTTAGTTTCATGCCCAATTCATTGATCTGTTTTTTCTCTGTTTTACTGATGTAAACAATTAGAGATATAAATTTTCACCTAAGTATGGCCTTGGCTGCATCCCACAAATTTTTGTCATTGTAGTCATTTTCTTTAATGAAATTTATTGCTTCTATGATTTGCTCTTCAATACACTTATTTTTTATGATTATTTAATTTCCAATTAATTTTTCAATCTCTATTTCCATTGTCCATTCTTGAATGTAATTATTATTGCGTCATGATCTGAAAAGGATTTGTTTACTATTATTTACTATATATTTACTATTTGTTTACTATTACTGCTTTTCTGCATTGGGCTGTGAGGTTTTTCTGTCCTAGTACATAGTCAGTTTTGGTGTATATATTCCTTTCTATTCCCATTTGATTTTCTGCAGAGATCTATGTCTAATTTTTCCAGAATTTTATTCAACTCCTTAACTTCTTTCTTGTTTACTTATCTAGATCTTTGAGGGAAATGCTGTGGTCCCCCACCAGTATAGTTTTATTATCTATTTCCTTCTGTAACTCATTCAACTTCTCTTTCAAAAATTTAGATGCTATGTCATTTGGTGCGCATATATATATATATATATATTTAGTAATGATATGACTTCATTATCCATGGTGCCCTTTTAACTAGATCTATTTTTACTTTTGCTTTGTCTGAAATAATGATTGATACCCCTTCTTTCTTTGCTTCAGCTTAAGCATAATAAATTCTGCTCCATCCATTACCTTTACCCAGTGTGTATTTCTCTGTTTCAAATATCTTTCTTGTAAACAACATATTGTAAGATTCTGGTTTTTAATCTATTCTGCTATATGCTTCCATCTTATGGGTAAGTTCATCCCATTCACATTTATAGTTATAATTGTGTACTTCCCTCCATGCTATTTTTCTCTAATTTATCACCCTCTCTTTCTTACCCTTCCTTTTGATCATCTCCTTCCCCAATCTACCCTCCCTTTTATCAGTCCCCACTGCCTTTCTATCCCTCTTTACTTCCTTGTGGGGTAAGACTGGTTTCTGTATCCAACTAAGTGTGTGAGTTATTCCCTCTTTGAATCAATTTTGATGAAAATAAGGTTTAAACTTTACTTGCCATCACAACCACCACCCTTCTTTCCCTCCATTATAATAGTTCTTTTATACCTCTCTTATGTGCAATAATTTAGCACCATTCCCTATCACTACAGGGCTGGGATCTGATGGAGCTGGGTAAGAGACAAAGGCAGGGCCCATGGCAGGTGCAGCCTCTACTACCAGGACTACCCATCCACAGCCTGGAAACTTCCAGGGACCAAGAGAGCAAAGTGGACTACAGCTGCTCCAATCCCGACACCCTCCCCCCACCTGAAAAAAACAGTAACTATTGCCCCAGAGGAAAATTTTAAGTAGTGAAGTCTTAGGAACCACAGAGGAAGGGCATGGCTAAGGTCCTGCCTCAAAATGAGAAGAAATCAGGCTACAAAGACAAAGACTCTGGAATCTTATTATGGTGAGAGGAAGGAATCAAACTCAGAAGGAGAGAGTATTGACTCCACACTCGCAGGTGAAGCATTAACAGGAACTATGACCTGGTCTCAGGCACAGAAAGCATTCCTAGATGAGCTCAAAAAGAACTTTGAAATCTGGCTTAGAGAGGTAGAAAATAAATCAACACCCCTTATAAAAACAAAATTGTCAAATTAGAAAAACATTATAATGAAGAGAACAGCTCCTTAAAAAGTAAAATGTGTGAACTAAAAATGAAATCTGAGCATATGGAAAAGGAGCTTCAAAACTGAGAAGAATAATTCACTAAAAACTAAAATCAACCAAATTGAAGCCAATGATTCTATGAGGAACCAAGAATTAGTCAAACAAAACATCAATACTGAAAAATTAGAAAAAGAGGTAAAGTATCTCAATGGAAAAAATAACTGACCTGGAAAACAGATCCAGGAGAGACAATCTGAGAATCTTGGTCTACCAGAAAATCATGATGAAAAAATGAGTCTGGATGATAATTTAGCACCATTCAAACTCTCTCCTCATTCTTCTTCTCCCTTCCAGTGCAATTTTCTTTCTCACCCTTTTATTTTGTTTTTGGGGGTATCATCTCATCAAAGTCACCTTACATCCACACCCTGTGTCTATATATATTCCTCCTAATTGCTCTCATAATAATAGAGAGGTACAAATATTATCCTGCATATAAAAATTAAAACAGTTAAACCTTATTGAATTTCTTATGTTTTCTCTTTCTTGTTTCTTTTTCACCTTTTTATGTTTCCCTTGAGTATTGTATTCAGGGGTCAAGTTTTTTATTTAGTTCTGATCTTTTAATTAGGAATGCTTGAAAGTCCTCTATTTCATTGTGTCCATTTTTCCCCTAAAATATTATATTCAGTTTTACTGGATAGGTAATTCTTGGTTGTAAACCTAATTCCTTTGCATTCTAGTATATCATCTTCCAAGTCCTAAGTTTCTTTAATGTGGAAACTGCCAAATCCTGCGTAATCTTGATTATAGCTCCATGATATTTGAATTGGTTTTGGGTTTGGGGGGAGGGGAGGCTTTGGGCTGCTTGCAGTATTTTTTCTTTGATCTGTAAACTCTGGAATTTGTCTATGTTGTTCCTTGGAGTTTTCATTTGGGGATCTCTTTTGGATAGGTTCACTGATAGGTGAATTCTTTTTATTTATATTTTGCCCTGTGATTCTAAAATAACAGGACAGGTTTCTTTGATAATTTCTTGAAATATGTTGTTCAGGATTTTTATTATTATGGCTTTCAAGTAGTCTAGTAATTCTTATGCTATCTCCCCTGGATCTATTTTCTAGGACAATTGTTTTTCCAATGAGAAATATCACATTTTCTCCTTTTATTTTGTTTTATCATGTCTTAATGTCTCAGAGTCACTAGCTTCCACTTGCTCAACTTTAATTTCTAAGGATTTTTTTCAGTGAGCTTTTATACCTCCTTTTCCATTTGGTCAATTTTATTTTTTAAGTAGTTATTTTCCGCAGTAAATTTTTCTATATCTTTTCCCATGCTATTGACTCTTTTTTCTGAATTCTCTTGCATTATGCTCTCTTTTTTCTCAATTTTTCTTCTACTTCTCTAATTTGCTTTCTAAAATCCTTTTTAAGTTTTTCCAGGAATACTTTTGGTTCCTAAAACGAAATAAATTTTTTCTTAAAGGCTTCATATGTACACTATTGTCACTATTGTCCTCTAAATTTATACCTTAATCTCTCCTGTAACCATAGTAATTTTCTATGGTCTAATTTGATTTTTTGGCTTTTGTTCTTTTTTTTTGCCTTTTTTATAACTCAGTGTTTTTATGTGAGAGTTGTACTCTGGTCCTGCACTGTCCCAAACTTTTTATGCTGGGCCTCAGGCTTTCATTGGACTTCGGGGCTTCACTACTTATTTTCACTGGAGGCTATGCCTCCCTTATGGCTTGTACTGGAGGGTGATGCCCCCTTATTGGCCTTCCTTGGGTCCGGGAGTTAAGCTACTGGCTGACCCCAGGGTCCTTGCTTCTGAGTTGCTATGGTAACAGAGTTTTTCTGGTGACTGGCCCTTGAGGAGGATCTTGGTGCTGGTCTGCCCCAGGAGTAGGGTCATGCTGCTAGGTTGCTAGCCTTACTATGGAAACAGGGTTTCTCTGCTGGAAGGTTCCTGGGACAGGTATCACCATTGGCCAGCTCCTAGATCAATTCGAAGGCAATTTTCTAGCCATTTGGAGGAGAATTTGTAAGGGCTTCAGAGGGGTCCTTCCCTCACTCTGTCATCTTGGCACTGGAAATGACCTAAAATAATCTTAAGAGAGTTGCCTGAGCACAGAGAGGTGAAACACCTGTGGTCACAGGCAGTTTGTTTCTAGAGCAGGGCTTGAACCCAAACATTCCTGAGCTCAAGACTGGCCTACTACATACTATATACCACATTGCCTCTCAAAATAACAAGAAAAAGAATTCATATCTGTATAGAGCTTTAAGGTTTAGAACACACCTTATATACATTATCTCATTGAATCCTGAATTCAACCCTGTGAAGTAGGTGCTTTTATCTCTGTTTTTAGATAAGAAAACTGAGGAGCACCAGGCCTGGAATCAGGAGGACCTGAGTACAAATTCATCCTCAGACACATATTAGCTGTGTGACCTTGGGCGAGTCACTTAACCCTGTTTGCCTCTGTTTCTTCATTTGGAAAATGAGCTGGAGAAGTAAATGGCTAACTACCCCAGTATCTTTGCCAAGAAGACCCCAAATAGGGCCACAATCAGTCAGACATGACTGAATGACTGAACAACAACAAACTAAGGCCTACAGGGCTAAAGTGCCTTGTGCAGGAATACACAACTAAAAGCATCAGACATAGGACAGGTGTACGTCAGGTCTTCCCTGTCTCTAGCTCTGGTCATCACACCTTCCTGACTCTCCAGACTTTTTCATAAGAAAAGGTTTAGCTGCATATGTTCACCCACACTACCAGTATATGTATGTGTCTGTACATACTCATAAACACACAAAATAATAATACAAAGTTTATGAGCATCCCAAGGTTATAGAATAAGGAGTGGTCATAGAACAAGGAGGGGTCAAGGAACAACTAATCCATTAAGATTTATTCTGTTCCTCTACTTACCTCTATAAAAATTATATTTCTTCAATATGGTTGTCACCATCATTGCAGTCATTCATGCCCAGAAGTTTTAGCTAGAAGAGGGGTATGGATGTAAATGATGGAGAAAGGGAACAATTTAATTTTAAATTTCTGGGTGATAATTCTCTTTCTCTCTCTCTCTTTCTCTCTCTGTCTCTCTCTCTGTCTCTCTCTTTCTCTGTCTCTCTCTTTCTCTCCTTCTCTCTCTCTCTCTCTCTCTCTCTCATGTTTCTTTACTAATTAGTCCTTTATCTAGACAGTGCCTGAAATGAAAAGAATAAATGAAGTGGTTCAGATGACTTGTCTACCATTTAAATTAAACAAAAGAGGAAGAAATAACCTAAAATCCTAAAAAAAATTTCAGTTAAATTATGTAAATATATGGAAACCTATGAATTTTTTAGTGTGGGAACTGTTGGTGTGATCTATACTAGACCCCAGTATCACTCCTAACTCTACATTGGTCACCAACCAAATATTCTCTGCCATGCTTCCTCACTAAGATTCCTAACTTTCTTCACAAATCTTCTTAATAAGTCATGCTTCTTCACCTACACTCTCACCTTTTATCTTGTTTCTTCTTTATTTGTTTATCCAGTCTGTTTCTTTTGAATAACATATAGCCTTCTAGAGCCATATCATAGTCATCATGAGTTTTATCTCATCATGTTTCAGTGAAACTTATCAGACCAATTTTCCCTTCTTGTACGAGAATCTTGCTTGTTTTCCTTACTTCATGCATTTGTATACTGCTATCTGAAACCCCACTGGTTTTATTACTGGTTCCTTTCTTGGAATTTTTGTCTCCTATGAATTTTTGGATGTCTAAGCTCTTATACTCCCTACATTGTTGCTATTTCTGTACCACTGAATTTAGTGAAGGTATATAGACCCCTTATTTTTCCATTTAAAACCTTATTGATTACCTTTGCAAGGGTTCAGGTAAAGATATGCTCCTGTTATTCTTAGGTATGTCCCATCTGTGGCCAGGAGTTTGTTGTTCCTTTAAACTGTGATCCAAAATCCAAATCCTATCCTCAGGCATCATCTTTTTAAATTGTTCACTTCCCAAATATACCCCTGAATCTGAAACCCTTGGCTTTGGCAGACAGCAGTGCTGAGAAAATATCATCTGTATTTCAAATTTCTTTAATTTCTTGCCTAAGATTTACTAAATATCCATCCCCCAAACTCATTTTCTACCCTTCTTTATAAATCCAGAATCCTCCAAATGACCTTCCTAATTCCTTCTTCTTCAACTCAAATTCTCCCACTCCTTTTCCCCATAGCTTTCTCCCAATCTGCCTTGGGATATGAACTGGGAAGAAGAGATTTTAAATGTAATATTGTTCACCTAAATAGATGACAATATTCAATCAGACCATGTGATAAGTAGTTAAGTTCTTTTTCATCCTTTGCTTAAGTCAGGGAGGAATCATACAAGTATTACCCTGTTGGACATCATTGGAAAGAATAATTGATGCTGCTATTTTCATTCCAAGCGAGGTGTAAAGGAGGAAAACAAGAGCAGAAATGAAAGCTTTTGGGTGCTTAGTTTTCCCTAAGAAAGAGAAGATGAAGAACCTTCAGTTTCTTCAGAATGTTACAAATGACATTTTGATTAGAGGTTGCTCCCACAAAAAGGCGCATGAAATTTCACCTAATTTAAATTCAGGCAAAGACGAGAAATGTGTCACAAGATTTAATCAAGAGAAATTATTCTGGAAGCTGTGAACACGAATAGCAAATGTCCATTCTTTCATTTTTAATTGTACCTAGCTACAGTTGTACCCAGTATATCCAGCATTCTTAATCTTGATGATGAGGCAAAGAAGCTCATACAGTGTCTTAAATTCATATAAAGCTAGGCATTGCAAAGCATTGTATATGATGTCCAAAACAACCCTGTAAGAAAAAGTGTGCAAATGAATTAATGAGTCATTTATTAAGCACTTACTTTCTGTAAATGATAGCAATAAGAACTGATATTTACATGTGATTTTAAGGTTACCTTGAGGCAACGTTGCATAGTAAAAAAAGTTGCTAGGCTTAAAGTCAGGAAGACCAGATTCAAATCCTTCCTCTGACAGGTTTTAGCTATATGACCCTGGGCAAGCCATTTAACTTCTTTGAAACTCAGGCAACTCTCTCTCTAGGACTTATTTTCTAAGCTAGCCATTCTCAACTTTTTGATCTCAGACCCTTTGGCACTCCCAAAAATCATTGTGGACCACCAAAGAGATTTTGTTTGTATGGGTTATAGCTATTGATATTTACAAGAATTAGAAATTAAAATTTCTTAAAATATTATGGAAAGTTCTATGTCAAGGACTCCCTGAAAGGGTCTCCAGAACTCCTAGAAACCTGCAGACTATACTTTGAGAGCCGCTATTCTAAGTCATAGATAGTTGTGACCTATATTGGTCAAGGAATTGCCATGCCAAGAGTTCTCCATGTTGACCCAACAATATCACATATTTTTAGCATATTTGGAATAACTGAATCAAAGAACTATACATACATATTTTGTTTGACCATTGCAACAACCCTGTGAAGTTGGTAGTAGAGGTACCATAAATCCCATTTTATAGGTTTAAAAAAAAAACCTGAGACATACAGTGACTTGCCCAAGGTCATAAAGCAAAGCCAGAAGAAAGACCCATCCATGTTCTTTAAAGCCTCAGTCTCACATTTCTTTCCATTACATGATGCTGTCTCTGACAAGAGGAAAAACCTATCTTTACCTCTGTTTCTCAGTTTTAGAAGACACTTCTAAATCTGCATTCCACCTAATGTCAGAGTCCTTTGGAAGTTAAAACTCTTCAGGATAAGTTCACTCTCCAGTTTCAGTTTTCTTATTTGAAATCAAAATGAGGAGCGGCTAGGTGGTGCAGTGAATAGAGCACAGGCCCTAGAGTTAGGACCTGAGTTCAAATGTGGCCTCAGACACTTAACACAGAAACTAGCCATGTGACCTTGGGAAAGTCACTTAACCCCAATTGCCTTCCAAAAATAAAAAGAAATCAAAATGAAAATTTCTGGAGACTTCTGAAAACTTTCCTGAAGTGCAGATCTGATCAAGTCACTTCTCCTACTCAATAAGCTTGAATGGCTCCCTATCACCTCCAGAGAGCCAATATATGATCCTGTTTGGCATTCAAAGTCTTTCATAACCTGTCCATTCTTTTCCAATTTTCTTATACACACACACACACACACACACACACACACCACGTACTCTTCTCATTTAGTGACACTGGTCCTTTTGCTATTCCTCAAAAATGTTCCATCTTCTGATTTGGGGCATTTTCACTGGCTCTAATCTATATGTGAAATGCTCCCTCTCCTCATTTTTGTCTCTTGGCTTCTGTGGATTCCTTCAAGATCCAATACTCACCTTCTACAGGAAGTCTGTCTCAATCCCTCTTAATTCTAATGCCTTCCCTCAATTGGTCATGTCCTATTTATCCTGAATATGGGAGAGGGGTTGTATGTAGTTATTTGTATGTTGTCTCCCCGACTAAATTGTGAGCTCCTTGAGGGTAGGTTCTATCTATAACTTTTCTTTGTATCCTCAGAGCTTAGAATAGTGTCTGGCATGTGGTAGATGATTAATAAATGTTTTATTGATTGACAGCTGAAAGCTCCCTTCCTTTTCTTTATACAAAAATTAAAACATTCTAGTACATTTTCTACCCTTAAAAATTGAAAAGTAGCCTGCCATTAGTTGAAAAATAGAGAAAAAGATAAATTAATTGGCATCAAAAATGGACAAAGTATATGTTTGATTTCCACCTAAATGTCCAAATAAAGCACAAATTCAAAATATGGTGCACAAAGAAGGCTTTTATGCCAAAAAGACCATAGCAAGATGAGAGTTAACAAGGACAAAAGAGAAAAGAACAGGCAAGGGAAGAATGTCAGTGATATCTAGTTAATAGCTCATAGTAGAAAACAAAATTCCTAGCTCCCAATCCCAGGTCTCTGACTTAAGTAATCTATGTTTCACTCTACATATCACAAAATGGGAAATTCTAATTCAATTCATTAAATACTTATTAAACACCTACTTATTAGGCACCTGCTGAATGTAAGTGGGTCATGTAAAAGGGTCTCAAATCTCTTCCACAGTTCTTAATTAATACTTAGAATTCATAAAATAGAGTTAGAGTAGAAAGAGATCATATCTCCCTTCCCACCACCCAATGGGAATTAATCCACTTGGCTTTGGGATTCTGCCCTGGGGCTGAACTGGTAGAACATAAATGAAAACTCACTCCAAGATACTTTGTCTCCCCCGACCCAGACCATGCTTCATAATCCAGCCACCCACCAAAGTATCAGGACCTATGCAACCAATGACCATCTGCCCCTCAAAGCCATGGGTACCACTGCCCTGCATCTCACCTTCCACTTCCTACCTTTCTACCTTGTTCCAGGAAGAGTCTGCAAAGCAATACTTTCATCACTAGTGGAGAGAATGTCTCTAACCTGTGGATACATTTATAGTCCGTATGACTTCAAAACTAAAACTCCTTGTCCTGTCTACCACTCCAGTACATGTATTGTGTCCCCATTTCTTACAAGGGTTCTTAACCTGAGGCCCATAAATGTATTTCAGAGAATCCTTGAATTTCTATGGGAAAAAAATAATACTTATGTCAATATAATTTGTTTCTTTTGGAAACCTTTATATTTTATTCTATTTTTCTGAGGAGTACATAGGCTTTACCAGATTGAAATAAAGGGTCTATTACACACAAATCATAGAATTTGAGAGCCTTAAGGAACTTCAGCAGCCATGGAGTCCAGACGATACTAGAAAAGGATCTCCACTTGACAAGAGGTTGTCTAATCTCTGTTTGAAGACCTCCACCAAAAGGGAATCAACTACCTCTCAAGGCAGCTCATTCTACTTTGGATAGCTCTGTTAGGGAGGCGGGGTGTGTGAGTGTGTGTGAATCAAGCTTAAATTTGCCACTGGAAAACTATTATCCAGCCACCATCACCCCCACCAAAGAGAGACAGAGAGAGGCAGAGACAGAGAGACAGAGAGAGAGGCAGAGAGAAAGAGAGAGAGAGAGAGAGAGAGAGAGAGAGAGAGAGAGAGAGAGAGAGAGATCTGAGATCAAATGAGACTAAAGAATTTACTCTTTATGACAAAAACAGATTTATATAGTGCTTTCAGGTTGGCAAAATGCTTCACCCACAACTCATTTGAAACAGTATCTCTTTGTGTAAGGGAGACATATGATTCCAAAAAGGGGGTGGTGGTGAAGAACGATAGTTGCCAAGAATGAAGATGGAGACTTAGCTGAAACCCAGCAGTCATCCTTAAAGAGAGGTAGTATTAATAGGACAGACCTTCCAAATAGCCTTTTCCCCTCGACCCTTACAGCATGTTGCTTCTCTTCAGGGTCATCAAAGTGTCACCAGCTCAGAACCACACAAAGTCACAGAGGCAGAAACAGATCTCTGAGGCAAGTCTCTGTTCAGCCTCAGCTCCTGATTGCATCCTAACAAGAAGAGAGACTTTTTCTAAGGAAAATTATAGGCTTGGACCATTTTGGCTATAGATGTGCTTTGGCTTTTCCTAAAAGGAGTGGGGGGAAGGCTTTGCCATAGCTATAGATCAATAATTATCCTTCGGACTTCATTTGACTAACGTTAAACATTGGCATTAAGATAAACAGATAGAAAGATTAGATAGATAGATAGATAGATAGACAGACAGACAGACAGATAGATGGACAGATGGGTGGATGGACGGACGGACGGACGGATGGATGGATGGATGGATGGATGGATGGATGGATGGATGGATGGATGGACGGATGGATGGATGGATATGGATGGATATGGATGGATGGATGGATGGATGGATAGATGGATGGATGAATAGAAGGTAGAGGGGGAAGAAAAAGAAAAAAGGGAGGTAAAGAAATGAGGGAGAAGGGAGGAATGGAGGAAGGAAAGAAGACCAGGCTGTATGACATGTCCCAGTTAGGACCGGATTTTTGTTGGGTTTTTCCTTGCTTCTAGCAAGGGATATAAAGTTCACAATTTGCTTTCTGCCTTTCTAAGGATAATGATTAATTTGAGCCTATTCACATGTTTGAGCTTCCTAATCAGATGAAAATGTCACCTAAATCGGGTGAGTTTCAGCACTTAATTCCTTTTAGTGACAATGGAGATGGGGAGAAGCAGAATCATAGAATCATAGATTCAGAGCATGACTTCATCCATGTAAGTCGATCATTTCTGCTGTGAAAACTCCCTCCATTTATGTGTATAGGCAGCTCTTCTGACTCCTCTCATCTCCAGTATCTTTCCTCTGAGATCACCTTCCATTTACACTGTATATATCTTGTACATAAAATTTTTTTGCATATTTGTGACTTCATTTGGGTTTTTCTTGGTAGTGATACTGGAATAGTTTTCCATTTCCTTCTCCAGCTCATTTTATAGTGGAGGAACTGAAGTAAACAGGGTTAAGTGACTTGTTCAGGGTCACACAGCAAGACTGGATTTCAACTGAGGTCTTCTTGACTACAGGCCCAGAAATTCTATCAGCTGCACCACCTAGCTGCCCTAGATCTCTAGAGTGACCTAAAATGACCGAATAGAAAAGGCTTCCATAGCTGAATCGATATATCAATTAAATTAAATTTGGTTCAACTCAGTTCAGTGCTGCTAGCCTAAAACAGGAAGAACAGAAACAGAAAAAAAAATCTATAGCCCAATTTCCCTAATGAATATTGATATAAAAATTTTAATTAAAATACCAGCAAGGAGATTACAGCAATATATCACAAGGATAATACACTATAACCAAGTGAAAATTATATGAAAATGCAGAGCTGATTCTATTTTAGGAAAACTAGAAGTATATTTGACAATGTCAGTAACAAAAGCAATAAAATCAAGTGATTATATCAATAGATGCAGAAAAGGCTTTTCGACAAAATATGACACTCATTCATTCCTATTTAAAAAAAAAACACTAGGGGCAGCTAGGTGGCACAATGAATAGAGTACCAGCCCTGGAGTCAGGAGGACCTGAGTTCAAATCTGGCCTCAGACACTTAATACTTACTAACTGTGTGACCTTGGGCAAGTCACTTAACCACAGTTACACTGCTTTCCTACCTCCAAAAAGGCCAAAAAAAATCCAAAAAATAATAAAAGAATAATAGATGAAGCTTTTCTTAAAATAAGTAGTATCTATCTAAAACCAACAAGAATTATCTGTAATGGAGATAAACTAGAAGCTTTTCCAGTAAGATCAAGGTGAAGCAAGAATGGCCATTACCAATGCTAGTCTTCAATGTTGTACTAGAAATGCTAGGAATAGCAATGACAAGAAAAATAATTGAAGAAATTAGAATAGGCAATCAGAAAATAAAACTATCACTCTGCAGATGAAATGATAGCATGCTTACAGAGTCTTAGAGAATCAACTAAAAAACTAGTTGAAACAACTAACTTTAGCAAAGTTGTAGTATATAAAATAAACCCACATGAATCATCAGTATTTCTTTTTATTACCAATAAGAAGAAATAGAAAGAGAAATTATGTGAAAAATAACTGTAGATGAAGCAGAATACTTGGTAATCTACCTGCTAAGACATATGCAGGAACTAGGTGAACACAATTACAAAACACTTTTCACAAAAACAGACAAATCTAAATAACCAGAAAATATTAGTTGTTCACAGATAGGCTGAGCCTATAAAATAAAAATGACAGCTTTATCTAAATCAAGTTACTTATTTGGTGCCAGACCAAACAAAAACTTATATTATAGAGCTTGAAAAAATGGATGACAAAATTCATCTGAAGGAACAATATGAAGGGAATCAATGAAAAAATATAAAGAAAGGTGCTCTACTGGGGTAGGGAGACCCATCCTGCCTTACCAGAAAGTTAGAGGGGCAATGGGGGAGGGCATAGGAGAGAGCAGATTAGGGGAAGAGCTTTACAGTGGGATGGCTATTGTGGGGTGGGGAGTAGGGGAAAGATGGGGAGAAAAATTGTAACTCAAAATCTCGTGGAAATGAGTGGTGTAAAGAATAAAATAAATAAATAAATTCAGAAAAACAAAGTCCTTAAAAAAAAAAAGGTGCTCTAGCCATACCAGATCTCAAACTATATTACAAAGTGGTAATCATCAAAACAGTCTAGTACTAGATGAGAATAGAGTGGTGTATCTGTGAAATAGATTAGGTATATAATACACAGAAGTAAATGACCATATTAAGCTGATTTGATAGATCCAAGTTTTTGGGACAAGCATTCACTATTTCAGTAAAATTGCCGGGAAAACTGGAAAGAAGTTTGGCAGAAACTAGGTATAGACCAACATCTCACACCATACACCAAAAGAAAGTCAAAATGGGTACATGATTTACATATAAAGGGTGATACCACAAGCAAGTAATGGGAGCTTGGAAAATATTACCTGTCAGATCTATGGAGAATGGAAGAATTTATGACCAAATAACAGATACAGACAAGCATGGGGTATAAAATGGATAATTTGACATTAAAGTTTTGGCACAAACAAAACCAATACAGCCAAGATTTGAAAGAAAACAGGATACTTTGGGAAGGATTTTATAGCAAATTTTTCAAAGAAAGGCTTCATCTCTCAAATATGTAGATAACTGAGTCAAATTTATAAAAATAGAAGTTATTCCCCAATTTGTAAATGGTAAAAAGATATGAACAGGCAGTTTTTAGAAGAAATCAAAGGTATCTATAGTTATATGAAAAAAATGTTCTATATCACTATTAATTAGAGAAATGTGAATTAAAACAACTCTGAGCTACTACCTCACACCTAGCATATTGGCTAATAAAACAAAAAAGGAAAATGATAAATGTTGGAGAAGATGTGGGAAAATTGGGACCCTGAAGTACTGTAGGTGGAGCTGTGAATTTGGAATTATGCCCAAAGGGTTATAAAACCATACATATCCTTTCACCCAGAAAAACCACTATTAGGTCCATATCCCGAAGAGAGTAAACAAAAAGGAAAAGGACTTATATGTACAAAAGTATTTATAACACCTCTTCTTGTGGTGGCAAAGAATTAGAAATGGCAAATATGCTCATCATTTTCACTTAATGATCTCTAAAGTCCTTTCCAACTCTAAATCTCTAAATCCAATGATCCTATGAATTTCTCCCTATATAGAGCAGCGGTTCTCAACCTGTGGGTTATGTTAAATTTGTAACAATGAAAATACATCCTACATATCAGATATTTATATTACAATTCATAACAGTAGCAAAATTACAGTTATGAAGTAGCAAAGAAAATAATTTTATGGTTGGGGGTCACCACAACATGAAAAACTGTATTAAAGGGTTGTGGCATTAGGAAGGTTGAGAACCACTGATACAGAGGAAGAAACAAACAACAGATGAATAATTGTCCCTCTTGAATATGACTGCCTGAAAAAGCTAAAGAAATTCAAGACTGGTTTCATCTGTAACATGGAATAATAATAATACCCAGTTCCCAGGGTTATTATAACATAAATAAGGTACTTTGCAAATTTTAAAGTGCTATATAACTGCTAGCTTTTTTTATTTTCTTAATTGTTTTTGTGAATGAGTGTGTGTGTTTTGATAACAAACATTTTCTTTTACTCTTGTACAAGGCTAAGTAGACACAAGGAAACTGTTTAAAGTATAAAAGTACATTGAGAACCAAAAGCATGGACAAGGGGAGAGGATATCAAAATTTCTTTACAAGATAAATGGAATGCATAAAATGGAAAATATTCCAGAACCCATGGCTGCCTCTACCTTTACTTACTGGGTTGTTTGGGGGTTTGGGATTTGTTTGGGTTTTTTGCACCTAAACAGATCCCATCTTATATTCCTAATGCAGCCCCAAATTCAGGCTGCAAATGAAAGTTAAGTCAGAATGAAACCCTGGAAGGGGCATGGAGTTATTAAACACAGAAAGTTAAAGTCTCATAGATTAATGTGTATCCTTGGAATCAAGGGCACCAGAGAGCTTTAAAGAAACAAAATGGTGATAACTTTGATCCTTTGATCTGAGGACTCAACAGTCCACAGTAGAGATGAGAACTGGGCTCACAGAAATATCACCGGACTCAATGAGCAAATCACTATTTTCCAATATTAAGTGTGTTACCCTCTTAACAAGGCAATAGATGTTGGGTGTGTTTCCCTCTCATGCTCTTTTCTATTGCTTCATGCTATTTCTACTCATCCCACTTTGTGTTTCTAACATCTATTCTGGACAAAGACAGCATGAGGGGGAAAAAAAGAATCCATGAATGGAGTCATTGCATGCACATAGATAGATCCATTCTGCCTTTCAGAACACACTTGCAAACATGACAGTTTCTTGTATTCTCCATTCTGTTTTCATCTACCAAAGGGAGCTCTCCCACTAAGCTCTCCTCTATTTGCATGTACACACCTGCTACTGCTTCCCCACATTAGTGGTAAACCGTTTACTGAGCTTGTTGGCTTAAATTCAATTAGGTCTCAGGACAGGGAATGTTTTTTGTTACAAATTTCTCTTCTCTTCCATTTACTGAAGCGGCCCAGGCTGAACAAGGCACAAAATCCCCTTGTTAAAAAAAAATGGGTCGATAAACAGATGAACTTCAAAGCTCAGCAACCAACTTTGAAGTTCCCTCAACTTCAAAAGCTTTGCCTTGAAGTATGTTATGGAGAGAAAAGCATAGGGAGCTGGCCTTTATTTTAAGGTTTGCTGAGAATCACTTCCTGCGGTGAGAAATAAAAATAAAAAAATAAATTGGAGGAAGTTGATGGTGGAAGAAAACTTGGAAAGAGAAAGAGAATTTTTCTCCACTTGAAGTAAAAGAAAAAATGGTTATTTCACAGGAATTCCATAAAATCTATCTTGGTTCTGCATTTCCCCTACAGAAACAAAGAATCTCCTCCCCCACATTTAGATCCCTTCAACAAAACTGTTGAAAAGAACAGCAATTCAATTATGATATGCTTAATAATACTTTCTATTTACAAAGTGTCCCTTATTCACACTAATAAAATTTCATAAATCTGAAAAGAGTTTACATATTTAGAAAAGCGTGATAATTAATTGAGCTAATGCCAGGAAACAAAAATAAACAACCACATTGATTTGCCTTTTTTTAATCTAAAAAGTTATAAAATGTTATTTTAAGTCAATATGGGACAAAAAGGGCAAGGAAAAAGAGCTATATATTTCAATTTTGTTTGGTAATAATTGTTGACTTGTATTTATCACTTTACATAAACTATTTCATTTAATCCTCTCAAGGCTCCTGTGAGTCTCCTATTACCCCCATTCTAGAGATCAGGAAACTAAGGCACAGAGAAGTGTAATGACTTGGCACATATCTTGCTTAAGTGTCCTCTGGGACTCTTACCACAGATCCAACCTGTCTCAGACCACACCAAGTAAGAACCAGTTTCAGCCATCTGCCCTAAAGGGGCCTCAGTACCACTAGCACTCCCTTCCACTTCTTGTTTTTATTCTAAGAATAATAATAAAATTTAACACCCTCCCTCACTGCTACTGGAAAGCATACAGAGCGTTTGCCTTTATACACAATCTCTGTGACTGAACCAAAACTCCCTTCCCTAGTCAACCACTGCTCAAAATGCACCGTAACTTTTAATTAGAATGTAATCTCTTTAAGAGAAGGGACTGCTGCATAATTTTTGTATTTCTATCTCTAGTGCCTTGCACAGTGCCCGGCAAAGAGTAAGTCCTTAATAAATGCTTTTTGACTGTTTGATTGAGACCAGCCTAAGAGGCAATGAGCCTCTCCATCCTTCTTAGCTAGACTGACCAGACAGTATATACAGTCTGTTGTCAGAATCCTACTCAGACACTTGACATCATAGTAAAACTTGCCAGATATTCACTCAGCCAGGATAGCTTCTTATAACCCAACATTACCTCCTTACCAGCATCTGACTAGGATTTCTACAGAGATGTGTCTACCTACCTCACACACACACGCACACACACACACATGCACACACACACACATACACACACACACACGCACACCTTTGCTACCCAAAGATTCTAATGACTTTTAGTTCAGATCTTCGCATGCTACCTTGAAATTATCATTTGAAGATCCCCAGAAAAGAAAGCAAAAAATGAATAATAAATTCACACTGATGGCCCTGCTGTGTGTCATGGATGTGGGTTGGGGGAATAACTTCTAGGAAATTTGAGTATTATGTACATTGTTTAAAAAAATTTTATACTCTATTATATTTGTCTCATTTGAAGTGATGTTATCTTTGAGTAAAATGTAGAGTGGCAGGTAAAATAGGAAAAGGCAGTAGAGGGATAAAATTTCTCTAAGAATCAGTGAAATTCTATACATGATTATTATGTTATAATTGAGGAAACTGCCAGCATTCTTTATACACGTGGTATGTCTAATCCCACCACAGTAACATTCTATGCCAGGCCAGTGGAGAATGCTGATTTAGTTTATGATTTCTACATTTCTTGGGGAAAGAGAGGTTAGTGATAACATCTTTTGAGCTGACTAAATTTTACTTTTGCTGGCCACAAAAACATTGAAATTGACTATATTTTAACATCCATTGGTGATTTGAAGTTCATTCCTAAATTTAAACCTTTTCTTATACACCAACTCCTTTCCTTCTACTTATAAATATGTCTGCATCTCCCCCTCCCTCCTTAGGAAGAAAATCACTTGACCCTAAAACCCCTCAAGTGGATTATCAGAATGATAATCCAGTATCTCTTCTTCCTTTTTCACAACCAGTGTCCCACAAATAGCTGCCTACATTGGTGCCCCTTTCCTCCCTTCCCACTCACTTCTTCACAATATGAAAACTTGGAAAAGAATGCAATATAGTTTCCACCTCCACCACTTTAATGAAACTACTCTCTCCAAAATGACTAATACTCTCTTTATTGATAAATCCAATGACCCTTCCTTGGTCCTTTCATCCTTCTTGTCCTCTCTGCAGTATTTGACACTACTGATCACTCCCTCTCTATTGGTACTATATCCCCCTAGGTGTTGGAATTTTTCTATAGTGATTCTACTAGTCCAAACAATTATTCATTTCCTTTGAAGATTCACGAATGAATGAATGAGTAAAAAAACTAAGTAATTACTATGTACATAGCACTGTGCTATGAATACAAGTAGAAAAGTGATATAGTCCCCATTCTGAAAGAGCTCACATTCTAATGAGGAGACAATAACATAGGAGGTTTCAGCTACAAGTCAGATAGAAAAGTCAGATAGTCTTTACAATGCAGCGGCAAAGTAGATGTACATCCATTTCTGTTGATAAATCACATTCCTTTCTGATGTTGAACTATTTTGCAGTTGTTGTTCAATTATTTCGGTTTTGTCTGATTCTTCACTACCCCATTTGCGATTTTCTTGGCAAAGATAGTGGAATGGTTTGCCATTTCCTTCTCTTAAGTGAGTTGACCAGGATCACACAGCTGGGAAGTATCTGAGGCCAGGTCTGAACTAAGAGGATGAGTCTTCCTGACTCCAGGCACAGCGCTCTAACTACCATGCCACCTAGTTGCCTAATAGTGAAACTATTGGACAGAGCCAAAGACTTTGGTGGAAAGAACTTTATTTTCTCCATTTTCAGCCTCTATGCTTCATCTCTTCTGCACTGGGGTGTTCCAAGGTTCTCTCCTAGGAACTCTTCTCTTGAATGACCTCATAGGCGCCTATGGATTCGACTCTTATCTCTAGGATGACACCTTCCAAATATAGGTATCCAGGCTTCATCTCTCTGCTGAATTTCACTCCAGAATCTTCAACAACCTGCTGTCTCCACCTTGATACTCAATAGGCATCTCAGTCTCAACATACCAAAACTTTATTGCTTCACTTTATCTTTCATCCTAAGGCCAGAGGAGCCACCATATTTGTTCTCTGACAGTCCAAATACACTGGCCTACTTACTGTTCCTCAAACATGACACTCTATCTCCCATCTCTGTGCCTTTGCCGTGGTGCTCTCTCATTTCTAGAATGTTCTCCCTCCTTACCTCTACCTCTAAGTTTCCCTAGCTTCCTTCCAGATGGCTTAAATATCACCTTCTTCAGGAGGGCTTTCCCAGCTGCTGGTATCTTCACCTCTGATATTACTGCCCATCCATTCTGTCTTTATCTGGTATGTACCTAGCTGTTTGCACATTATTGCCACCACAACATCATGAGCTCCTTGAAGACAGGGACCATTTTTGCTTTCTTTATATCCCCAGAATTTAGCCCAGAGTCTAGAACATACTAAGCTTTTAGTAAATGCTTCTTGACTGGCTGACATTTCCAGATGTGCCACATGAAGAATTGGAAATAGTACTGAATTTTTTAAAAAATCAACTGGAATAGATGAAGTATACACAGAGAGGTTTAAGCAGAAAGAAGCACAATTTTGAGTACAATAAAGAATTAATTCTCAAGGTATTTGAAAAAACAGGAAAATATAGGCCTGTGGAAAAAAAATCTCAGACCTTATTAACCCAAAAAGGTATGAGAGAACAGCAGTAATTACCAACCCATATTCCTAATTTCCCATATCTATAAATATGTATGTTGTTTTGATTCTCTCTAATCTACACATGCAATCTACATATAACTTGACAAAAGTATGTTTTTCTCTTTTCTTTTTTCCCCAATTTATTAAATTATTTATTTTTAGTTTTCCATAAGTTTTAAATTTCCCCTCCCTTCTTTTCCTCCTCCCTGCCCAAGATGACTTGCAATATAACGTGGACTCTACACATATATTCCTATTAAACACATTTTCACATCAGTCATGTTGCATAGAAGAATTATAACAAATGGGGAAAACCATGAGAAAGAAAAAAAAGAAGAAAATAGTCTGCTTCACTCTGCATTCCTACTCCATAGTTCTTGCTCTGGATGTGGCTGGCAGTTTCCATCATGTGTCCTTTGAAATTGTTTTAGGTCCTTGCAATGCTAAGAAGGGCTAAGTCTATCAAAATCAGTCCTCACACACTGTGGTTGTCACTGTGTACAGTGTTCTCCTGGTTCTGCTCCCCTCACTCAGCATCAGTTCATATAAGTCTTTCCAGGTTTCTCTGAATTCCACCCGTTCATCATTTCTTATTGATGGGTAGCCCCTCAATTTCCAGTTCTTGGCCACCGCAAAAAGAGCTACTGTAAATATTTTTGTACATGTGGGTCTTTTTCCTATTTGGATTATTTCTTTGGGATACAGCCCTAGAAGTGGAATTGCTGAGTCAAAGGGTATGCACATTTTTATAGCCCTTTGGGCACAATTTCAAATCACTCTTCAGAATGGTTGGATTAGCTCACAGTTCCACCAACAATGAATTTATGTTCCAACATTCGTACATCCTCTCTAACATTTATCATTTTCCTGTTTTGCCCATGGTTGTCAATCTGATAAGTGTGAGGTAGTACCTCAGAGTTGTTGATTCTCTCTAATCAATAGTAATTTAGAGCATTTTTTTCATATGACTATAGCTTTAATTTCTTCCTCTGAAAACTTCTTCTTCATATCCTTTAACCATTTATAGATTGGGTAATGATTTGTATTCTTGTAAATTTGTTGACAAAGGTATTTAAGGAAACAGATACACTTTCACAAATGATACCTTATAGCAGACCACATCCTTATAGTCAGATAATTGATATAAAGTATAGAGAGCACCACTGTGCTTGCTGTTCGATGAATGAAAAAGACAAGGAAGGGAGATGGTACTGCCAGTCATGGAAACCCAGCACAGATCAAAGATTTTCCTACTGATAGTGAACTCATGTTTGTGGTGACCATGTTTTTTATTATATCAACTGCCATATCATTACGTCTAAATGGGAAGAATGTTGTCCAGATCATGCTATGCAGTTCAATTGTAAACCCACAAAGTCTATTCTTTAGTACATATATCTTGGACCAGCATTGAAAATGGATGATAAGTTAAGTCCAGAATAAAGCAAAAGAGGGGAATAGTCTAGATTACCTTGAGAGATTAGGCTGTGCTTTTCATTCATTCATTTATTAAGTACCTATTTTGTGCCAGGCTCAATATTGAGAAAATTAAGTAGACTCTGTATCATTTTTAATTGATCCTATTTATAATTAATTGATTCTTCCTTGTAACTACTTAAGTTATGGTTCTCCATCCCTGAACTTAGGTCAGCATTCATTTCTCTTGTTAGTCTCTATCTTTGCCTCAAGGAATTCTGCTGTGGGAATGTGGATGAACCTAAGAGAGTAAGGTCTTGTAGCTTTACACCAGCAAGCTATCTTTCAAGGATTTCTGGTTGGCTATCCAAGGAGTCTGACCTTGCAGGTGGATTCAAACAATGAACACTTCTTAGTCAAAGTGGGTTGTTTGCTAGGCCCTCATTTCCTACTCCCAGTCAGTCATATTGTTCCCCATGCCTCCAGCTATGTAACAAATGTTGTTCCATCAATACATGATGTCACCTACCCTGTTCTGTTCTTTGTTCTGTGTTCCCAAAACCTAGAAAAGAGGAGCTGTCCTTTGGCTTGAGGTCTTTAGCTAGAAATTGAGGCAGCCATTGACTCCTTTACTAACAGGTCTGGTACCCTATTAATAAATTATTATCTTGCTCAGAGAAATGCCTCAGATTACTTTTTTGTTAAATTTCACTCATGACAATATTAAGGGTTAAGGATATAAAAACACAAACATAAATAGTCTCTGGCCTAAAGGAACTAGTATTCTACCAGAGGAAACAAAATGCACATTAAAAATTAAATTCAAAAATATATACAAAGTGGGCGGCTAGGTGGCGCAGTGAATAGAGCACTGGCCCTAGAATCAGGAGTGCCTGAGTTCAAATCTGGCCTCAGACACTTAGCACAAAAACTAGCCATGTGACCTTGGGCAAGTCACTTAACCCCAACTGCCCTCCAAAAAAAAAAGCAAAAAAAAAAAAAAAAAAAAAAAAAAAAAAAAAAAAAAAAAAAAAAATATATATATATATATATATATATATATATATATATATACAAAGTAATTTTGGGATAGGCAGTTCACAGAGTAAGGACTGAACCCAAGCTCTGATTCCAAACACAAATCTCTTTCCACTGCTCTAGTCTTCTTCCTAACAGCATAGGATAAAGCTCCCAAAATCATTTTTTAATTATCCTTATGTGATCTGACACAGTAAGAGCAATTGATCAGTAAGTGTTCATTGACTAATTGATTGATCTCAATATGTTGTGGGTTTGGGGTTATGATAGCTTTTGTCTGATATTACTGTCATAGGAGTAGGTTTGGCTGATGCAATTCTACTTGTGGAAAAAAGTGAGAAATCTGCTTCCAAAAAAGCATAAAGATACATAATTCAAAGTTTTAGCTCACCAATTGGGAGCCTGAACAGATATTGTGTAATTGGTTCTCTTTGTTTAACCATTTGATGAAGAAATGAACTCTTGGCTATATAGCCAGAAATAGGGTGAATTCAAAAGGCACTAACCAGTCAAAGCAAGGCTTGTCCTTATTTCTGATTGGGTATGTTTTAGTGAAGAGGCTAGAATTGCTATATATATATATATATATATATATATATAAATATATCCATGTCTGATTGTAGCCTTTGGGGTGTGGGGAGGAAGGGAGGAAAAGGAACAAAGTAAAAAGTGCACAGCAGAGAACTAAAGAAAACTTACAAGGAAGAAAAGATGGACAGTTTTAACACAATGCAAAGTATTATGTAGTTTTTCTTGACATGGAAATTTACTTTGCCATATATTTTGAATCCTCTCATTCTGCTGTGCACATGACATGCTTTTTTTCTTCTTATTTTGTATTTAAGTTTCAATGTTTGTTTATAATTTGTTTCTTTTTCTTTTTTTTCTATTGTGTAGTTAAGTTTTAGTATTTAAGTTTAAAAGGAAAAAAAATTTAAAAATAAATGGCTGAAAGTCTTTATTGGGGACAATAGGCTAAGGCCTGCCTCTAGTCTCTCCCCACTCCAATCCATCCTCCATCCAGTCACTAGAGTGATTTTCCTAAAACACAAGTTGATCACATCACCCCTCACCTCAATAAATTCCAGTGGCTCCCTATTTCCTCAAGAAACAAATACAAAATACTCTGTTTGACATTCAAAGCCCTTCCTGCCTTTTTAGTCTTCTTATACCTTACTCCCAATTCATACTCTTCTATCCAGTGACAGAAACTGGACTCCTGGCTGTTCTAGGAACAAGACACTCCATTTCTCAGTTATGGACATTTTTTCTGACTGTTCCTCATGCCTGGAACACTCTCCCTCCTCTGCTGCAACTTCTGGGCTCTCTAGCTTCCTTTAAGTCCCAAATCTCACCTACTACAGGAAACCTTCCCAAATCCCTCTTAATTCCAGTGTTTTTGCTCTTATTTGCTATTTAGCTTGCTTTGTACATATTTGTTAGCATGTTGGTTCTTACATTAGATTGTAAGCTTCTCGAGGGCAGAAACTGTATTTTGCCTCTTTATGTATCCCCAGCACTTAGCCCAATGCCTAGCACAGAGCAGGTGCTTAATAAACATTTATTGAATGAATAAGTTAATGAATGAATGCTGCCATATGGCCTATGAGCTCATGGTCCTGTTGGCTTATGTTTCTATTATAGCTTTCCTTTCCTGTTTTTTTTTTTTACTCATGGCTCTGAATTTTGGGTAGCTAAGTGGCACAGTGGAGAAAACTGGAATCAGAAAGAACTGAGTTTAAATCCAGCCCCAGACACTTACTACCTATGTTACCTTAGTAAGTCACTTCACCCTGTTTGCCTCAGTTTCTTCACCTGTATAAAGAGTTGGGGAAGGAAGTGGCAAATTACTCCTGTATCTTTGCCAAGAAAACCCCAAGGTGTCATGAAGAATCAGATATTACTAAAAAATGACTGAACAAGAACACTGTGCTAGGTGTAGAATCAATAGGACTCATTTTTGTGAAATCAGATTTACTTTTTTCCCCAGTTTAACAAATATTTATGACACTTATTATATAGAAGAGAGCATGGCACAGTGACTAGAGGGCTAGCTTTTCAATCAGGAAAACTTAGCTTCAAGTTGGAACTCTGATATATAGTAGCTGTTTGACAACAGGCCGATCACTTAATCCCTCAATGGCCCAAGTAGTACTCTTAAGACTATAAATTACAAGCCAGTTTCTATCTGCTTCTGTAAAGGGAATTTCCAAATTGGAAGCTTGCTTCACTCTCATGGTATCACAGTCCATTCCAAAATACAACAACCAGACACTAAGGATATAACACTCCCCTCTAAAAAAGCTAACAATCTAATAGAAGGGAAAAATGAGGACAAAAAAATTATGATACTGAGAAGAATGCAAGAGTCTAAGCCAAAGTGCTATGAGAAATTCTGGAAAGGAATGGGCATTCAATTTAATTCAATTAACCTTTCTTAAACACTATGTACAAAGCACTGTGTTAGATAATGAAGATACTTAATGGAATATAAAAATGCAAATTGAACAGTCTGTCCTCAAGAGGCTTGTACAATGTTAATGGAATCTGAAGCTCTTTCATGCCCCTTTGTATTGGCAACTAAGCAGGTACTTAGCATCTTGTTTCAAGTTAACACCTTGTTTAAGCTATTTAATTAACACAGAAGGAGTTAACACCTTGGGGAGTTGTTAACACCTTAACAGGAAGGGGCAGAACAGGAGGAGCTATACTGTATATAAGGAAGAGAACCAGCAGGACAGTCAGATTTTCTCTCACTGAGCACCTGGTGGCTGCAACTTTTGCCAAGACACTCCTTCTGGTAACTTTTTGCTGAGACCCTCCTTCTGCAACTTTTGCAGAGAACTTCCAAGAACCAGGCTGAGGAGATAGCATGAGTGAGAGAAGGATCCTTGCTTGAGGGAGCCTGTTCAATTGTAAAGGCTTAGGAATGTGGGTGTTCGCTGCATTAACCATGTGTATCAAGTTCATGATTACTGTAATGACTTTGGCTTTCTGATTCTGGGACTTGGTTTTCTGGTATTGTATCAGCAAGCACCTTAGCATACCCAGGGTGTCTGCTAGCACAGGTTCTTAGATTTGCTTTTCTAAAGGAAAGCAACTCAAGATGGGTTAATAGTCTCACTTTAATCAGTAAAACACATATCATTTACCTAGTTCAGGGGAAAAAGTCAGCACCCTGAACTTCAGAGAATACAAACAAGTTACAAGCAGATAAAGAAACAGAGAAGCAGTCAGGCTTCCAATCATCTTACCATTACATCCACACCTATTCAGTTACCAGAGAGGGAAGCATCAACATCTGGGTTTTTCAAAGCCAGGGGGCTCAAAGGTTTCCCAGAGTCTCATTTGGCCAAATCATACAACTCTTCTCAAAGTGAGCCCCAAATCAAAACCCCACATCAGGGCATATATATAGCCTTCTCCTGGACTGGAGAATGTCACAGCCCTCTTGACCCACTGCCCAATCACAAAACAACAAGGTGAGGTCATTCCCAAAAAAACAAGCTTCCTGCCATAGGCTCTATGTGACCACATTCAGCCTATTAGGGGGCAGAGTATACTTTCAAATCAGGGAAGATTCTCAGAGCTGCTTAAGCCTATCAAAAGGCTTAGGGGCAGGGAAGATCTTCAGATTTCCATAACAGGTATTTGAATAAAGGCTTTGGTTCTGGCCACCATGTGGAGAGTTTGCTACATTTTGTGATTCACAACTCTTCCAGCATACACATAACCACGATGGGTGTTGTGAATATTGCATTATTGTTACAGCTTACAATCCAATAGAAGGGATGATAACCATACATAAGCAATTTAGTACGTAGTCAAATGATATAAGGGCTTAGGAGAAGGTTGCATGAAGTGCTAACATAAACTTGAGGAGGAAAAGATAACAGAGCTGAAGAAATCAAGGAAGACTATAGGGAAGTCATAGCATATTGAGCTAAATCCTGAAAGCAGAGAAATTAATGGGAACCTATGACAATATCCAACTACTCTCCACAAGCAGAGAGAAGAGCAAGATTCCTGGTTTTGGTTTTATGTACTTTCCCTAAGATAAAAATGTGGGTGTGAAATTTGCAAGGCACAGGGAAATTAAATCACACTTTTTACACACTTTTTAAAGTGCTCTGAAGGCAGAAAGTAATCTTGGGTTCTTAAAAGGAAATCAATTAGTAGAGAATCAGTGTTTGCAGAAACTGTTTAGACATTCATCTGAGTGACTTGAAGTAGGCAGGGAATAGTTTCTTAAAGAACAATCAACTGAAATCTTTTTAATTCATCCTTCATTTTACAGACAAAATGAACATGGTGGGAAGACAGATTGAATGCCTGCAATGATTTGCACTTTGCTCCTTCCCAGACTCCCATTAGAATCGTTTAGTTCCTTTAAAAATCTCTCCTACATCCACCTCCAAATGATGGGCTGTTTTTTAAATGATTTTCTGTGAGTTGGTATTCTTTTAAAAATCCCACACAGGTATTCATCAAACAATCATTTAGTCTTGGCCCACTGTATAAACTCAACCCCTTCCCACAGTCTGTTTATATAAGTTTCTCCTGGATTTAACACTAAGCTGGTTAACAAACATACATTGATACCTACTCTTTGAAAAGTATTAAATTAGTTACTTTGTGAAGATATAAATGAAATTTATCATAAGCACAGTCCCTTCCCCTGGGAATTTCTATTTTAGTTGAGGGACCAAATATTTATAAACGAAAGAACTAGAGAAAGATAATAAAATGACATGCGGAAAAGCCTAGAAATTCTCAGAGAAGTTAGGATTACCAAAACTCCTATATAACCAGTAGAAAATATTTTCACAAAGAAGTGGATTCTTGAACAATTTGTTGGAGTGGTACAATCCCTCAAGAAACTTTACATGAATTAAAGAAGCTGGAACTCTTTGGCACCAAGATTCCAAACGAATATGATGGCCTTGGTTTTTTTTAACACAATGTGTGCACATTTAGGGGAAATCTGTTCTCAGGATGGTGTAATTGCCATTGCTTTGGCTGTATATTAAGGAATCTGGCTAAAGGGCATCCTTTTGACTGAGAGCAGAGAGCAGAAACCAAAATATTTGCCCAAGTTGGCAATTGGAGAATATATTGCAGCTTTTTGTCTTATGGTTAACAAGTGGGAGTGATGCTGCATCCCTTCAAACCAGAGCAACTTTGAGTAAAGATCAAAAGTTCTACATCTCAAATATATATTTAATATATTTATAGTGTTCCCAGTACATTCATAGTGTTTGCCAAGACTAAGACCCTTGATTCAGATGGCTTTAAGAAAGACAAAATAACATCATTCATCATTGAAAGAGGATTTGGTAGCCTTACTAATGGAAAACCTGAAAATAAATTACACATTTGACACTCATGAAGTTGATTTCAAAAATACAAAAGAGCTCCTTGAAAATGTAATTGGAAAAGTAGGAAACCAATTTAAGATAGTGAAGAGTAGACTATTTAGTATCAGGAGTTTAGTTGATAAAGGGACCAATAAACTGATTAGAATGACAACAGAATATGCATATACAAGATCCATGATTAATTGAAGATTTGGAGTAATTGAAGAAAAGTTTGCTCTGAAGATCAAGGAAGCATATGTGGAGACTGTGTATGTTGTGCAGGTTTGTCTGATTGCTCTGGGAGGCAGCCATGGTGAATATATTCAGCTCAGAAGCAGCCTGAATTTGTGTGAATAAAGCCCTACAATTTGTTGGAGGTATGAAATATTGCCTATATGAGTGGCACATCCAGGACTCTGCTGATTTTGAAGGAAATACATTATATTCTCTACAAACATATTGCCCAACAAGACTTCAACATCCAGGCAGTCTTAATGAGAAAAATCAAAGAGATAAAGTCAGAGAATTGAGGTGTTCAGTGCAACAGATATTGAAGAAATTTGGAGATAGGCTGGGCAGGATGATCTATTTGTGCCTAATGGGAAGAGATAGATTGGCATGTGCCATCATGGGGAATAGTACAAACAAACTAGAAGAAAATGTATATAATTTGGATAGAATAGCTAAAGTACTGCTGAAACAATTTGGCAAGACACTGTGGAGGGCAGAAGGCCATGAAACGAATGACAGACTCTTATTAACCTATATGACATAACAGTCATCCTCTCCAGAGCAAGTAATTCCATCTGCATCAGGCTATACAACCATGGTCATGAAATTATGAGTATTCTCTGCACATAAGTGTACTTCAGAACTTTTATAATATGTCTGTTAGAAAAATATTTTTCTGAAAATCTAGATGAATATGTTTTTAAAACTGCACAGCAGATACTTAATAAGCAGGCCTTCATCTGTGTTCAACCTTCGGAAAGGACATACCATGGAGTGGAGCAAAAGTGTTTATGGAATCAAATATATGATTAAGATTAATGTGTCATTTAACTATGCTGGCATATAACTTTACATATATCTGACTTAGAATGACATTTGCAATTTCTTCACAGAATAAAGAAATGAATAATTTAAAAAAGAACAAAATAGATTCTATTTTAGCAGTCAGGAAAAGACTTATTATTGGTATAGAATTATACTTCAGTCAGCCATCTGGGTACGTTAAAGCCATCAGCATGTCAGAGCTAATAGAGGAATAGAAAAAAAAAACCTAAAAGTATAACAATGAGAAAAAAGACAAGGTATGTAAGTAAAACAACTTAACCATGAACAATTAAATTAAGCAATTAAAAATCAAAAATGAAACTAGACAATAGAAGTGATATTACCAAAAACTCTAATAATTTTATTCAGAAGTTTGACCAATATAAGTTATTTACAAAAAAAATCCCAGAGGATAGTTCAGCCAGCAGATATCTGACATTTGCCAAATGGAGAGAGATGATTGCCAAAGGCAACACTAGGTTAGAATATGAACTCATTTGTAAAGTCTTCCAAAGAAGAATTATGGACAATTATAAGAAGTGTAATCTCACAAAACAGGAGAGAAGCAGTGGAGAGTAAAACCAGTTGAAAGATAACTTGGCAAGACATGAACCCAAAAAATTTCATCTTATACATCACAGAAAGGCTTCATATAGAACAAAAATGGAAATGATTTGCAAAAATCATCATAACAAATTGTGTTTTCCATTGAAGATGACAGAACCCTGGGCCCTACCATCATAGTATCAGATGCACTTAGAGGAAAAGTAGAAACTGAACTAAAGAGAAAAACAAACAAACAAGAAAGGCAACTGGATTGGATTGAGAATATATTCAAGATTTCAGTGTTGAAGGCAGCATAACTGTGAGGACACTGATGGATTTATATAAAAAATTATCTACACGAGATGAAAATACCATAGATGTGGAAAAAATCTTGAACCTTATTAACACAAAAAAAATACAACATTAATTGCTCCCAACCTATATTCCTACCTTCCCAAATAATCAAAAATCTGTACAAGGGTTATTCATCCAACGTATCTTTGATAAGGGTTGTTGTGTTAGCAGGGGAAGGGGAACAGAAGGGAATAAGCATTTTTATAGTGGCAACTATGTGCCAGGTCTATGCTTTTACAAATATTTTTTTAAAAATTATTAATACATATAAAGAAATATAAAATAAAAATATTTTACAAATATTATTATATTTATTTTACAAATTTGTTTTAAAATATTACTGTTTTATTACTATAGCACTTTAAAAATAATTAGCCTCATTTGATCCTGACATCTACCTCTACTATTAGCCACATTTTACAGGTAAGGAAATAGAGACGGATAAAGGTTAGGTGATGTGTCCAGAAATCATACCACTAGGTCTGTTGTTTTCATATTAATCTTTTACTGGTGTCATTATATGAGAGTAATACATGGGATGCAACTACCTTGGACTCATGAAAAACAAGTTTTACAAAGAGGGCGATGAAGTTCCAGCACAGGATTAATCTCTCTAAGTTTGTATCCAGAAGCAGCATGACTTTTGATCAAATCCTCATCTCAGCTTCCCCTGGACTGGATCCAAAAAATCACTCTTTGCTTCTTAGGACATCAATGGTAGTTGATTATAGCTAACACTTGGCCTGAAATGCTGGGTCTGGAATTCTGGGATACCAGGACATCCTCATGATAATCTTGCAAATCCACTAGGTTATAAGATTCTACTTCCTTCACTTCAAATGGAAAAAATAAAAGGCAAAGGACAAGGCCTTTATCTCACAGCTGCATGGTAACAGAGGGAAGAAGGGCCTTTCCCCTGGAAAATGGCCCCTCACTGGACATTGTGAGCAAAGAAGTCACTGAGATCTCTCAGGAGCAACTAAGACAAAAGAGATAGTAGGAGAGGTTGATTGGCTTTGGAGACATTCAAAAAATCCCATCAGTCTTCTCCTCATCACTTAGCAACAGAACTAGTTACGGAATGTTTACACATGGTCAACACTCTTTCCAAGGCAGTTCCTTTCTGGAAGCAAGATCCCTATAATCCTCCGCACAGAGAAGTAGCATCAGTAGAACAAGTTTATGGAGCCTGTGAGTATACCAGACTCAGACTCCAAGATTGCATCAGCCTTGGTACTCAACCCTTATCAATACCCTCAGTACCCTCTTCCCTATGATTGGAAGACTGGAGGGCAGATCACAGAGCTCTTACAAAAACCACCATTTAAAAAGGGCTCCTATACCAGTTATCTCTTCATTTTCCACCTGCTTACACTTCTAGGGCTGGACTCCACAATGTCCTCATACCACATACTTTCTCCTCAGTCCCTGTCTTTTCAACCTTCTTTTGTGTGGTGCCTTCCTCCATTGAGGGAATGGACTGACTTTTTTTTTCTTATTTGTAACCCCAGAATTTAACACAGTGTCTGGTATATAGTAGCTGTTTCAATGTTTATTGACTGACTGATAAGTACAGAACTATTTATAATAACACTTACTGTTGAATCAAAGAACTAGAAGCTAAGAGAGTCTGCCCCCTGGGAGCAGCTACACTAATTATGGCATGTGGGTGTGGGTGTGATAGAATATTATTGTAGTATCAGAAATGGCAAAAGGGATAGTTTGAAAGAAGCTTGGGAAGACCTGTACAAAATAATACAAAGTGAAGTAAGTTGAACCAGAACATAATGACAACAATATAAAAACAAAACACTTTTGAAAGATTTAAGAACTCTGATCAATGCAATGACTGTCCACAATTCCAGAAGGCTTGATGGCTTGATGGAGCATGCCCTCCCCTTCTGACAGAGGGAAGTAATAGACTCAAGAAGTAAAAGAAGACACATTTTTTTGATATAGCCAATGTGGAGATTTGTCTTGCTGGACCTTAAGTATTTGCTACAAAAGTTTTGGGGTTTTTTCCAAAGTGGAAAGGAGATGGGGGAAAGAGACGAAATAAATGCTTGTTAATAGAATGAAAAATTTTATAAATAAATAAATGTTAAATTCATCAAGGTAATAAGAGCTAGCATGTATGTAACTTGGAGATTTGCAATGTACTTTACCTGTTAACTCATTTGATTTTTCTTATCTCATTGATACTTTCAGTATGAGTAACTGAAAATTTGGCAGGTATGAAAAATAAGATATTTTTTCTTATAAGATTTCTTATATTTCTTACAAGAAATAAGGGAACTCAGGGGCGGAGCCAAGATGGCAGCGTAGAAGCAGTAGCATCCCACAGCTCCCACGCAGCCACCCTAAACAACCATAAAAATATGACGCTGGACAAATTCTAGGACTCTCAAACTCAAAAAATATAGAAAACATCTCTCTCCCAGAATGCAGCTCGGCAGCAGGGGATCATCGTGGCAGGAGCACCCAGCTTGAAACCGAAACCACGGCCAGGCCCAAGGCAGTAGGAAGGAGCCAAGCTGAGCCGCAGCCAGTCTACGAGAGAGAAGAGCTACAGCCTCCAGCAACTCCACATCTACCAAGGTGTGAAAAATAAGGATTAAAGAAAGGTGTGAAAAACAGAGATTAGAGAAAGGCAGCTGGCAGGAGGGGCTCATCCCAGGCCGGGAGCTGAAACCAGCCCACCCTGAAACCACCAAGTGGCCAGGCTCCAGGGCGACCAGGAGGAGCTGAGCCTCCCAAGCCACAGTGTGAGTCTACTTCAGAGAAGATCTAAAGCACCTGGAGCAATCTGCACAAGCCAGGATTAAAGGTCAGTGAAAGTGAGTGAAGCTTTCAAGTTAAATTTGGGGAAGGAAAAGCAGTTTGGCCAATCTGCCCCCGGGGCAAGGAAGCAGTGGGGGAATGGCACAAACTGCTGTAACCAGCAGATGCCCCCACTGAGCTGCTTCAGAGCCCCTGCCCTGTGGATCCCACAGGGGGGCTGAGTAGATTGATCAGAACCAAGTGCTCTTGCATTGAGTGGCCTGGATCTATATCGTGGTCTTGGGTGGTGGTCCTGGGGAGCACTTTCAGCAAACCAAAGCTAGGGGAGGCTGCAACACTCCCCTAATAGCTCTGGCAGCTGGGAAAATCCCAGTGATTTGGAACAGAGCTTTCCCCCCGGGAAAAAGAGTTTCACAAACCTAAAAAAAGAACCAACCAATTAATTGACTGGCCAACGTGAGGAAAAGGAAGCAAAATAAGATCAGCAATAAAACTCTAGAACCCTTTTTTGTGGACAAAAAGGATCAAAGCATGGAACGGGAGAAAGACAACACAGTCAGAACTCCCACACCAAATGCTTCCAAGACACTTGAAGAATGCCTAGTAGCTGTAGATAATCTAAAAAAGGACTTTGAAAAACAAATAAGAGAAGTAGAGGAAAAATTGGGAAGAGAAATGAAAATGATGCAAGAAAACCATGAAAAGAGAGTCAACAACCTGACTGAAAAAAAACACTTTAAAAAAATAGATTAAATCAAATGGCAAAAGAGGCCCAGAAAGCCAATGAGGAGAAGAATGCCTTAAAAAGTCAAATTTGCCAGATGGA
>CM053593.1:98482121-98500060 GCA_028646575.1 Pseudocheirus occidentalis | reverse complement strand
AAGGGGTGGAAGGATTGTGTGGTTGTCTAAGAACTTTATTTGGAGACTAAAGTTAATGGTTGCCCCATGAACGGAAGATCAGTATATTGTGAATTGTTGATTGAATCAACTCCCTCTTAGGGAAACTAGGTCATTCCTTTTGTTAATTGATTGATTGAATCTTAAAATGTGAAGCTGGTTTCTCCCTTAGGGAAACCAGCTGATTCTTCTCTTGTTCCTTGATCTTTTCTGTAATAAGATATAATATGGAGTCTTTCCTTATTCTGAAGATTGTATATAATATTGTGAACTGTTGAAACTGTGAACATTGTACTGAATCTGATATTGTAATGGAATAAACAGAGAGTTCACTAATACTGTGTAATCCGAATCTTTTTTTTTTTTTTGCTTTTTGGAGGGCAGTTGGGGTTAAGTGACTTGCCCAAGCTCACTCGGCTAGTTTTTGTGTTAAGTGTCTGAGGCCAGATTTGAACTCAGGTCCTCCTGACTCCAGGGCCGGTGCTCTATTCACTGTGCCATCTAGCCGCCCCTATGTAATCTGAATCTTAAAGGCTGTTCACAGTAGCATTCTCTCAGGAATCTACTGCTGATTGGCTTTACAGCCATGTGACCTTGGGCAAGTCACTTAACTCCAATTGCACTGCCCTTCCCCCCTCCAAAAAGAGGGGAAAAAAAAAAGAACCAAGTGTTGGCAAGCAAGTATGTCATACATTGTCAGGATGTGCAGCATGCATCGGGATGAATATATGCATGTAATGACTTTATGATACTATAAGGCAACACAATACAATATTGTGTCATCCAAAATTTCAATGTGGGAAAAAAACACAAATTTACAATTATTAAATTTAAGATGTGTCTTTTTTTAAAGTATATATTTCATATTTTTTAAATTATACAAATTTTAAAAAACATTAAGGGGTTAAAAATATAGATTGGGGTAGGGGGCGGCAGCACTCAGTAATTTTTTTTTTAAAGGGACAGTAGGTGAAATAAGTTTGGGAACCTCTAATGTAGACTCAAGTCTATGGAATCCTCTTGTGCTGAGCTCCAACTTAAACCAATGATGTTTATGAATGATACCAACTTAAATCAACCATCCAAGATATTACAACTGTGCCTGGGTATCTATTTAGACTTCAACTTGCTTTTCCACTATTAAAGAGCTTACATTAAGCCATCCTTTACATGCTCTCCAGATCTCCAATTATACACACACACACACACACACACACACACACTCACACACGTATATGTATATTGTATATGTGTATATGTATGTATGTATGTGTGTGTATATGTATACACACATATATGATGGCTGACTGGTTTACTAGATCTATGGATTGAGAAGAGAGGTTCTCTATGTAAAGCTAGTTGACTAGGGTACATGGTATGCTCACAGATATAAAATTCTAACATCAACATCAAGACATAGTTAAGGGTAATAATAATAACACTGGTCTTTTCTTCTTGAGAACAATTTTAAGGGTAGTGTAGTAGAGTTGTTTGGATAACAATGAGACAAAACCAAGTCAATGCACCCTGCTAACTACTGGAAAAAAATAGGAAAATTTTAAAAAATAGATTAGCATGCCACTGACAATATAATTTAAGACATTTAACCATCTCCTCCACTCCACCACACCCCCAAAATAAGTACATTTCAAATCACTGTTGCCTGTATACTTAGGCAATATGTTGCTGAGAAATAGCACTGAAATAAGAGGCAAGACTTGGGTTCCAGTCCTGATTTTATCACTTATTAGCTGTCAGTCTCTGGGCAAGCCATTTAATATTGGTGAATCTTAATTTCTTCACCTTAAAAAAAAGTGGAGAGGATGACGCACATAGGCACTATAGGCATTAACACCCATGAGTTACCATCCCATGGGCTTTCTTAGAATAAATGTGAAAGTGCTTTAAGCATTTAAAAATGTGATATAAATATAAAGAACTATTATTACAATTAGTCATTTGACAGCAACTATCAGAAAAGCAGTTGGGAAGATTCTTACATAGATATGCATGGAAGATTATTAAGTGAAAGGTAAGGGATGAAGGAGAAGAAGATGCTATTTTCTTAATGTGTGCTACCCAACAAAGCCAAACACATATTTTCGAAGTTTTTCTCCCTTATGACCACTTCAAAGCAGTACCTGCACCTGAGATTCTGACCTCCTTCTAATCCCACAGATCTGTAACTAGAGTTTTGTTGGAACTGTCCTTTCCACATCAAGAACACATACCCATCTGCCCTATGACATTGTTCAGGTCTGCAAAGAATTCCTTCTTATATCCTCTCCTGTCAGGAGGTAGGTACGAAGATCACTGAGTTAATGTTTATCAAATACTTCTCAGCTTCTCAGATGAAAAGCATCACTGAAGTACAAGGTACCTGTGGGGTGGGTCAGCATTGAGTTGTGTTAGAGGATAAATACCATGATTCACGTGGACACGAAAGAAACCACGTCTCCAAGAAAGACCATCCCATGAATGTTTCCAGGTTATTCAGGTCTCAGTTTTAAAGGTCTGCAGATGCATTCCCAAAAGTCAAAACTGAAATTCTTCTCCAAACATCATTACTCAGAAGCATGAGGGACTTCTATATCAGCACAAATCACATGTTTGATTACTAGTGAGAGATGTACATACGGAAAAATGTGTGCTCTTTCTTTCTGCCTTTCTTCCCAGAAGCTATATTTTGGCTTCTGAGTGACTTTACCCCCACCAAAACCTCTCAACTGCCATGTCCTATTCAGCTTGGGGCAAATAGACTAAACAGTAAAAACAGACTGCAAATGTATGTGGCATGTATGTGAACCCAGCCCTAATAAGGAATCAACCACAAAAATGTTTCTGTAACAATAACTGACTCTCAAAAACATAAGGAGCTCTCCCAGAGTCATACTCTGCATGAGTTTGGATAAAGTTGCTAAAGAAGCAGTGAGTCCAACAGAGAACCAATACAGCCCTGGGTAAGGCACAGATAAGCAACATTAGCTGGTAATTCACAAAACTTCATTTAATCATTCATTTTAATCTCCTTTTAACCAAAAATCTTCTTCACCCTGACTAGAAGCATACTTAATTGACTAAGAGTTTTGATCTGCCTTTCCTGTTACATCCAGGTAACACTCGGATAGGACCTCATGTCAGGTACTTTTTGTTGTTCATTCATTTTTGAGTCATGTACAACTCCATTTGGGGTTTTCCTGGCAAAGATATGGGAGCATTTTGCCATTTCCCTCTCCAGGTCATTTTACAGATGAAGAAACTGAGGCAAACAGAGTGAAGCAGCTTGCCAGAGTCACATAGTTAGGAAGTGTCTGAGGACAGAACTCAGGTCTTTCTGACTCCTGGTAGAGTGCCATGGAGTCAAGAAGACACCTTTCTGATTTAAAATCTGGTCTGACACGTCCTAGCTATGTGACTCTGAGCAAGTCACTTCACCCTCTTTGCCTTAGTTTCCTCATCTGTAAAATAAGCTGAAGAAAGAAATGGCAAACCACTCCAATTTCTCCACCAAGAAAAACCCAGATGGGGTCATGAAGAATTGGACACGACTGAACAAAAAGCTCTGGCATTCATTTTATTTGTTGAGTACCTACAGACAAAACTAAAATAACAGGGTAAAATATGAATGAAGAAAAAGAAACAAGGGAGAAGCAGGTGGTGTTGTGAAGGGAAAGCAAGCCTTGCAACCAAAACACCTGGGTTCAGGATCCACCACCAACAAATACATGTTGTGTGACCCTGAATAAATTACTTCATCTCTCAATGCTTGGGGGCATTGTATGGAGAAGCAAGACTGTTGTGCAGTGGTAAAGGGAGCTATCTCACCAGGAGTTCCCTAGACCAAAGAAATTACTGGTCCAGACCAAAAAGAAACAGAAGGTTTCACATTCCATAAACTGAACATCCAGTTCCTGGATAGTCAGCTGAATATCTTTATTCCCATTCAAAAAGACCTAGATCCCAATAAGAAAATAAAGACATAAGAGGAAATCATCTCAGTATCTCACCCTCACCCTACAATTCAAGGCAAATAAAAGAGTCTTTATGACATTTGAAACTTCGGATTTCTTTTTGGTGTACCGAAAGGCTTTTCCATTCTTGGCTCATTCACATGCTGCTGCCTGCAACTGAAATGTTTGTCTAAACTTAATGTCTACTTTAAGCAAAGCTGGCTAGAAAGACTTGTCTTCACCTACCACTCCTCCTGGGCAGATCATACACCTTCAAAAAGAATCTTCACCAGTGGGTGGAGAGACAAAGATGAACACAAGTGGTTACTTAAAAGAAATAACCACACATTTTTCCCAGTCAGATGCCTGATGCATAGAAATAAAATCACAGACACTAGCATGGCACAACCACCATGCACAAGACTAAGGCACTAATCATAGTAGTGCTATTAATAAAAGCAGCATGTTATACAGGAAAGGGCACTAGATTGACAGTCAAAAAAGAACAGGGTTCAGTCTCTAACTCCATCTGATTACCAGCTCAATGACCCTGCCCAAATCTCTTAACTCCACCCCCTCTTCCCACCCTCTCTTGTGGAATGCATATAAAGTAGTGTATGTAAATATGAGTGTATATACACATTATAATGGTGACATATGATATCAGCCCTACAAAGAGCAGCTCATTTAAAAACAGGCTACAAGTTGACACCTGCACTATGTATACCATAATAAGCTTCTAAATTAGGGACTTTATACAGTATATTATCAAGCTAAAGCATAAAAAACTGTCATATTCTGTTGAACTTCCACATGTATCAATCCATCCCTAATAAAGTTGCAGGAAAAAGAAAGTGGTTCTTATAACTGTGCTGTAGCAATAACCATAGCATTTCTGAGTGATTTATAAGAGAATGAGCATTACTGACAAGCACTCACTCTCACCAAGGCACCACAAAGGCACAAGTCATACATTTCGGACGTTCTTTGATCTCTATACTGCTTACACAAAATAAGCAAGGGATGGGACTTACTCCTAAAATGGATAAACAGTAGCAAAGTCCCTACTGCTGCTAGAAACTGCCACCTCATCGCTCAAAGAAAAGGTGACCGCAATGAAACATGGATTAGTTCCAACTATTCACAACCTTGACAACCTAGAGCCATTAGTAGTAGGGTTCTCCACACCTGAGGACATATGGCCATACTCAGTTTGATTCAAACCTGTCTGTGCCCTACCTCATTTCTACCATTTAAGAAAAAGGTTACTACTGACCTTCAACCTTTAACTCGGTCCCTACTTGAATGAATTTTCCTGTGTTCACTAGATCCTGATTCACTGTCCTGGGTGGGTTTGTTTTTTTTTATCTGAAGTTTGAGGGGTAAGAACCACCATTTTTTTTTTAACTGATCAAAAGAGGAAAAAGTAAGACATAGTCAAAGATCCCTGTTACAAGAGCCCTTGGTTGCAGAACTAGAAGGCGTCTCCACTTGAAGGCAACTAAGAACCCATGCTCCCTTCTTGAGTTCTCACCTTACAGTAGGGAGCAATCAGAAAAAGGAGCAGAAAACTGAGTGGACAGTACATTTTACCTTTCTACTCCTTCCAGGTAAAACGACGGTAAGCTTCTTGCAAAGTGTCCCCCTAAAAACTGTTTTCCAATGAGGAAGGGGTTGTTAAACCGCAACCGTTTGTGCGGGTTTTGGGGGTTTTTTTGGAAGAGAAGGAGCAGGACAGAAGAAAATTTGGTCCGACACAAATTTCACAGATACGGACTACGAGGCCCAAAAGAGCTGTTGGCAAACATGGGGCCTAGTGAGGGGCAGGAAGAAACCTCTCTATTCACCGGGCTCCCCCATAGTGGGCTAAGCAGCGGGGTGTCACACCAGAGGAGTCTGCCTCCTCCCTGAGGAAAAGAACGTTTTAAATCCCGTATTTTACCCCTCCCCCAACAACGTGTATATCTTCAAGAGACAACTCTTCCCTCCCCCCCCCAATTCAAAGGAATTGAAGGAGGCTTCGGCTAATCAGACCCGAAGCGACCTCCAACCCTCACCAGGCAAGCTCTGTGCCTTCACTTCGAATGTAATCCCTCTAGCCAGCCAACTCCTGCACCGGCGGAGGCGTCCGTCAGTCCGTCCGTCTGGTCCATGGCCGGCCAGAACGCAAGTTCGCTCTCCAAGTATTTGCCAAAGTCATCTGCAAGCAGCGGTGGAGCTGAAAGCCGGCCTCCCAAAGCCCCTCTGGGGCTCCAAGAAAAGGCACAGACGCCGGAGCTCCAAGCCTTGGCCAACAGGATGTGTGTTACGTACCCCCACACTTACCTGCTTACACGTACCCCCCGGACAGAGGTCCCGGGTCCCCACGAAAAGGTCGGCGGCGGCAGAAGCTCCAATTCCCCAAGGAATTTATTACAGTGGCTGATTTGGGAAGGGGAGGGGGGAAGTAGTTGGAGGAGGAGGAGAAAGGGGAGGGAGGTTTCCGCTCCGATCAAGCGAGGAGAGTCCAGGAAGGGAAGGGAAGGGAAGGGAAGGACAGGAGGAGGAAAGGGGGAAAGAGAGTGAGAAGAGAAACCTAGTCATCCAGTGTGGGTTTTGTTCCGCGACCGGGAGATCCCAAAGCTTAAGGCCCGAGAGGATGGGGTGAGGTGGGAGGGAGAGGGAGGGCCCGCTAGCAGCTACTTTGTGTTTGCTCTCCCAGGAGAACTGAAGGTTGGAAAAGGGGACGACGGGGCGGAGGCAAAAATAAAGTTACGGCAACCTGCCCCAAGATCTGCTCACGTTGCACTCCGGGGAGGGAAAAGTTTGCACTGACTTTCGTGGGCTAAGCAATCGAGAGCCGCAGGAAACACAAGCAAGCGAGAGGGGAGGGAGGAAAGGGGCCGCTCGAGGGAGAGGAGACGAAGCAGGCGCCGGGGGCAGCGGCGCCCCCACCCCCCAGCACTGCTGGGCTCAGAGGCGCTGGGGTGCCGGGAGGAAGACGGGAGGGAAGGGGGACGGAATGGAATGTGGCCCGAAGAGGAATCCCAAGGGTGTAGGCTTTGCTGTTCTGTGCGCGCGCCTCTGTGTGTGTGTGTAGTGTGTGTGTGTGTGTGTGTGTGTCTTTATGCGTGTGTTTGGAACACGAAGCTGGAGCTCCCTAGCCGAAGCAGCCTAGCTCAGCTCGCGGAGCTCCGTCCTTGGGGACGTCACAGAGCAGGAATCCGTGGAATGTAGGGCTGCTGGAGCTCCTGTTGCAGGGCCGGTAGATGTCCAGGGACTTCTAAATATTTTGCTTTGAGAAGGGGGAAGGGAGGATGGGGATAATGAGAAGAGGTCGAGGTGAACTACCATCCAAGAGTCAGAAGCCTGAGAATGGAAACAGGAAAAATATCCTAGCTTAGTCCGTTGGAAGAACATTGCAGCAGAAGTGCAATCGAGAAAAGCCCACCTCCGTCCTTGAGGGGCGGAGCTATAGGAGGGGCTTGACCAAACCCTCTGGGAGAGACCAAATACACCCCCTGTTAAGGGGACCCTCTGTCCGGCCATCCCCCACACAAGCTTCCAGGAGCATCTGACACCAAAGAGAGCAGCTAGGAGAAAGCAAACATGCTTTCTTAACATGTTCCTAAACATGCTTAGTGGCTTTCGGCCAGGTTGGTCTTAGAGCATCAAGGATCTATTCTCCTTGACGACACCCCCCCAGCTTATAAAAAATGTATATAAATAGAAACATAAATGGAATGTATCATTCTTTCTGATCATGTGGTAGCACATAATTGCTCCACCCGTGGGCCTGGCACAGGAAGAGTCCTTTCCCTAAATCTTTTAGAGGTGATGTTAAAGTAAGGCAGTATGACAAGGCAAAGAAGCCCTCACTATAGTTCTAGGCCTGGTCCTTACGCTTCTTAAATCTACGACCTTGCGTAAATTTGGACCTTTTGAGACTAGAATGATGTTTGGAGCCCTCTCACATCTTTTACACTTTTGGGTGGTAGGGAAGGAGAAACTGCAAATACCCCGTGATCATTATCTAATCACAATTTTCTATTCTTCCATCTCACCAACTCTTACATTAAGCCTATTCTTTATTCTAATTAGGAGTTCCAGTTCCTGGATCCATCCCTAGTGTCCTCTCTGAGCTCTACTTTCCCCTACCACAGCTTTACTTGCCTGCTATTACTATTACTACTACCCTAGAATCTTGTGTACTTCATCCACCCCACCCCCACCACCCACACACCTACTGCCATTCCAGACTCGTGAATCTTCATCTTCACAGTCCAGTGATTTGATCCTGCTCCAGAGCTGCAAACCATATATTGAGGTAATCACCCAATCACTTTAAAACGGTTATTAAGCATGCTAGAAATACAAAGAAAGGTAAGAACTGTCCCTTCCCTTACTGCTCTTAATTCTAGAAGGGGAGACTACATATAAATAAGTACTTACAAGATACATAGGAGTAACCTCATGTGGGGGAAAGCACTACCAGCCAGTGGAGAAAGACTACTTACAGAAGGAAGGATTTAAACTGAGTCTTGAAGGAAGCCAAAGGAACTAACAGGTAGGGTTGAGGAGAGAGGGAATTCCAAATATAAGGGACAAACATCCAACGGTATGGCTAAGAGATGGAGTATAGTATTCAAGGAAAGGCAAAATAGGTCTTTGTGGCCAGATGATAGAGAACTTGAAGAGAGGCAAATCCAGATTCTTGTTGTTATTGTTCACTTGTGTCCAATTCTTTGTGACTCCATTTGGGGTTTTCTTGGCAGATAATGGAGTGGTTTGCCATTTCCTTCTCCAGCTCATTTTACAGATGAGGAAACTGAGGCAAACCAGGTGAAGTGACTTGCTCAGGGTCACACATCTAGTAAGTATCTGAGTCTAGATTTGAACTCAGGGAGATGAGTCTTCCTGACTCCAGGCTTGGCACTCTGTCCATTGTGCTACCCCACTGCTCCCTTATTCCAGTCCCTTCTCATCTTATCCCTCACTCATCTCTTCTCTCTTCTGAATATCTTCAATGCCCCCCCCACCCCCGTTCCTTCCAATTTCTACTGACATGATTAGGTCTCCCTAAGTTAAAGAAAATTTTTTAAACCTTTCTTTGAATTTTTCTAACCCATTCAGATACATCTTCTCATCACATTCCTCTTTACTAGTTGGTTTTTGGAAAAGCTGGTTATATGCAACGTCTCTGTCTCTTTATTTCTCTTCTACCATTTAAGTTCTGATTCCTCCCTTAAAAATACTGAAATTGTTCTCTCATACAGTGGGATGGCTGTTTTGGGGTGGTAGGTAGGGGAAAGATGGGGAGAAAATTTGTAACTCAAAATCTAGTGAAAATGAATGATGTAAACTAAAAAATAAAAGTTAATTTAAAAACAAAAAAAGAAATTTTTCTCTCAAAGATGACCAGTGACCTTCTGATTGCTGAATTCTACTTGACTTCTCTCTGCCTTAAGAGGGGTGTGCTAGTAAATGTTTAACAAACAACTTTCTAGTGGAGGGAATGCACATAAAACACACTTTTAAGTTTCATCTGCTCTAACATTTTCTCAGTCACTTGCTTAAGTCTAGAAAAGCACAAAAACAAAAACAAAAAATCAATCCTGATTGCATTTGTTGATTCCCAAAGTATAAATGCTCATACTGAAAAATAAATTGAATCCAGGTAAAAGCTGAGTCTAGCACACAACTGCCTTTAACCAAGTTAACCATTTCCTTTTGGAGATAACCGACTCCTATGCTTCAGAGACACATTTATGTTTTTGTTTGCTTCTTACTTCTGTTTCTTCTCTTTCTCCTTCCCTGGATACTCAGTTCCTTCCTGATTTCTTAATGTAGGTGTACCCCAGGGTCTGTCACACAATTTCCAAATCTCTATCACATCTTTTCATATTTGCTTCTTCATCTGCCTTCTGATATCCAACTGAATGTCTCACCACTACCTCAAACTGAAGATACTCAAAACAGACTATATTATCCTTCTTTCTGAGTTGTCTCCTCCTTCTGTTAGCTGCATTTCAATCTTTGACCCCATCACTCAAACCTTTTTTTTCATGTTTATGACCTTGGGATTATCTTTGACCCTTTTCTCTCCTTCAACTCTCATGATCCAAGAAATTCCAACCCTGAAATATCTCACAAATTCATTCCTTCTGGTCCATTCTCATTCTCATCACTTTAGTGCAGTGGTTCTCAATGCCATGACATTAGGCACTTCCTAATGCCATGACCCTCAGTTCCTCATGTTGTGATGACCCCCAACCATAAAATTATTTATGTTGCTACTTCATAACTGTAATTTTGCTACTGTTATGAATCATAAATATCTGATATGCAGGATGTATTTAAAGTGAACATAACCCACAGGTTAAGAGCTGCTGCTTTTAGTGCAAATGCTTATTATCATTCCCTTGGACTTTTGCAATAGCTTTGTGACAGATTTTTTTTACCTTCATTACCATCTTCTTTCCAATCTGTCCTTCATTTACATTGCCAGAATAATTTATCTGATACTTACATCTGGTAATGTTATTCATTTATGCAAAAATGATTGCCTATTATCTTCCAATTAAAGTTTAAATTCTTCTACCTGACATTCAAGGCTCTTCACAATCCAGTGTTACCTTACCTTTCCAATCCTATCTCATCTTATTCTAATTCACATACTCTCCACTCCAATTAAACTGGTCTATTCTTTGTGACCTCTGATTTCCATGACATTCCTTTCTTCTAGAATGCTTTCCTTCTCTGCTGAATTCCTAAAAATCCTTTAAAGATAGCTCAAATGCCACTTTCCATTCAACCTTCCTTGCTCATGTTCCAAGATGAAAATCTTAATTCTCTATCCTCTAATGGCACTTATTTATTTATTTTACAAGCATTTATTATCTTTTCCATTCCATTTCCAATAATACTGTTTTATTGAACAATGAAACAAAAGAAAGAAAAAAAGAAAGATAACCCTATAAAAATACATAGTCCAGCAAGATAAATTCCCATATGCCCGAAAATATGTCTCATTCTGCAGTTTAAATTCACTACCCCTCCAGCAAGAAGTGAGTAGCATGCTTCATCTTCAGCCATCTGGAATCATGGTTCATGATCATTGCAATGATCAAATTCCTAAAACCTTTTAAATTGTTTTTCTTTATTATTTTTATTTATGTGCACCTCTAGTTCTTTTACTTCACTATGTATCAATTCATAAAAATGTACTCAGTTTCCTCTGAAGCTATTAATTTTACCATTTCTTATGATGCAATAATATTCTGTTTCATTTATTTAGTAGCTCCTCACAGGGCAGACACCCCCTAAGTTTCCAGTTTTTTGCTACTATGAAAAGAGCTGCTATAAATATTTTTGTGCATATGGTTTCTTTTCCTCTTCCTTTGAACTCTTTGAGGTATTGGACTAATACTGGTATAAATAGATCAAAGGGTATCCACGTTTTAGTGCCTTTTGGAGCATAATTCCAAATTGTTTTCCAAAATGGCTGGACTGATATAGAATTTCATGAATAGTATATCATTAATATGCTGGTTTCCCCACAGACTTTCTAACACTTGTCATTTTCCTTTTATCTTCTTTGTCAATTTGATAGAACCTAGTCATTTTAATTTGCATTTCTCTAATTATTAGTGATTTGGAGCATTTTGTTTTCATGTCGTTGTTGATAGCTTGGCTTTCTGCCTTAGAAAATTACCTGTTCGTATTCTTTGACTACTTATCTATTGGGAAATATTTCTTTGTCTTCTAAATTTGAATTGGTTCTTTCTCTGTCTTGGATATATGACCATTATCAAAAAAACTTGTTGTAGAGATGTCCCCCAGCCCTATTACCTCTTTCTCTTCTAATTTTAAGTTGACTAGTTTTGTTTGTGCAAAAACTTTTTAAATTTGTGTAATCAAAATCACCTCTTCTTCTAGAATTATCTCTATCACTTTTTTGGTAATGAACTCTTCCCCTCTCCATAGTTATTCTTACTTGATCCTTTAATTTCCTTATGACATTACTTTTGTATCTAAGGCATATATCCATTTGGAATTTGTCTTGGTAGATGTTGATCTGTACATAATTTCTGATGGACTACTTTCCATTTTTCCCAGAAGTTTTTGTTAAATAGTGAATTTTCACCCCATTAATTAGGATATTGTAGTTTGTCAAATATTGGCTTCTGTGTTTGTTTGCTTCAGATAATCTCTTCCATGGATCAAACTGTATTTCTTTTTTTCTTCAGTCAGGTTGTTGACTCTCTTTTCATGATTTTCTTGCATCATTCTCATTTCTCTTCCCAATTTTTCCTCCTCTTATTTGGTTTTCAGAGTCCTTCTTAAGCTGCTCTGTGGCTTGTAGGAAGTCTTAATGTTTCTTAGAAGCTTTTGGTGTGGGAGTTCTGACTGTGTTGTCTTCCTCCTGTACCATGCTCTGATCTTTTTTGTCCCCAAAGAAAGAATCTAAAGTTTAGTTGCTGTTCTTACTTTGCTTCCTTTGTCTGCTCATGTTGCCAGCCAATTACTTGATTTTTTAGCTGTGTGGAACTCTGCTTCCAGAGGGGAAAGCTCTGTCCCAAATCACTGGGGTTTTCACAGCTGCCAAAGCTATTGGGAGGCCGTCGGGTTTTTTTTGCAGTACCCACTAGCTTTGGATCACTGAAAATGCACCCCAGGACCACCACCCAAGACCACAATCTGGATCCAGAACTAGTCCAGATGGATCCAGATCCATACCTTTTAGTACATATGATGCCTTCAAAGACCAAGGAGGTTTTTGAACCCCTTGGCATATATGCCTAGTAGTGGGAATTCTGCGTCAAAAGGTATGGACCCTTACTCACATATTAAAGCATAATTTCTAATTATTTTCTAGAATGGTCGAATAAGTTTTCAGCCCTACAACAGTGTATTAATGTGCTTGTCTTTTTCATACCTCCTCCAACATTGATTCTTCCCATCTTTGATCATTTTTGCTAATTTGTTTAGCATGAGATAAAACCTTAGAATTGTTTTGATTTGCATTTCCCTTGTTATTAATCTTTTATTTTTATTTTTGCTTTTTGGAGGGCAATTGGGGTTAATTGACTTGCCCAAAGTCACATGGCTAGTAAGTGTGTCAAATGTCTGAGGCCGGATGTGAATTCAGGTCCTCCTGACTCCAAGGCTGGTGCTCTATTCACTGTGCCCAGCTGCCCTGTTGTTACTCTTAAAAAAAATATTACTGATAACTTTTTTTTTTATTTCACCTTCATTTTTTGATCCTAGCCCTCCAAGAGAACCATCCCTTATGGAGGAGCAGAGAATGAAATGTACAACAAAGTTAACATATCAAAACAGTCTCCCATTATATTCAATGCTTCACATCCATAGTCCCCTGCTTCTCTAAAAGAGTAAAATGGGATTTTGAAGGGGTGAAAACCATCTCATACATCTTCTTTGTGGTCATTATAATTTCAAAGCCTTCAGTTTCAATGTTGTTGTTTCTATTTACATTGTTGTAGTCATTGTGTATATAATTTTTCTGGTTCTGCTTACTTCATTTTCCAACAGCTCTTAGGTCTTCCCATGTTTTCATATGTTCTAAATATTCATCATTTCTTATGGCAAATTAATATTGTTACAAGGCAACTAGGGGGTGCAGTGGATAGAGTGCTCTCCCTGGAGTCAGGACGACATCTTCCTGAATTCAAATCTGGCCTTACTTACTAGCTGTGACCCTGGATAAGTCACTTTACCCCATTTACTACAGTTTCCTCATCCATAAAATGAGCTGGAGAAGGAAATGGTAAACCACTCCAATATCTTTGCCAAGAAATGACCCAAATCAGGTCATGAATACTCAGACATGACTGAAAAATGGCTGAAGAACAACAGAAATATTGTTACAGTCATGTACAATTTGTTTGGCCATTCCCCAGATGATGGGCATCTAGTGTGCAAAACAGGTAACGAACTTAGAGAAATAGATTTAAGTGATGAGTCCAAGAAAGAAAGTAAACATTTTTTCTCCATGGCTACAAAACAATGCATTATTTCACGAATCAGAATGAATATTGAGTATTTACTGACTGGCTGTGATGTGCTCAATTCTTTGTTGTCCATAAAGTTAAGATACAGGTGTACCTTTGTGTATTTAGTATATATATATATATATATATATAAAGTAGAGTTTATTTCTATGCTCCCACTGATAAGTCATGGTGTCTTAGAATGGTCCCAGCCATAAAGCTGAGACAGTACAAAAAAAGTCAAAGATCTGGAATGGAAATGCCAGAAGTCAAAACTGAACAGAAATTTGAGGGTGACATATTGGGATAAAAAGGAATGGTGTTCAGAGGAATTCTGTTTCTGGACTTGCCCTTAATTCTGCTACATAATTGCAATATTGATGAATGAACTATAAGAGATGACAGTCCATGATTAGAAGTTGCCGTCTACAACAGAGCAGGTAACAAAAAACAATAGCTTTGGTACCAAGTTCCAGTTCTCCAAGTTCCCCAACTAACTATTCTTGGACCCTTTAGGAATCAATGAGTAAAAAATTAAATGGGGATATTAGATCAAAAGAAAGATCACACAAAAGAAAAGTAAATGGGAGACACTACAGCAATTCCTCGTGGGAAAGACTATAGCTAAGAGTATGAACTGTAGCCAGGAACTCCTAGGTTTGGGACATGCCTATAACTTGTTGTGGGCTGCATAGGCCTAATAGGCTATACACATATGGTGGTTGTATTAATGTATGTTTTGATTGCATTCCTTTTGATTCTATAATAATAAGTAAAGCACTGTATACAGTTATGCCATGCTTGTGTGACTGACTCCATTATGCCAAGCATATATAATTCAGATCTATTGAAACTCTGTACAAGGGAAGGAGGAAGGAATTTCCCCATTGGTGGGACTGAGTCAAGATTTTAATTGGATAAATTCAGATAGATAGTGCACCTAGACTAATAAGATCAGCACCTATGCCTCCTGAAGAGGACAGGAGATAGAATTTTTCCAATTTTCTAGGAATCATAGAGAGTCTGGCATTTCTTGGTAGTTTTGATGTTGGATGAAGCACATGATTGCTAGTGTTTGGATGGCATTGCCAGTATACCCTTACTACTGAAAAAATATGTTCCAAATAGCTGGGCAGTTACACTCTCTGATTATTAAATATATATTAACTTAACACACTTTGGGGGAAGAAAAAAAAAACAACTCAGCACTGCCCTAATAATGAAATAGACTATAAACCAAAGTACAACTAACTTAATTTCTTTTATTCATGAAAAATAGTTTAAAAAATTTAATATGAAAAATAAGGTTTTAGCTACTATAGATTTAAAAAACTGAAATTGCACAGAACCTTCTTTCGAAAAATTGATTTAGTTTCAGTATCTTTTAGCTTGCCCTCTCCTTTGTAAGCAACAAAAATGAATGGATGTAAGACATAGTCTGCTTATGCATTTGCTCAAGGAGCATTTATTAAGTGCATACAATGTACCGTGCATTGAGGATACAAACATAAGTAAATACTGACCACCCCCACCTTCAAGGAACTCACATTCTAATGAGATATCTATCTACCTATCTATCTATCTATCTATCTATCATCTATCCATCCATCTGTCCATCCATCCATCTATCTATCTATCTATCTATCTATCTATCAATCTATCTATCTGGAATAGTGAGGGAGAAAGAGAGAGACAGAGAGACAGAGAGAGAGAGAGACAGACAGAGAGAGAGAGAGAGAGAGAGAGAGAGAGAGAGAGAGAGAGAGAGAGAGAGAGAGAGAAGGTAACCTGAAAAAGGAAGGCACTAGCAGTTGGGTTTTTGTAAGGTGAGATTTAAACAAAGTCTTGAAGGAAAACAGAAAAGCTTAGAGGTGGAGGTGAAGAGGTGGAATATTCCAGGTATAGGGGAAAGCCAGTACAAACACATCAAGTCAGAAGACGGAATGTTTGTGGTGTGTGAGGAAAAACAAGTACACCAATGTAACAAAATAATAGAGTACATAGAGGGAAGTAAGTTGACATAAGACTGGAAAGGTAGGAAGGGAGCAGATTATAAAAAGCTTGAAATACCAAACAGAACAGTTTATATTTGATCCTGTAGATAATAGAGAACCAATGGAGCTCATTAAGCAGAGGAGTGACCAGGTCAGACTTACACTTCAAAAAATATCCTTGGCAGCTGAATGGAGGATGGATTGAACTTGGGAGACCTGTTAGAAAGCTCTTGCAATAGTGCAAGCAAAAGGGGATATAGGCCTGTACTTGGTGGTACAGTGGCTAAAGCACAATATCTGGAGTTAGGAAGAACTAGGTTCAAATCTGGCCTCAGACACTTACTGGCTGTGCAAACCTGGGCAAATCATATAATTTCTGTCTGCCTCAGTTTCCTCAACTGTAAAATGAAGGTAATAACAGCACCTACATCACAGTATTGTTGTGAGTATCAAATGAGCTAATATTTGTCCAGCGCTCAGTGCAGTGCCTGGCACATAGAAGGTACTTAATAAATGCTTGTTTTCTTTCTCCCTCTCTCCCTTCCTTCCTTCCTTCCTTCCTTCCTTCCTTCCTTCCTTCTTTCCTTCCTTTCTTCCTTCCTTCCTTCATTCCTTCCTTCCTTCCTTCTTTCCTTCCTTCCGTCCTTCCTTCCTCCCTTTCTTCTTTCCTTTCTTCCTCCCTCGCTCTCTTCCTTCCTTCCTTCCTTCCTTCCTTCCTTCCTTCCTTCCTTCCTCTCTACCTTCCTTTCTTCTGTCAGTCCTGTGTGAGCAGAGAAAAGGGGGTATATACAGAAGATGTTATGAAAGTAGAAACAGATTGGATATGTGGGTTAGTGAGAAAAATAAGGCATATAAGTAGAATACTTTATGCTTAATTTTTAATATTATGTCTGGAATGCTCTCCTTCTTCATCCCTGCCTCTTCAGATCTCTGACTTACTTTAAAAACTTGATCTAAATGATACCTTCTGCAGGAGAGGTTTTTTTCTGTCCCCTTCCCCAATTTTTCCCATCTAAGTATAATATGGAATGTCCAGTGTGTGGCTTAAAGGGAGGCAAGAATAGATATCTCTAGGGTTTTCTACTCCTGCCCCCCTCCTCCAAGGGAGACTTCAATTCCTGCCATGAGGTGAGGAGGTTGAGGTCAGAGTCTGGCCGTTCTGCTCTATTCAGAGGGAAGGTTTGGGAATAGAATGATATCTACCCTTTTTCTTAAATATTATTAGTGTAGAGCAGTGGTGTCAAACTCAAATAGAAATTGGGGCCACTAAATCATATATAAAGATCCCAGCAGGTCATATATTGGCTTAGTTTTAGAATCTAATACTACCTATATTTTATCTTATTTTTATTTATTCAGCTAAATATTTACCAATTACATTTTAATCTGGTTCCAGACATACTTAGTAGTATTTGTGACCAACTAGCCATATGTTTGACACCTTTGGCCTAAGGGAAATAGCTTTTAGGTTCAAGTCAAACTCTTGATTATTATTTCTTAATGGGAAAAGGGAGATTCAAAACTTTATATCCAAGGCTTGACTCCCTTCCCACCATATACCAGTTCTACAACAAGCATTCATAGCAAGGAGCAAGGAAACCCATTTATTCAAGTCAGTAGCAAAATAGAAACCTAAGGAAGTGTACACATGAGAATATATGCCTGTAAGGCAGATAACACTAGCACACAGCAAGACTGCTAGCACAGGTTTACTCTTTTTTTTTTGATGTAATAAATTTTATTTGTTTTCTTTTTTACATCATTCATTTTCACGAGATTTTTGAGTTACAAATTTTCTCCTTGTCTTTCCCCTACCCCACCCCCAAAACAGCGATCCCACTGTGGAACCCCTCTCCTGGTCTGCTCTCTAACTTTCTGGTAGGGCAGGGAGGGTCTCCCTACCCCAGCCCCCGTATATCTTAATTCCTAGTTGTAGGTATTGCAGAGCTTTAAATTCTAGATTCTTTTGGTTCCTCCCTTGTCAC
>CM053593.1:98418104-98481621 GCA_028646575.1 Pseudocheirus occidentalis | reverse complement strand
TGAACTCTACAATTCTCTTCGTTTTGTTCAGGTACAGTGTGTTTGCTTGGGGAATGTTTAACTCGCTTGGTTCTCATACTCTCTTTAGGGATGTCAGCAGAAGTTTTTTTTGAAAGATTATTTGCAGAAAGAGATCTTGTGGTAGGTTCCTTGACTGTCACAAGTGATTCCACTTGGTGCTGGTGAACATCTTTTGCCTACAACAAAAATATATTTGTTTTAATAATCTGGCTTTAATGACTACAAATGAGCAAAATTAAGAACAAAATATCACAAACAACTTTAAACCGTCAGACACTTTCTATATATAAACTGTGTGTGGTTGTTTATCAGAAAAGAAATTAGGAGAAAATTATGGCACAATGGAGGAAGCAGCATAGTAATGGGAACAGACCAGGACTTGGGAGCCAACTGATTTCATCCGAGTTTAAACCCTACCTTTCTCTATGACACTTAGAATGCATGACTCCTCAATCCAGCATACTAATCCAAAACTGATCAGAATTTATTTAAACTCAAAACTCTTAACAATTCTTTTCAGTGATTTACAAAGAATATACAAAAGACATGGTACCTGATGTCAAAATACATATTTTTTAAAGTATTAGAAAAGGTAAAGAAAGGCATAATGTTCTTCATTTATTGTTTATTAAGATATTTGATTAAACATTGGCAGAGTCAGCTGTCTGATGACAACTGCCAGGAACAGAACTTCTCCCTGATGTACTAAATTTTTTTTTTTTTTTGCTTTTTGGAGGGCAGTTCGGGTTAAGTAACTTGCCCAAGGTCACACGGCTAGTTTTTTGTGTTAAGTGTCTGAGGCCGGATTTGAACTCAGGTACTCCTGATTCCAGGGCCGGTGCTCTATTCACTGCGCCACCTAGCCGCCCCTCCTGATGTACTAAATTAGAACTTGCTTCTTAAAATTCAACTCAAACATTTAACATGCTTGTATTGTTAGGTTTGCACGTAAGAGTTTAGATATGTCACTCTGTCCTTAAAGAATTTCTAGTCTCATATAAAGCTGAGAAGTGATAAGAATTCTTTAAGAGATGAGAGGGATAGAGGCATTAGATGGAAAGAATTAGGGCTATTTATGGATTTCATGATAAGAAAAAGGAAGCAAAAGAAAGCAAAAGGAAAAGGCTCCTCCCTACCCTAGTCTATATGCTTTGAACATAGTGGGGTACTAATGAAGTACAATTTACACACAAATAACATGACAAATCAAGCCAAATATCAAATAATTTTAAAATCTTCCTCTGCTGTACAACTGCAACCAGTTTTTAAAATAGGCAGGGCATGAACTATATAGTTCATATAAAGTGAAAGTAAAAGGAATTCTACTAATTCATACATTAAAAAAAACTGGGGACAGTTTTGTTAAAAGTCACCTTGGAAGAAGCAGTGTGGTACAGTGGCAAGTGCATTTACTTTGGAATCAGAGGATCTAGGTTTAAATTCCTGGCTCTGACAACTTGGGTGATCTCGTCAAAGATATTTCTTTTGTGGGCCTCAGTTTTCCCAATGGTAAAATGAGGGGGTTGGACTAGATGGTCTCTAACTTGCTCTAAAATCAATTATTCTCTCTCACAAACATGGCAACCAAGAGGGTTCTTAACCAAACACAGGCTATAGGAAGTAATCTTAAAAGAAAGATAATTTTAGTTACATGAAACTGAAAACCTTTTGTAGGAACAAAATCAATGCACATATGTTTAGGAAAGAAGCGATAGGGAGAAAATATTTTTACATAAAGAATCTCTAATTAGAGACTAATATCTAAGATATATAGAGAATTTGAACAAACATACAATCACAAACCATTTCCAGTGGTCAAAGGAAATAAACCGCTCAGAAACAAACTGCAAACTGTTAACTATATGAAAGATGGCTACAAATTACTAATGATAAAAAGAAAAACAACTCTAAGGTTTCACACCTAGAAAACTGGCAATGATGACAAAAGATGGAAATACGCAATGCTGAAGAGAAGACATAAATACTAATACACCACTAGTAAAGATGTGAAGGAGCATAACTACTCAAGACACCAATATGGAATCATGCTTTTTAAAAAAATGATCAAAATGTCCATAGTCTTTGAGCCAGAGATCCAAAGGCAAGGTATATAACCCAAAGAAAAGACAGAAAGATATATCCTGTATAATCCAAAATATTCACAGCAATACTGTTTCCAATTTCTTGCTACCAGAACATCCATTAACTGAAGAATGGCTAAAAAATAGTAGTACAGGAATACAGTGAAAAAAACTGCATCATAAGAAACAACAGATATTAGTAATTCAGAGAAGCATGGTAAGATTTATATGAACTGATACAAATTTAAATTATTACCTAAATGACTCCAACAATATGAATTGAAAGAAAAATTTAAAAATACTTAATATTATCAGCCCATGAGAGGAAGTGAGAAAAGTCCCTTGTTTCATTTTAGATGTGGGAGACAAGAAGTAAAAAATGCTATCTATGTTGACTCTTCTCAACTCTGTTCTATGCTCTGTAAAAAGGGAGAGATAGATAGGAAAAGGAGAGATGGATCGTATTCAGAAATGACTATTTAAAACAGGAGCAATAAAAATAAAATAAGGGATCCCAATCATCACTCAACAAATGCCACACAATCTCAGGGTTTACTTTACCAAAAGTAAAGTGGATCACCAAAACTATATTGTTATCAACCTCAGTCAGCTACAGAGTCAAATCCTATGCTACACTTATGTTGACTTCTCTGACCAATTTAGGAAATTATAGTCTGTAATTGATTAAAGCTTGCATTTTAGGTTTATTCCCCATAATGGTCAATTCGCTTTAATAGACTTTTTTTTTTTTCAAATTCAACATAAAAGACACTTTACTCATCACAATGGAGAACAGGCTGTAGTGTGTAGATGGTATAACACAAACCTATTCTCCCCAGGCTAATGGAAAGAAACAATTTAAACCATGTACTAAAACTTAGGACCAACAGTGGATCAGGACTGTCCAATTTCATGGTAAGAAAAAAATTATAGAAATATATACATTAGATTCTTGAGTATTTATTACTAGGGAAGGTTTTGAGAACACTTAATATTATTAACTCATGAAAGGAAGTGAGAAAAATCCCTCATTTCTGAACTTGAATTGAAAAAACATAGCCCATCCTTGATCATCTAAGAGCTGCTAGACTTATTAGCTTATACCACAAACTCAGTATTTCACTTAATTAACTTGAACTGATCAATTCTCTCATTCACCAAGTTAGTCACAAAAATTAAAGACAAAGCCAAGAATTGCCAATTTCTAAACTATCACTATATTTTGATAGCTATTTAAAGAATAGATACCTAGGTATTTTTAAACTTTGTTAAACATCCCATTGTCAGAGGCAAGCATTCAGCAATATCTTTTAGAATGACTAGGTAGGAGCTAAAAGCAAGCTTAAGTTCAATCAAGGTATTTTTTTAAAAGTCCATTTTCAAAAAGGATGCCTTATTTGCATTTCCACTTCAAATTTTCAATGCAATTCAACTCAACAAAATTTACTAAATAAATAAATAAAAATTAAATCCCTAGTCGGGCCAAGTACTGGGGATACAAAAACACAAACCAAATGATCTCTATCTATCTAATTCACTAGGCAGTAAATCTTTTGTAACCAGTTAATTCTTGGACAGATGAAAAAGAAAATAATATGGACTGAAGGCCCCCTGGTGTGCAAAAGCTTTTTTTCTTAGACAGCAAATCCTAGAAGTCACATTCAAATTAACTTTGCCATCAAGACTATGAGAACACACATGAAAAAAGAAAAATACCATATGGCCATTTTTCACAGGCTATGCTATTTCTGATATATACACTCATACAGAGATATATACGTATACATCCATATGTAAACATGCACACACAATATTATGAGAAAAATTAGTAACAAATTCAAGTGACAACTTGATATTAGCTTGAAGTAGTTAGCCAACAACAAACATATTACTTGTTTACAATGAACCAGGAACTGTGCAAAGTACTAAGGTTAAAAAGAGGGCAAAAAACAGTAAGTACATGGTCTCAAGAATTTTACATCACAGACATGGGAGTGAGGAATGAGCCGAGACATGCAAATCACCAGAAACATTTAAGGTATATATACAGTTAGACAGTGAACCCGAGAAGGGAAGGCATTAGTGGGGAGGAAATTGGGAAAGGTCTCGTACAGAATGTAGAATATGAGATTAGTCTTGAAGGAAATCAGGGATTGTAGTCAAGTGAAGAAGCATTTATAAAGTGCCTACAATGTGCCCTGCACTGTCAGGATACAGGGTTGTTGTGAAGGTCAAATTGAAACCATTTTGCAAACTTTAAAGTGTTATATAAAGGTTAGCTATTATGATAATACTGTTATGAATCTTGAGTACGGCCACACACTTGACAAAAATACAGAAACTGGTGGGAGTGAAAGGGAGGTTTGGAGAAAAGACAGGGAAGTTCTGTTTTGGACCTATTAAACCTGAGATAGCGAAAGGGCATCTAACTTGTGGTCTCCAAAAGGTAGCAGTAGTGACACTAGAGAGATTAAGAGCTCATATGTAGATCTGAGAATCATCTGCAGAACATGATAAAACTGCACTCGTGAGAGCTGGAAAGATCAGCACATGAAAGATTACATGAAAAGGCCCATGACAATCTTAGGGAACATCATGATTAGTAATCATGATACTAATGAGGAACCTCGAAGGAAACTGAGAAGTGATGAGACAGTCACGGGGGAACCAGGACAGAGCCTTGTCACTAAAACCTAGAAAGGCAAAACGAACCAGGCAGAGAAGGCCGTCAACACGCCAAATGCTGCAGAGGTCAAGAATGTATCAGGACTGAAAAATGACCCCTCGAGCTGAAAGTTTAAAGATACTTGGTAAATCTGGAGAGGGCAGTAAGGACATAATAACTATCCTGGGGAATTTGTTGTTTATGAAGTGCTGTCATCTCTTTTTGCAGTAGCAAAGAAATGAAAACAAAAGTGGTACCCATTAGTTGGGACATGTTAGAATATATTTTGGGATATGAATGTAATGGAGTATTAATGTTCAGTTAGAAATAATAAAGGGGATAGTTTCAAAAACCTCAAAGAAGAATTGTATGAGTTAATGCAAAGTGAAATGAGAAGAACTAATAAAACAATTTATACAGTGACAATATTATAAAGATAATTAGTTTTGAAAGACCAAGAACTTGGATCAACAAAAGGAACAGTCACAGTTCTTACGGACTCAAGATAAAAGATGCTATTCAACTTCAGACAGAGAGCTGATGAACTCAGAGTGCAGAATAAAGCATACTTTTTTTTTTTCCACATGCTGGAATTTGTTTTGCCTAACTATACATATTTTAATGAGTTTTGTTTCCTTGTCTTCTTAATTGGTGGGAGGGTGGGAAGACGAAGGGAAAGAATTCAAAACTGAAAACTGAATTAAATAAACAAATACAAATAATGAAAAGGATGTGTTCAGAGAAACCAGTACTTAAATGAAACTGACATCAAGTAAAGTTGAACTAGAAGAATTTATATAACACTATAAAGAAAAATGCACTGACCAATTATAATTACAAAGAAATAATAATCTATGCTGCCCACCACCTGAAAGAGAATTAAAGATATCAACGGGCAATGGAAATGTGGGAATTTGCTTTGCTTAACTACATTAATTACAAGTGTTTTTTTTCTCTTAATTTGGAGGATGGGATGGGTGAAAAAATAAAATGTTTGTTGTTAATTTTTTTTTAAAAACCTAAAACTAAAAAAAAAAAAAAAAAGCTCCTCTTATTAATGAGACTAGGGATTATTAATGCTACCAGCATTTCTTAAAGGGAACAAGTTATATTATTTGTCTGAAGAATAGGCATAGGTTTTGTTACATTTACATATGTATATAGCATTGCGCTTTTGAGAAAAGTACATGGACAGTGGAATGAGGAAACCTAGATTCAAGTTTTATCTCAGCTGTGTTGTTGGACAAATTACTTAATTTCTAAGAGCCACAGTTTCCTCATCTACAAAGTGGGAATAACAAAACTTCTACTACTTTCTTTTGCTTTTCTCTCTCTAAACCTCAAAGCATTATGCAAATTATTATTTACACATAGAACTGCAATATAACATGTTGGGTATAAAAGAGACATATACATCCACACAGTCAACTCTTATACATTGAAATGAGCAAAATAAACAACAAATCATAAATGGGAACCTAGCTGAACAGCATGGAATTTGGGTAGAAGAGGATCATCTTTTCTTCTTTTGGACTATAGTGAAGATTTCACTTTCTGCAATGACTTAACATGACAAATTCAAAGGCCACATGAAAAAATATACATATACTAATTTCTGAACATGAAAACATTAACTATGCACCTACAATGTTTTTTTCTGCTAGAATCCAAATGTTTACAACCCTCTGCAAGTACCTCAATGAGAATAATCATTATTTCCTCCTAATTAAGAGACTTGTTGGTCCAGTTAAAACAGTGTTTAGACTACCAAAAAATATTGAAGTAAAAACATACAGCTTTGAATAAGCAAACAATCAGTTTCTGAGAGCAAAGGGAAAAGACACCCCCATAAATCCCTCATTGTTGTTCAATTGTTTTAAGTCGTGTCCAGCTCATCATGACCCCATTTGGGGTTTTCTCGTCACAAATATCGGAGTGCTTTGCCATTTCCTTCTCCAGCTCATTTTACAGATGAGGAAACCAAGGCAAAGAAGGATGATTAACTGATTAGTTCAGTGTCACATAGCTAGTAAGTGTCTGAAGCTCTATTTGAACTCAGGTCTTCTGGACTCCAGGACCAGTGCTCTATCCACTGTGCCACCTAGCTGCCCCAAATTCCTTTTCTCATCATCTCCTTTGGGAGTTTGAGCTAATGCTATTTCTTATTAACTGTTTACACATAACATGCAGTATCCTATGTGGTCAAAGATTTTTCTGTACAATAACAACAATGTGATGTTTCTCCTTAGGCATTTTCACTGGACTTATCTTTACCGATTTATTATATATATACCATCCTATAGGAAAGGTCAGACATTAAAAGCCAATAAGGGCAGGAGTTGGACAGCAGTGCCAGAATCGCCCCTACATAACATGAATGAATTTCCTATGATTTCAGATGAGATCACTGTGCACAGTAGTTAGTTACCTTTTGTGATTTGCTGCCACCAGCTGTTGGTTTGGAGGTCTCAGCAAGATTTTCTGACTGTTCCTTCAGTAGATTCAGAGAAGGTGATAATTTCTGCGCAGCAAGACGGGGACTGGCCCTCGTGGCCAGGGTTGTTCTTCGAAGGACATAAGGGCTTGTTTTTCCAATGGGGATATCAGCAAATCCTATAACACAAGTTTGTTTTTAAAATATGTCTGGCTTTGATGAGACAAACAGTAAGGCTTATTCTAACCTAAAAATGAAAATAATATTCATCTACAGAAAGGAAATACAGTTTAGTTTTCAGAAAAAGGTAATTTTCATGAACATTTCACACTGGCAATAGAACACAGGATAGGCATTTTGAACTAATAGAGGAATTATTCTTAGAATTCCTCAAGTAAGATTTCCCTTCATGTAGAATTTAAAAGATTAGAGGGATGTGAGTGTATGTGTGCACATGTGTGCATTCATATGCACATGTGCATGAAGATTCTGACAAGGAATGGTGCAAAAATCACCAAGTTACTATCAATTCTGTGGGTGATTTGCTGTATTTTTTATTAGCCTTAGGGGCAATGCTATACTTTAGGTTAAGGTAAAGTCAAGGAAGAAAGAAAAAAAGGAAAGTAGGAAAAAAAAGGAAAAAGAACGAGTAGAACTCATTATTTGTGATTAGAAGATGAACTAAAGCCACAAACTCAAGTGGTCTCCCAGTAATTATATCATTGACTATCTCCAACTAAACAACAAATTGGTAACCTTTGACCTAACACACACCTCTGAGCATAAACCTAAAGGAGGTTAATAACAGAAAGACACTATATACAACAAAATATTCAAAGCAGCACATTCTGTGGCATCAAAAAGATGGAAAAAAGTGGGTGCCCATCCATCGTGGAATGGCTGAACAAATTATGGCATGTCAATGTAATAATATGTGATCGTGCTATTAGGAATCAATGAATAATTTTTAAAAGGATCAATGAACAATAGTAATATAAAGAAATATCAGAAGGCTTTGTATGAACTAATGTGCACAGTGAAGAAAGCAAAACCAGAATAACATACAAATAAATCAATGTAAAAACATCTAACCAGCACCTGTGTTATACACTAGAAACACAAACACAAGGGATGAATTACTTTCTGTTTTCAAGCAGATTACATATTAATTGGATGTGTGTATACACACATACACAATAACTATATTCAGAGTAAATACAAAGTCAAATACGAGGTAATTAGTGGGGAAAGGGGCACTAGAAGTTGGGGGAAATTAAAGACATTGTTTTAGAAGGTGGTACTTTAAGCTGCATCTAAAAAAAAAAAGTGAAGGCCTCTAAGCATACCACAGACAACAGCCAAAGTGGCCTTTTTTTTTTCCTAGTCCTCGTAACCCGTGCCTGAAATGCACTCTCACTGCCATCTATCAGGAGGCCTTTTTTCTTCAAGCCTTATCTTAAACACCACCTTCTCCATGAAGCACTTCCTAGATAGATGGCTGCTGGTGGTCTCCTGCACATAGACCATATGCTCCTTAAGGACAGCAACTGTCGCTTTTGTCTTTGTATCCCCAATACTTATGTGCCTGGTATATAGGAGGTACTAAATAGTTACTGATTAACTAAAAGCCATATTTATGACTTTCAGTTAAAATGATCAGTTTTCTCTTGGCCATTTGGCCACAATGACGGAGTATTTTTAAATTTTTTTTAAAGGTTCTTTGATACTCTCACACTGGTGCAAGAAGTTTCTAAATGACAAGTGATCAAGATATCACTGAATTACTAGGGCTTATGAAAGAGTCTATGAAACTGAAATTCAGGAAGAGATTACAAAAACTGTGGCTTTTTAGTCCAATACCCTATTTTTATTTATTCAAATCAACACACCTTTTCTTGTATTCTCACATGAAGTTTTATCTATCACATAAAGGGGGGCGAGGGTGCCAAGAGCCTAGGCCAATTTAAATAATCATATTTGCTAGTGATAAAGGCCAAATTATACACTAATATCCATAAATGCTCTAAAGACTATATACTTCTGTTAGAGAAAGGATTTTATTTCACACATTAGGAAAATGGTGGGGGTATTAGGGAAAGAGAGAAGTTATTTCAGAAAAAAAGAGTTACCTTTCTTCACCACCTCTGGTAGTCCTTCTGGCTCATATTCAGCATTTTCTAAGCCCCTTGAGAAACATGCAACACCTTTTGGTGTCACTCCTTTTTTGATCCTTTTCGTAAAAGTCTCTGGTGTAGAAGGCACTGATTCTCCATTACTTTCTTTGGCACCACAAGACCTTCTTCTTTTGCTTGAAACTTTACTTTGACTGGCTAATGTCTTCTTTTCAGTAACAGGAGGACTTGGAGAATTTTTTGAATCAACTGAGTTTAGCAAAGGAGAAGTCTGAGAGCTAAGTTTCCCTTGCAGAGAATTCAGGAAAGTAACCTCTGCTGCTAACATATCTTTAGTTTTTTCCAGCTCTTCATAACTAATAAGAAGGTTGCAATACTTTTCCAAGTACTCATCTGTCTCTTTACTTTTTTCTTCAATAGTTTCTTTCAGTTCTTTCACCTCAGCTATCAGCTCTTCCACATTAACATCCAGCGCATTATCTATTTAAAAAGAAATGTCAGATCATAGTTAAGAGGTTCTAATTGTTAATATAAATCACTAACTTTAAGGGTAACCACACAGGTCACCTTAAGACAAAATTAAACCTGTTAGAACATTTTAATACAGACCAGCCAAACCCCTGATTATGCTTGAAAATGTAAAAGTAATAGCCTTATTAAGTGAGATCCATAAGCTAACTCACCACATAACCTTAGCTAAACAAACCAGCCTCCCCTCCTAGCAAATATTTTTTCCCAGGGGTACTTACAAAGTCAAATTAATGAGTCTGAATTGCACTTCCTACTTTCTCTATCCACAATTTCTGCTAACAGTGATAATGGGACAAAGAGTCCTAACACAGATTCAATACTAGGTAAACTAGGGCTGACTCCTCCCATTCCCACCCACTCTCCTTCCTGTCACCTATTAGCTCAGTGTAGTGCTAAAGGAACACATTCTCTTGTGACCATGGCCACACAAAATCTTGCTTAACCTAGTCATGGACGTATGTATGGGCAGGTATGTGACTATTTCAGGAGAAGGCTAAACTATCCACAGTTCAGAGATTCTAATCCTGTCATTCAGTGTAAGGTAAGCCTTATCTACCCACCCCCTTCCACAGAGGTCACCTTAAAAAAAAATAATGTCCATGACCATGTTATTCCTTCAGACTACTGTCTTTTGTCTCTCCCAGCTCCTTGTGTCTAAATTTCAGCCACCAGGACCACACAGCAGCCAAATCCTACCATTAGTCTCACCTGCCCCTTTCCTTAATGGTTCTCTACTTCCAATCTCACTTGCTTTAATCTACCCTTATTATTTGAAAAATAATTTTCCCTAGACATAGGTCTGACCACCACCACTCTCACGCTCAGAAATCTTCCACAATCACCAACAAATAACTTAGCCTCCGGATTTAAGGCCCTAATGATTTGGAACCAACCTAACTTTTCAGTATCAAATTACAGTGCCTCCCTTCATGAACTCTATGTTCCAGGCTAACAGGGCTATTAAGTTACTCCTTCCAATATATATCTCAGTCTGTTCCCTGTGTATTTGGGCACGTGGTCTTCCATACCTGGAAAGCACTTCTTACTTCTAGACATTTATGTGTTGAAGTCCTCTTCCCTTAATAAGTCTTCCTTGATGAATTCTCTCCTCAAATTTTCTTATAACACTTTGTATAGACCTTTATCTTGCCTCAACCATCATACTCTCTACCGCGCATTACACTTTACTACTTATGTATAGAAAACACACTATACTCCCCCCAGTAAGCTGAACGCTCCTCAAAAGGGAGGCAAGATGTAGCTTTTCATCCTTGTTTCCTAACACAATGCTTGCACAAATTGGAGCCTTAAGTGAATGTTGCTTGAATCTGAAGGCTAGTTATTGCAACATGAAAAATGTGGTTTCTTCTTAATTGATAGCAAATTTGAAAACAAATTCAGAAGAATGTTAATTATTGTATTATTGAATAACAAAGGCACATGTTTCTCAAATACTATCATGTTTCAAAAGAAGGAGCATTTATGTTGAAAAAGAATTCTGGTTATTATTCTTCTAATTAATGCCTACTTTGTTTCTGATTCTCTTGTAGAGCTTCAAGATCAATAATTTCTTTCTGTAATGTTTCCTTTTCATTCTCCAGCTGTTTACAGGTTTTGATCAACAGCTGTATTTTTCCTTTGGCATTTTCATTTTCTTTCTTCAACTGTGTTACATATTTCATATTATCCACCTATAAAACAAAAGCACTCTGATTTAAGTTCTTATACATCTGAAATTAGTAATTTTATTCATTTCTGCCACTTAACTAATTTACAATAACCTTCCCTCCAAAGCTGAAGAATTACTGGGTCATTTACTATATATAATACATTTTTCACAATGAAAAAATCTCTAGACTACATGACCTTATCCATTGTCTTATACATTGTCCATATACATGAAAGAGCTGAAGGTCAATACAAGGTATTGACCTGGTTATCTCCACATAAGCTTCAAACATCTAAGACGAAACTGAAGGAACTGAGGTAGCAATAGGAGGAGAAATAGGTTATGAGATATATTGGCAGATCACAAGCAACTGACTAGGAAGCTCTGTCCATTACCTTCTCATTCATCTCCACAACTCCTTAATCTCCTTTCAACAGAACTCTGGGAGAAAGGCTGTCAAAAATACATTTACATGTGCACAGGCTGAAAAGATAGCTAATCACTTATAGTCTCTTTAGCACCACAGCCTGTGATCTCAACAGTAGCATCTCTGAGCATGAATTATTATAAAGCTAAGCGAAAAGCAGGAAACATTTAAACTTCAACTCTACAAATTCAATGTAAACCAAATATTCGTATTAGTGCCACTATATCATTAATGCCCCTAATATAAGCCTTAAAATGAACTGAATATTATCATGGAAAATACCTTGGTGTTCTTCAATTCTTCTAATATCTTACTAGTAGATTCCAAGGAATTAGTTAATTCTTCTTTATTGGATTTTAAAATCTCCATCTCTGACTTGTGTGAGCTGAGATCCTGTTCTTTACTAATTAGTTTCTCTTGATATGCTTCAATTTCCATTTCATGCTAAGAAAGATAAAATATAGTATTGGTCAAGTAATTTAGCAGAGCAAGTTTATATAACATCTCACAGTCAAAACAAAACATTTCATGGCCTGTAATTCTGGGCTTCAGAATTATTTCCACGCTGAAGGTATAGAAGTCTATTTCATGGCCCTCTCAGTAAACAGGATATTTTTTCCCCCTTAAAAACAAAAGCATTGTGGAGCAGAGCCAAAATGGCAGAACAGAAACAGGACTTATGGGCAGCTCCAGCTTCCATGTCCTCCAATACATGTAAAAAATGACTCTAAACAAACTTTAGAGCTAGGAACCCACAAACTGACAGAGAGAAACAAATCTCCCGCTGAAGGAAGCCCAGCAGGCTGGCAGGAAGAGTCCATCGCAGCATGCTGGGAGCCAAGCTCAGTCCCCACTGAGCCCTGGTTTTAGCCCCAGGGCAGCCCCAACCAGCCATGGCTGAAGCAGACTTCATGAGAGTAAATCACCAGCTCTCAATCCATGAATGCCAAAGACAAAGTAAAAGGTCAGTGTGGATCTTTGTCCAAATGAGGAGTGCAGTCCAGCTGCTACCCTGAGCGAGAAGCGGAGGAGGTGCAGTGGCTGCAGCCACTGCCACGTGGCTGTTTCCAGAGCTCCTGGCCTGCTAAGGGACCAAGTGACCATTCAGAGGATAATTGCTCTTGCTTTGACCTGCTTGGATCTGGATTGTGGCCTTGGGTAGTGGTCCTGAGGTGTGCAAACAGTAAGCCAGAGCATGTGGGGGCTGTAGAGAGGATGCCCATCTAACAGCTCCGGCAGCTGCAAAAACCCCAGTGATTTGGGACATAGCTCTCTCCATTTTGGAAGCAGAGTTCTACTGTGGCAAAGAGCTCAAAAGTCAATTAAATGGCTGTCAACATGAGCAAGCAATGGAAGTACAAACAGACAATAAAATCCTTTTTTGGGGACAAAAAGGATCAAGGCATGGAGCAGGAGGAAGACAGCAAGGTCAGAACTCTTGCATCAAAAGCCTCCAAAAAAAATATGAACTGGTTACAGGCCATGGAGGTGCTCAAGAATAATTCTGAAAACCAAGTAAGAGAAGTAGAGGAAAAATTGGAAATAGAAATGAGAATGATGCAAGAAAACTGTGAAAAACAAGTCAACAGCCTGCTAAAGGAGACCCAAAAATACACTGAAGAAAATAACACCTTAAAAAAATAGACTAACTCAAATGGCAAAAGAGGCCCAAAAAGCCAATGAGGGGAGAATGCTTTGAAAAGCCAAATTTGCCAGATGGAAAAGGAATTCAAAAACTCACTGAAGAGAGTAACTCCTTCAAAATTAGACTGGAGCAACTGGAAGATGATTACTTTATGAGAAATCAAGATACAATAAAACAGATCCAAACAAATGAAAAAATAGGAGGCAATGTGAAATGTCTCACTGGAAAAACCACTGACCTGGAAAATTGATCCAGGAAAGATAATTTAAAAATTATTGATCTACCTTAAAGCCATGATCAAAAAAAAAAAAGTCTAGACACCATCTTTCAAAAAATTATCAAGGAAAATTGCCCTGATATTCAAGAACCGGAGGGCAAAATAGAAATTAAAGAATTCACCTCTTAGAAAAGATCCCAAAAAGGAAACTCCTAGGAATATTATAGTCAAATTCCAGAGTTCCCAGGTCAAGGAGAAAACACTGAAAGCAATAAGGAAGAAAGAATTTGAGTACAGTGGAAACAAAACAATAACTCAAGATCTAGCAGCTTCTACATTAAGGTATTTTCAAGGGCTTGGAATGTGATCTTACAGAGGTCAAAGGAGCTAGGACTAAAACTAAGAATCACCTACCCAGCAAAACTAAGTATCATGCTACAGGAAAAAATATGGTCATTCAATAAAATAGAGGACTTTCAAGCATTCTCAACGAAAAAAACCTGAGCTGGACAGAAAATTTGACTTTCAAATACAAGAAGCAAGAGAAGCATAAGAAGGTAAACAGAAAAAGAAATCATAAGGAACTTATTAAAGTTGAACTATTTACATTCCTACATGGAAAAAGGTTAATTGTAACTCATAAGACTTTTCTCAGTATGACAGCTAATGGGAATATGTGTGTATGCATACATACATATACATATGTATAAGAGGATGTAAGTGTATAAGTATATATGTGAATATGAGCATTTGTATGTTCATGTATACATAGACAGAGGGCACAGGATGATTTGACTATGAACGGATGATATCTAAAAAATGAAATTAAGAGGTGAGAGAGGAATTTATTGGGAGAAGAAAGGGAACAATAGATTAGGGTAAATTATATAAAAGAGGCAAGAGAACGCTGTTACACTGGAGGGGAAGAGCCAAGAAGGTCAAAGGGAAGAGGACAATGTGACTCTCACTGAGTTTGGCCTAAGGAGGGAATAACATACACACTAAATTGGGTGTCTTACCCTACTGGAAAATAGGGGAGTAGGGGATTAAGAGGGGGAGGATAGAAGGGAGGGCAGATTGGGGGAGAGGGTGGTTAGAAGCAAACATTTTTTAAAAGCAATTGAGTCAAAGGAGAAAATCGCTCCTTTGGGGGGCAGGATATGATGAAGGGAAAAATAATTAGTCATCCACAATATAACTACTATGGAAATGATTTGGTTAACTACACGTGTACAATCTACATTGAATTGCTTATCTTCCCAGTGGGGGTGGGTAAGGAGGAAAGAAGAGAAAAAAATCTGGAACTCAAAGTCTTAAAAACAAATGTTTAAAAATTGTTTTTTTTATATGCAACTGGGAAATAAGATATACAGGTACTGGGGTATAGAAACCCATTTTGCTCTACTAGAAAGTTGGGGGGGTAAAAGGGGAGGACACATCATATATGTGAGAACCAACTTTGATAAACTGCACTGTTCTCAGCAATGCACACTTATAAGACAACTCTACAAGTCTCAGGATGGAAGATGTCTACATTCAGAGAAAGATCTAGAAAGAACAGAGTTTAAAAGGAATCTGAAGCAGTCTATATGCTATCGTTCTTCTCCATGTTTGGTCTTGTTTCTTCTTTCCCATTTTTCACTACATTGGTTGGTTACAACCATTCTATACAATCAGACTAATGTCCAATGTTAAAGTATTTGCATATCCTATACTTGATTGCATGCTTCCATGGGGCAGGGAGGGGTGGGGTGGAGGGGTTGGGGGGAAAGGGGCAAAGAAAAATTGTAATTCAAGGAATTGTAAAACTGAATCTTGTAAATTAAAGTAAATAAACAAATCAATTTTAAAAAAAGATTTGTACTAAAAAACAAAGAAAAAGTAAAAAAGAACTCACCTTTAACATATATAAATTGCATAGTTAAATTCCCATACTGTCCATACCCAAAAATGTATGTGTCATTCTACATGTTAACTCCATCACCTCTTGGTCAGGAGATGAGCAGTAGTAGTAATAGGCCTCTGGACTCAAACTTTATCAATAAATGTACATACTAAGAGGGGCAGTAGAGCATAGTGGATAGAAATCTTCACTCAAGAGTCAAAAAGACTTTAGCAAGTCCCACTTCCAACACATAATAGCTGTATAACATTGGGCAAAGCAAGTAACCTTTCAGGATATTTCTCTAAGACTATACTCTGAGAGAAGACAATCTATCTCAGTTAAGAAAATCCCACACTGAAGACTACCTACGCTACTGAAATCATAACTCTGATCCAAAAAATAAGTCATAATAACAGGACCATAGATTTAAATATTAAAGATACCTAAGAGATCATCTAGGGCAGCAGTTCTCAACTTGTGGGTCACAACCCCTTTGGGGGTTGAACGACCCTTTCACAGGGGTAACAGGGGTTGCCTAAGACCATCAGAAGACACATATATCCGATGATCTTAGGAATTGAGACACCACTCCTCTATCCATCTCCAGGCGGGTCCGCCCACATGCAGATACACCTACGTATTTGTATTAAGGGGTCATGGCATTAGGAAGGTTGAGAACCACTGATCTAGGGCAACCCGTATCTTTGAAAGGGCAAGAGACTCTGCCATTTAAGAGTAAACTAAAGGGTAAAAGGGATTTGCCAAAAACTTCCAAGGGTACAAAAATACATTTTTCAACTCAATAGTTATTCAATTAACTGCCAGGAATTACAATATACTTCCTTTATTGATTATCACAAAGATTTAACACAATTCTACAGTCACAGTTTATTTATAAATTTATGCATATGAATATTCACATGATGTGCTTATATATTACTCGAGTGTACTGAGTTATGTGTCATCTGACACGTACAGACAAAGTTGTGCCCTTTTAGCAGTATATCACTTACACAATAACGTCAAGAACAATGCATATAAAGCCAGGCACTTTTCAAGGAGACGGTGTAAGTTCATCAAACATGTTCAAAGTCTTAAATCAATTATTATCTTTCCTAAAAAAAACAAAGAAAAAAAAAACCGCTCCAGCAAAAATTTTTGTAGAAAATTGATCTAATAAAGGTCTCACATTCAAGATCTATAAGGAACTGATATAGAACAAGAGTCACACCCCAATAAATCAAGAGCCAAAGGCTATGTTACAAGAGGAGGAATGACAGAATTAGACTATCTTTAAGTATTTAATGAGCTGTCATGTTGAAAAAGGATGACAGCAGTATGATAGAGTGAGAGGTTAAAAAAAAAAAAAATCACTAGATTCAGAGTCAGAGGCCTTGAATTAAAATCCCAACTTCTTATTTGTGCTCCCTTGGACAGGCCACTTATTTATATCCTTAATTTTCCTACTCTATGAGAGAAATTAATTTTAATGCTGTACCATTTGATTATTAAAAATGTGTGATATTTCCTACCAGAAGTACCATAAGCATTCTAGCTTCAAGGCATCTGACTATGGAATAAACAGGATCCAGGTTTGGTTTAGTTCCTTCCCCTGGGGAAAGAGCTCCTATCCTTACTCCACCTTTTATTAGAGCTTATACATAGAGGTGGGGACCTTCTGCCTGGAGGCCACATGTGGCCCTCTAGGTCCTCAAGTGTGGCCCTTTGACTGAATCCAAAGGTCACAGAACAAATCCCCTTAATAAAAGGATTTGTTCTATAAAACTGGGACTCAGTCAAAAAGTCACACCGAAGGACCTGGAAGGCTACATGTAGTATGAGGTCACAGGTTCCCCAACCCTGGTTAGAGTGGCCCAGCTCATTAAGGAGAAAGCAAACCAGACAGAACCTAATTAGGGTGCCCCCAGACTAATGAAGGAGGCTCATACCTCATGAGCAGGCCACATTCTCAGCTGACCTCTCTCCCCCCAATCCCCAGAATGATGAAATGATTGGGAGGGGCTGAGGGCTTGTAGTCCACCTCCTCATTAAATGTCCTCCATTCAGTGCTGAGTTTTACTTGTCAGGGAAGTTCCCTGCCAGAAGGTACACACCTGATTTAAGGTGGTTCAGAGACTCTCTAGGGGACTTTGGTTATTGAGAGCAATTATTAACCATTAATTTATTGATTATTGGCTAGCCTATCTAATAAATTGGTTTTTATTACGAAGAACTTTAATCCCTTGGAATTTTACTCACAACAGCTATAAAATGAGAGGATTAGAATGAATGAATCAGGTACTTTCTAGCACTGAATCCTATGATTCTAGACTTTTCTATTTGGACCCTAAAAGCAATGGGCAAAAGCTGGAGAAAGATTTCTGATCTGTCAGGAAAATGTCCTAAGTATCAAAGTTGTCCAAAATTGTACTTACTATCTCAAAAGACAGTAAGTTTCCTATCACTGACACCCAATTAATGACCACTGTCAGTTATTATAGAGTTATAGGCTGTCAGTCAGGTATAGGCTGGACTACACAACTTCTGCTTGAGGTTCTCTCAGCTCTAAGTTTCTATAGGTCAGAAAAACGCAAGTGACTTGGCCATAGTCCAAAACTACTTGGTACTAGAATTAGCACTAAAATCTAGGTTACCTGACTCCATGAATCAGGACCTTTCCAATCACAGTATTCTATTTCACTGGCTAACAAATTTGGGTGAGAGGGAGTCCAGAAACCATGAGAAAGAAACTAGAAAACTATAATTAACGAAGACACCATTAAAAGAACAAAGATTTTTTTTTTTTGTAATCGGTACATTAAAGTTCTATCTTTTAAATGAAATTCTGTATGCGTATTCCCCAATCCTAATTTTAATCTCAAACCCAACTCTGCCAGGTATATTAAAGCCTTGCATGCTCTGACACACTACTAAATGCTCTAGATCAAAAATAAGACCAATAACAGAGCCAGCTCCTTTTGGAACTTCTATGACCCAAACTATTTAGATAAAGAAATACTCTACTGAAAAGCCATTACTTTACTGAAGTCCTAGTATAAATGAGCTATAAGGATAACTGAGTAATCTAAAAATAACACCAGCATTTATATTTAGGACTTTTAGCTGCATGTAAGTTGGCTGACCAGGTACAAATTAAATAGCATTAACTGTCCATATTAGTTTCCACAAACATAAAATATGTTCTACCATGAAAATTTCCTATCACAATAAATAGTATAACATAAAGATATGCTAAAATTGAAAGGCAGAACAAAAGGTATTTTTATAAGTAATACAGAATGAGTTGAGGATAGGGAAGCTTTCACAAAAGTAAAAGGGACCTCATGTCACTGAAAACTAGTCATCAGTATAAAATAAATACACATAAATCATTAGCATTCCTATAAGATAAATTTTATATTATCAACAGAATTTATAAAAACATGTTGGGAACATCTACCACAAGAAACAATGGAACTATATGAATCCAACTATAAAATACTCAACAGAAATACAGATCTAAATAATTGAAGAAAGATTAAATGCTTTTAGGTAATTCATGCCAATATAATAAAGACGACAAATACCACCTAAATTAATTTTTCCAATGATGTGCCAGTCAAATCACCAAAGGAATATTTTAATAGAGTTACAGTAATAGTCATCTAGAGGAACCAAAGGTCAAGAATCTCAAGGGAAGAAATGAAAAGAAGTGGGGAGGAAGAAGCCTCAGTTATGTAATGGGAATCTGAAGCTCTTTCTTGCTTCTAGACCCTTTGATAGGCTTAAGTGGCTGTAAGAATGTTCCCTGATTTGAAAGCATACTCTGCCCCCAATAGGCTGAATGTGGTCACGTGGAGCCTATGGCTGGAGGCTTGTTACTTTGTAACTGGAGAGTGGGTCAAGAGGGCTGTGACATTCTCTGACCTAGGAGAAGGTTATATATACGCTCTGATGTGAGGCTTTGCTTTGGTGCTCACTTTGAAAAGAGTTGTGTGATTTGGCCAGATGAGACTCTGGGAAGCTGTTGAGCACCTCTCCCACCCCCCACCCTCCGCCCCAGCTTTGAAAACCCAGATGTTGGTGCTTCCCTCTCTGGTAACTTGAATAGGTAATAGATGTGGTGGTCAGATGGTTGGAAGCCCATCTGCTGATCTGTTTCTTGGTCTGCTTGTAACTTGTGCTTCTAACTTGTGTCTGTATTCTTTGGAGTTCAGGCTGCTGACTTTTTCTCCTGAACTAGGTAAATGTTATGTTTGTTTGGTTAAAGAAAGATTGCTAACCCATTTTGAGTTGCTTTCCCTTAGAAAAGCAGATCTAAGAACCTGGGCTAGCAGCTACCCTAGGTATGCTAGGGTGCTTTCTGATACAAGTTATTAACCTATGCTAGAAAAAAAGAGAAATCATCAAAATTATTAACCATCACTGGTTAAAAAATAGGTAAACCAATCCATGGAACAAATTAAATATGCAACATAACAAGCAAACAGAGTAGCACAGAGTGTGGTAAACCCAAATATTCCAGTTACCAAGTAGAAGACTCATTTGACAAAAACTGCTTGGAAAACTAGAAAGTAGTCTCAAAAATGTGGTATAAATCAATATCTCACCATACACATAGCAATTTGAACTCCAAATGTTCAGAATGAGTTCAATGGAAAGGTTACCATCATAAGTAAATAAAAGGAATGAGAAAGAAACTACCTTTCCTATCAGTGGATAGGGAAAGAAATCATAATCAAAGAAATAAAAAGGATCACAAAAAATAAAACAGATAATATTTATTATATAAATTTAAAAGGTTTTGTACAAATAAAAGCAGTTAAAAGAAAAATAACTGGGGAAAATACCTTTGCAGCAAGTTAATCTTGCTAAAGCTCTTCATATTCAAGAAACATGAACAAACTAAGAACAGTTACCAAAGTCAAAGAGTGTGAACAGGTAGTTCAAGGGAAGAAATTAAAGCCATTTTTAAAAAATGTCCCAAATTATGATTAGAGAAATTGAAATTACCTTACACCCATCAGATTGGCAAAGATGACAACAACAAAGAAAAATGACAAATGCTGGTGCAGCTACAGCAAAAGAAGCATATTAATGACCTGCTGATGAAGCAGATGTTAAAACCACTCCAGAAAGTGATTTAGAACTATACCCCCAAAGTCACTACTGCCCTTTGATTCAGTCCTACCATGACTAGGCATATACTCCAAAGGGATCAAAGAAAGTGGAAAAGGACCCAGATATGAACATGAATACTTATAGCAGCTCTTTTTACAGTAGCAAAAACCAGAAACTAAGGTGTGCTCACCTTCTGAAGATGAGCTAAACAAATCATGCTACTGTAATATTATTTCGCCATAAGAATGAAATAAGATATTTTCAGAGTAAACTGGGAAGGTTCCTATGAACTAATATAACAGAGAGTGAAGTGAATAATAAGAATAAGTGAATAAGAGAAAAATTTATATAATAACTGTACTATTTAAAAAAAAAAAAACAACCTTGAAAGGCTTTAGAACTCTGATCAATGTAAAGACAAACCACAATTCTAAAAGATGAAGCACACAATTCAGCTCTTGTCAGAGATGACAGAGTTAAAATACTGAGTAAAAATATACATACTTTTGCTCTTGGCAAATAGAATAACTTGATCAATACTTTTTAACTGTATATAATTGTACGTTGGAAAAATGATAAAATTAAAATAAAAAAACAAAAGCAAGTAGCTATCCAAGTTAAACTGGAGACCTAAAAAAAATGATAAAATTAAAATAAAAAAACAAAAGCAAGTAGCTATCCAAGTTAAACTGGAGACCTATAATAAGGAAAGTGACCAATCCATTTCATTTTTAGACAGCTTTGATTATAAGGAAGTTTTTCCTTATAAAGGTCTAAAATCTGTCTCCCTGTAACTTCCACAGATAACTATAACAGAAAGCAATAGTAATACTCTATCATCTCAGAAGGAATTATGTCATAGTTCTCTGTATATGTGTCATATCCCCCCCAAATAGAGCTTTTTACCTTTTTGTTTGCTTCCTTGAGTAAAGCTTCATATTTTTTATTGGCATCCTGAAGCCTACACTGATAATCTGTTATTTCATTTCTTGCTTTCTCTTCTCTTTCCTCCAGCTCTTTTTGTACACAATCCAAACTCTTCTTCAGTTCACACTTTTCCAGGAGTAGCTCATCCAATTGTATCTAAATGCAAAAATAATGTTTGAACAACTTTATCATTTTTGATAAAACTTTTTATTTTCTTTTTAAAAAAATGAAAAAACCGAAAAACATGCCCATGAAATGTTACATTCTGAAGGGGAAAAAAATTTACCTGGAAACATAAACAGAATCAAATAATAAGTTATAGTTACAATTTTTTAAAATAAGATTAAACCTGAACTAGTATTATATATCAATGAATATTATCAAACAATATTTTTACGTTATTTTAAGTATCAGAGGAATTTATTAGTTGAATAAACATGAAAACAAAATGACTACATTAATGAGTCATGGATAACTCTTCAATTTAATGTTCATCATCCAACTTGACATCTTAGTAAGCTTTGAATAACTGTGTCTATCTTTTGCAGGAACACCTCATTAACTTGACACTACCCGAGAATTATTGGCCCAAATAAGGAAATATCTCAGATAACCTTAACTCTACTACATTTTAATTCTTAAAGATTTTAAAATGAAAGCTTACATAAATGTTTTATATGCTTGTCTACATATAATTTTAAACTTCTTGATGACTCAAGGTTGTTATAAATATCAAAATAAGATTGCTCTGAGAAGCTGGAGTAGGTATAGCTACTTGCCCTTAAACTAAATGATTCTATAAAGTTGCACTTTGATAGCTGTCTTTTTCTCCTTTACTGTCAGTGACCTTTGTGTCTAGTCTTCATAATACTCCAGATTTTAACCTGCTTTACATAGAGAAACTTGCTATCAACTACTGGAATTGTGTGAAAAATAAAGCTTTTCATCTGTCAAGAGGCACCAAGAATCCTTTAAGAAATACTGGATTTTATTTTATAAATACTTATTTGCCTGGTCCTAAGTCGTACTTTTTCCACTTACTTCTTGTAGAGTTCTAGATGGATTGAATAATAAATAAAAATAACAACCAGTTATTCAGTAGCTGATATTTACCAATAGCATTAAAGTTTACAAAGCACTTTGGATTCATTATCTCATTTGGGCCTCAAAAACTCGTTTAAGCAGATCTGACAGATATGTCATCCGAGGTCTCCCAAATAACAAAGGTGGCTTTATTAATCTGAAATTATTTAAATGTAGTCAGTATTTCAGAAAGCAACTTACTTTACTCTTCTGTGCTTCTGCTTCTCTAATTTTTACATAATCAGTAAGCCTGTTCTTCTCTCCAGTATATTGTTCTTGCAACACTGTCATTTTTTGCATCATCTCATTCATTTCCTTCTTTAACAGAGCTTCATTATCTGTCACTTTATTTACCTGAAATAGAATTATTTATTAATCTCCCAAATATTACATAGATGGCATATGGATTTTTAACCAATTTTAACTACTTCTCCATAACATATTCTGGATAATTACTTTAGCCTTAAAAAAAGTAACTTGCTAAATTCTCACCTCATTAAACCATTCTAATAATTTTTAAAACGCAAGAAAGCATTCTTTCCATTGCAGTGAAGATTTAACAGAAAACTGAGAGTGATAATATCAAAGGACATTACTAGGTCTTCAAACCCTTCACAAGTATATCATTATGAATTAAAACCTAAGTAACATTCAGGAAAAGGATATGAAAAAACACTATATGAAACAGCATCTTGGATCTGATTAGCTCTAGATTCATTGCTAATCCCCATTATATGCTGATCTAAAAGAAGCATCCTTACTAGAACCTGTTAAGAGTGCTACTTTTATGTATACTTAGTTTTAAGATGAAAGAGTTTAATTACCTCTAAAGTAACAGCTCTCTCGGGCTAACACTATAAAAAAAGCCCCAAAGTGCTTTAAGAAAATAAACTTCTGCATAAGTAATTTTTCTGATTTACTATTCTGTGTTTTAACCCTTGCTATTAAGGGGGAGAGAGGGGAACCATTATATGTCTACTACGCATCCATGACCCTGTGCTAGTTACTGGTAATATAAAAATGACTGCCCAAGCTCACATACCTAGCATCTGAAGCCAAATTTGCTCTCAGGTCTTCCTGATTTTAAGCCCAGGAGTCTATGCACTCTCCTAGTAGCTGCCTCCAGCAAAGGGGTGTGTATGGTAAAAGGGAATTAGGAGAGGAAGGTCACACTGACAAAACTTTTATTATGAAAGTAGCAACACTGAGTTGAACACTGGAGTAAGATTTCAACAGGCAAAAATACAAAGGAAATCTAGGCACAAAAGAAAGCCTAAATGAACACAAGGATAGAAACAAAAAGGAATTCATCTAGAAACAGTTCAGTCTGGCTAAAACACAAAAAGCATGACGAGGATAGTATGAAATAAGGCTGGGAATAAATTTATGTAAATATAACCAACCTCCTTTCTCGCTTTAACAGTAAAAATATATGTAACATAATGCTTCTTAGATGATTAAGGATCATGAACCCAAGGTCCTCATAATGAATATTAATTTCTATGAAAAAATTTTATGAAAGCAGAAGGTATAATAGACTGGCCAAAAACCATCATAATATTAAAACATAAATCTGATATTCGTTGTCTTATAATTTCTCTCTGTAAAAAGCAAAATGCATCGAATGTTCTAGCCAATTTATATTTTTCCAGTTATGATGGACGTCAATAGTAGATATTACTAGATATCAACGGCAAATACTACCCATAATCCTCAAAACCTCTCCATTCCCTCATACTCTGAAAACATATGACTATAGATCACATTATCATGATAATCTGTATTATGAACACGAGACAGCAAAATAGCTGATAGATGGCAGGGCAGTCAGGATGACTAACATTCAAGTCTTACTTCTGATAGACACACACTACATGAACCTGGGGAAGTCACTTAACCTTTTAGTAGTCCCCTCAAACACTCAAAGACTAGAAGTTGCAGAGGTGGCTAAGTAGTGCAGTGAATAGAGCACTGGCCCTGGAGTCAGGAGGACCTGAGTTCAAATCCAGCCTCAGACACAACACAAGAACTAGCCATGTGACCTTGCACAAGTCACTTAATCCCAACTGCCCTCCAAAAAGCCCCCCAAAAAAAACTAAAAAGAAAAAAAAAACTAGAAATTGCAAAAGGGTTACCATCTGCATTGGGAACTTCCTACCCCAATATAATTCAAGGTCTACACAAAATTTAAAACTATATATACTAGTTTGCAACTTGGAAATTCCAGGACTTTTCCTTATAATTATTATTTGAAATAATAGCAATATTCATATAGTATTTAAAGATTTTTGAAATATTTGCTCAAACAAAATCTTATGAAATATCTACAAAGTTGCAAATAACATAATTAGCTTTTTCATAATTTACCTTTTCAAGAAGAGATGAGTTTTCCCTCTTTGTCAACTCAAGTTCATTCTCCAGATTTGCGTAAGAACTTTGCAGAGCTTCTAAACTGTCGGACAAAGTTTCATTCTTGGATAATTCTTGGATCTTTTGTTGTAATTCTAATGTAAGATTTTCCAGCTGTGATTTTTCTTTCTCCAGGACTTGCTGCTCTGCCTCCATCTGGGTGAACATAGAGGAAAGCTTTCTGAGGTCTTCAACTTGCTTTTGAAGTATTCTGTTTTCTTCCACTGCCTTCTCTAATTTCTGTTTGTTGCTTTCCATTTCTTGAATAAGGTCATTCATAGAAGATTTAAGAACAGCATTACTATTTTTGTTCTCTTCAAGCTGCTGCAGCAAATGAATTTTCTCATTTTTTAGACAATCTACTTGACAATTTAGATCCTGCTCTTTAATTTTACATATATTGTGTTCTTTATGTAAAGATTCTATTTTCTCATTGAGATCATTCAACTGTTTTTGAAGCAACTCTATTGTATGCTTGGATACTTCTTTAGATCTTCTGTTTTCCTCTTCTTTTTCTTCCAGTAGGCTTTCGTATGAAATATTTAACATTTTCAGTTCTGCCATTTGACCCTGCTTTTCTTGTAGTTCTTTCAAAATGTTTTCTTTTTCTGACGATAAGGAAATAATTTCAGTTTCCAAGCATTTTAGATTTTTGTTCATCTCTTCTAATTCAGACATTTGACCCTGCTTTTCTTGCAACTCCTTTAACATGCTTTCTTTTTCTAACCTTAATGCAGCAATTTCAGGTTCCAAACACTTTAGCTTTATGGTCACCTCTTCTAATTCACAAATGAGATCTTTTTTTTCTTGCAGCTCCTTCAACATGCTTTCATTTTCTGACCTTAATGAAGCAATTTCAGGTTCCAAAGACTTTAGACTTTTGGTCAACTCTTCTAAATTAGACACCTGACCTTGCTTTTCTTGTAGTTCTTTCAAAATATGCTCTTTTTCTGATGATAAAGAAAAAACTTCATTTTCCAAACATTTTAGGTTTTTATTCAACTCTTCTAATTCACATAGCTGCCTCAACAGATTTTCTTTTTCTGATGTTAGAGAACCAACTTCAAATTCCAAGCACTTCAGTCTTTTGGTCAATTCAGACACTTGACTCTGCTTTTCTTCTAACTCCTTTGACATGCTTTCTTTTACTAACCTTAAGGAAACAACTTCAGTTTCCAAACATTTTAGGCTTATATTCATCTCTTCTAATTCACAAATCTGACGCTGATTTTCTTTTAAATCTTTCAACATTGTTTCTTTTTCTAACCTTAAAGTAGCAATTTCAGGTTCCAAACATTTTAGGTTTATAGTCATCTCTTCTAATTCACAAATATGACCTTGTTTTTCTTTCAAATCCTTCAACATGTTTTCCTTTTCTGACCGTAAAGAAGCAATTTCAGGTTCCAAAGACTTCAGACTTTTGGTCAACTCTTCTAAATCAGACACTTGACCCTGCTTTTCCTGTAGTTCTTTCAAAATATTTTCTTTTTCTGATAATAAGGAAACATTTTCTTCTTCCAAACATTTTAGGTTTTTAGTTGATTCTTCTAATTCACACAGCTGTTTCAATAGATTTTCCTTTTCTGATGTCAGAAAAGCAGATTCTGTTTCCAAACTCTTTAGACTTTTGGTCAACTGTTCTAATGCAGACACTTGACTCTGCTTTTCTTCTAACTCCTTCAACATGTTTTCTTTTTCTAACCTTAAAGCAGCAATTTCAGGTTCCAAACATTTTAGCTTTATGGTCTCCTCTTCTAATTCACAAATGAGATCTTTTTTTTCTTGCAGTTCCTTCAATATGTTTTCCTTTTCTGACCTTAAAGAAGCAATTTCAGGTTCCAAAGACCTTAGATTTTTGGTCAATTCTTCTAAATCAGACATCTGACCTTGCTTTTCTTGCAGTTCTTTCAAAATGTGCTCTTTTTCTGATGATATGGAAATAACTTCATTTTTAGTCGACTCTTCTAATTCACACAGCTGCCTCAACAGATTTTCTTTTTCTGATGTTAGAGAACCAACTTCAGATTCCATGCACTTCAGACTTTGGGTCAACTGTTCTAATTCAGACACTTGATTCTGCTTTTCTTCTAACTCCTTTGACATACTCTCTTTTGCTAACCTTAAGGAAACAACTTCAGTTTCCAAACATTTTAGGTTTACATCCATCTTTTCTAATTCACAAATTTGATCATGTTTTACTTGCAGTTCCTTCAACATACTGTCTTTTTCTAATTTTAAAGAAGCAACTTCAGATTCCAAGCATTTTAGACTTTTAGTCATTTCTTCTAAGTCAGATACCTGATTTTGCTTTTCCTGTAACTCCCTTGATAGGTTTTCTTTTTCCGACTTTAAGGAAACAAATTCAGTTTCCAAACATTTTAAGCTACTGATAAGCTTTTCTAATTCAGACACTCGATCTTGTCTTTCTTGTAGGTTTTTCAAAACATTTTCTTTTTCTAACCTTAAGGTGGTAAGTTCTGAATCTAAGCATTTTAGCATTTGGACTAATTCTCCTAATTCAGAGATTTGATAATGATTTTCTTGTAATTCTCTCAGTGTATTTTCTTTTTCTGATCTTAAGAAAACAACTTCTGTTTCCAAACATTTTAGAGTTTTAATCAACTCTTCTAACTGGTAAACTTGATCTTGCTTTCCTTTTAAGTCTTTCAATATATTTTCTTTTTCTGACCTTAAGGCAACAACTTCTATTTCTACACATTTTAAGTTTTCAATCAATTCTTTTAATTCACATACTTGATTCTGATTTTCTTGCAGTTCTTTCAATACATTTTCTTTTTCTGACCGTAAGGAAACAACTTCAGTTTCTACACATCTCAAGGTTTCACTCAATTCTTCTAAGTCAGACAGTTGTCTTTGCTTTTTGTGCAATTCCTCTGATATATTTTCTTTTTCTGACCTTAAAGAAGTAACTTCATTTTCCAAACACATTAGAGATTTGGTCAACTCTTCTAATTCAGATACTCTATTTTCCTTTTCTTGTAGTTCTTTCAAAATAATTTCTTTTTCTGACCTTAAAGCAAAAAGCTCGGATTTTAAACAATTTAAGGTTTGAGTCAACTTTTCTAATTCAAATACCTGACCTTCATTTCCTTGTATGTCTTTCATTGTGTTTTCTTTTTCTGATCTTAGAGAAAAAACTTCAGTTTCAACAAATTTTAAGCTCTGGGCCAACTGTTCCAATTGTGACACCTGACCTTGCTTTTCTTGTAACTCTTTCAATATATTTTCTTTTTCTGTCCTTAAAGCAATGATTTCTGTTTCTAAACATTTTATGGTTTGGGCCAACCCTTCCAATTCAGACTGTTGACCTTGATTTTCTGTTAATCCATTCAACCGATTTTTTTCTGACGTTAAAGCAAATAATTCCAAATTTGAACATTTTAGATCTTTGGTTAATTCTTCCATTTGTGTTTTCAGTGTTTCTAACTCAGACTTCGCATTCTCAGCATCAAGAATCACTGCTTCTTGATTTTCTTCTGACATCTGCAATTCTCTTTCAAGTGCTTCAATTTTGTCCTTAAATGCATCAGTGTTACGTTCACTTTCCTTCAGCTTTTCTATAACATAGTGTTTTTTCTTTTCATCAGCCTCTATGCGGATTTTTAATTTTTCTATGCCGTTTCTCAGCTGATGTACTTCTTCTTGTGTTGAATTCAATCTTGCTGCAATCTCACCTTTTTCAATTAGAGAACTCTCTAAAACCTTAGAAAGGTTTGCATTTTCTGCTTCTGATTCACTCAACCTGGATTTCAGGTTTTCTGATTCTCTTATAAAAAGCTCTTTCTCATTGGTCAATTGACTGATTTCATTTTTCAAGTCATCTTTTACCAAACTAAGTATCTGTGTATCCTTCTCTAAACTCTGAACCTGTTCCTGGAGATGATCTTTGTCTTTTAAAAGCTGGTTTACATCAGATGACATAGTCCGAAAGAGTTGTGTTTTCTCTCTTACCTCAGACTCCATTGTTTCTATATGTTGCAGGGATTCCTTTTGATCTGACTCCAACACTTCGATTTTTTCCTTCAATTTTTCACATATTTCTTCTATTTGCATTTTTTCCCTTAACAGAATGTCTAGTTCTCCACTAAGGTGGTTTTTCTCAGATATAACGAGAGAAAGTTGTTCTTCAAGGTTAGATACCATTTTCTGTTTGTTATCATTATCTTTTTCTAAACAGAGCTTCTTTCTTTGAAGACCTTCCAAGTCAGCTTCAATGCAGAAAGCATGATTTTCAATATTAATCTTTTCAGATTTTACCCTCTTCAGTTCATTTTCAGTTTTAAGAAATCGTTCATGCCAGTCTTTATTCACCATTGCTATATCATCTCCAATATCTGTAGTGTCTGTGAATATAGCTTTGCATGGTCTTGAGCCAGAACTTAAGTTTTCCAAAGATGTTACTCCCTGAAGTAATTGCTGATTATCATAAGAGAGTGATTCCAGTTTCTCACTCAGATCTGATTTTTCTTTTTGAAGTTCCTGAATGACTTTTTCTAATTCTGTACACATGCATATTTTAGCAGTTAATTCAGTCTTTTGTAAACCCAGCTTGGAGTCTAATTCTTTGATTTCACTGAGTAATGTATCAACTTTTTTATTACTTTCCTTTAAGTCATGGAGTAACTTCAAGTTTGTATTTGAAGTCTTTTTCACCTGCATTTGTAGATTCTGAATGAGCACCTGATTTTCTGGGAAATCCATAGATGCCGAATTATCATTACTAGAAAATGATAATTCATGAATGTATTCTGAATTGTTTGGAGTTTTATCTGATGAATTTCTATGTTCATTTTCTAAGTTCAGTTCCCTGGAACATATTGCTGCAGAGGTGACACCATCAATTTCAGCTATTTTCTCACACTGCAAATTTAAGGTTTGTTGAACATTTTGCTCACAAACATGTAGTCTGTCACTCTTAATTATCTTTTCATCAATGAACGAAACATATTCTGATTTATCTGAGACACTGTTTTCTTGGTCATTCTTAATTGCCTGTAATTACAATGAGAAAGTATTTTATTTTCACAAACAACAAAAGTAGGCTAGAAAATTAAGTTCCAGTTATATTTTTCCATAATGAGGAAGGTTAAAATGCAATTTTTCTCTTACCCACCTCCCAAACTGTTCCTCAACTTCCCATTAGGAGTGTCAAAGCAATCACTTTAAATGGTATATTTTTATTTAAGGTAGATATATAAAACTTCTGTTTTCCTGTACAAAAATAATGGCAGGCAAATTCCAACCTATTCAATCTTTCACTTGGTAGATATTATTTTACCTTAGTTTCAACTATTGGGGCGGCTGCATGGCACAGTGAATAGAGCACCGGCCTTGGAGTCTGGAGGACCTGAGTTCAAATCTGGCCTCAGACACTGAACACAAAAAATTAGCCATGTGACTTTGGGCATGGGCAAATCACTTAATCCCAATTGCCCTACCTTCCCCCTCCAAAAAAGCAGAAAAAAAAAATATCAGTTATTTTGAAACAAAAATCAATGTTTAAAATATATCTGAAAGTAGCAAATGAGTGTTTTAAGCAGGAAAAACTAAATTAGATACACCACAGTAAACTAACCAGGCAAAAATTTTCAAACACATATACTAATTACAAGGAATTCTTTCTTAATTGCTGTAATTCTAAAATATAACATTCTTCCTGAAAAGTCACAGGGGTCACCTCCATCACATAACTTTGTATTTTCATGCCAAATTTATATCAAACACATACTTGCTAATATTATTAACCAACATCATTCAAAAACTATGTCATTAGTATTTTTAATCAAATTTACACAATATAAAAATGAAATCTTAATGTTTAGCCAGTCACCTACAAGACACATTAAGTTATCACCACTGATGTGATCTAGCAAATGATTCCCAACAAGCATTAACTCCTGTAAGTTTCAAATAATTTGTTTCATTTAAAATATAATCACCATGGAACTAATTAACATTGGGCAGAATATGACTATACAATCACTACCTCACAAATGGTGAATAACGTGTTCATTCCTTCAAGTTCATGTTCAAACATTATAATATTGCTAAAAAGCAGGCACTGTCAATAGTTCCATGTACAGTATGGTTGTGATAATGCCAACCACTATAGTAATTTGCTAAAAACAAGAATTACATAAATTTGTTTTCCTGAAATAATGATTTTTTAAAGAAGTTTTAAATAATATAAGAATTTAACTAGGTTTATTTTGGTTTTGTATTTAGGAAATCTTTCACCATCATACTGGATTTAATGTAACATAAAGACTTTTTTCCTTTGAACATCAGTAGCTATAGTAGGGGGAAACAAGCTTGTTGAATATACTTACATCTTCACCTTCAGCAATAAGGAATGAACGGGAACTTAAATCAAGACCCTGAAGCTGAAGTCTAGCTACTTCAAGTTGAAGTGACAAGTACTCAGTCTGTTTCTTTTCTGCAGCCAACTTTGACTCCATTTCCACTGTCACACTTGCCAGCTTTTGTTGCCACTGTTCATTTTCTGATAAATACTGCTCTCTGAGAGATTCTAGCTCTCTCCTTTCAGAACCTATGAGTTGTTTAAGCTCTTGAATCTCTTTATCTTTCATAATCTCTTGACTTTGATATTTGTCTTCTAGATTCTTCAGTGACATCTGGTAAGTTTGGCAAAGTGTCTCAAACTCTTCAATATTCAAACTCGAATCAGATCTAGCAATTTTCTTAATCATGCAGTCTACCACAGGACTGCTAGAAGAGGCTTCCTCTATATTAGCACTGGACTGATTATCTAAAATATTCTCTTCTAAACTGCTCAATGAGGATATTTCTCTTGTTTCTTCAAATATGTCCTTATAAAAAGAAGATTCCACAAAACTTGTAAGATTGGGTATTTCATTCATACAAGAAGATGATAATGATTCACTCACTTCTAGTGCAAATTCTTCTTTACCAGGAGTATGCTGCTTCATCAAATCACTTTGTAGGTTTTTAAGATTCATTGACAATACAGAATTTTCAGCCTTTAGCGTGTCAGTGTAAGAACGTAGCTCTGACAACTTGGAGCTCATAGAGCAGTGCTGTTCATATAAAATTCTGTGCTCAACTAGTAAAGATGAAAATTTTTCTTGTAACTCAACAAAATGCATTTGAACTTCTTTGTTTGATAGTTTCAAATGTTCATAGTCACCACCATCTTCAATACTGCCCTCTAGAAGCTTTAAGCAAATAGACTTTGGTTCATTATACTGTGCCCCAGATTCATCTTTACCATTCTCTTCAGTAAGATCACCAGGAAGGTCATTATTTTCATTATTTAGTGTTTTAACTTCATTTACTAGTTTTTCTACTTTTTCTGCCATTTTGGTAGTTGCTAAGATACATTCTGATTTTGAATCATTCAGCTCAGATGCTAGTTCTAACTTTTCAATTTGTAGAATCTCACACATCTTCTCTAACTCATTTAGTTTATTTACTGCAGTCTGCAATGAAGTCATCAATTGTGTATTATCATTTTGGCTCGTTGATAGTTCATGTAGAACTGAAATATACCTTTCGTCCATTTCTCTTTTACAATCTTCATTGTTGTTAGTTCCAAATGACACATCATTTTGCTTGGTTTCCATTACCTTTGAATCCCTAGTTTCTAACTCCTTTCTAAGCATTTCTAATTCTTGCTTTAAGACCTCTTTCTCCTGTTCACTTTCCTTAAGTCTTAGTTCCATATGTTTGACAACTTTCTCAAGTTGTATCATTTGTACATTGTGAGTATTTAGAGAACAGTCTTTAGCTTCAAGATTCAAATGAAACATTTCAGCTTGAACCATCTTAAAATTATCTAATTCATTCCCATTTTCATTTGAAGATTCACTGATTTGTTCAGAAGCTGGGCTGCCAATAAGAACCAATTCATTCCTTTGCACATCTTTAATCTTAACCAATTTCATCAATCGATCATACTCTTGCAGCAAGATGTGGTATTGTTCCTGTATTTTGCTTTTTTCACACTTAAAATCTGAAATTTCTTGTCTTAAGCCATCCGCTTCAATCTTTGACCTATTTTGAATAGCTGCAATTTCAGCTCTCAGTTCACATTGTACTGCCTCCATCTCATGAATTAATTTCTCATTATTTTCCTCAGCAAGGGCTAGCTTGCCTATATAATCTTCACGTTCTCTTGCAAAAGCTCCTTCCAGGTCTTTTAATTCATTATTTATGCTTTCACGAACACGAAGACTAGCACCATGTTTACTTAAGATACATTTCAATTCTGTGTTCTTTTCCTCCATTAACCTGTATTTTTCTTTAAGAAGTTCAAATCCCTTTTCAGCTTCTTCACATCTCTTTACCAAAAGAAGCTCTTCCTCTTTGTTTCTATCAGACAGCTCTAAAATATTTTTCTCCCTTTCAATTAAGCAATGTGTAAAATCGCAATTTTTTTGTATTAAGTTCATTTTTTCTATATTTAAAATTGCATTAATTTCCTTGAGATTCCTATTTTCTTGGGTCAGTTCTTCAATTTCTCTCTTGTTCTGAAAGAGAAGTGAATTAATTTCCTCTTTCTCAGAACTCAGGGTTTCAGACATCAACTGCTGCTCCTTTACTAACTCTTCAAGTAATCGGTTATTGATTTTTAAATCTTCAGTCTCTGTTTGTCCAGATTCCCGTTGTTCACTATTCATTTGAAACTGCTTATCCACAAAACTTTCATGCATATGTTCTGTTTTAATCAGATTTTCTTCTGTTTGACCTTTGATTTCCATTAACTCTTCACAATGTTTTTGTAAGTCTGAGTTCATCTGCTTTTGAGACTCTACTGAAAGCTCAAATGAAGAAACTTCATGTTGTAGTACAGCTGCACTTTTTATACTCTGGTCTTCTAAATGTAATTTAATTTTTTGATCTCCCCCTTCTACAGGTAGACTGCCCTGAATTTCAAGTATATTTGTTAAAGAATTGTTCAATATTGGCTGGTCTAAAATGATAAGATCCCCACAGTGAACATCACTTGTCATTTGAGAAATATTTTTGGATTTTACTAGATTATTGATCTTTTCATACTGTATACACAATTCTTCATAACGCTGATCTTTCCCCAGCATTTCACTGGACATTAACTGTAGTTTTTGCTTTAGATGTTCAACTTCCTCAGTTATCTGAATTATTTTCCAAGAAAGATTTTCTATTTCCTTTTTATATTTTTGATCTGAGCATTCAGCTTTTAGCTGCAGTTCATCATAAGCTCTTTTCTGTGCTTCTAATTCCACATTTTTCCCTTCTACTACATCCTGAAGACTTCTGATCTCCAAGCCCAAGTTTTCTTTTTCAGTTTCCATTATTTTGAAGTTTTCATCAGCATCATGATTTTTCATCTGCTGAGTCTTCAGACATATTTCCAAATGATTAATTTTGCTTTGCAAGCCTTCCTTTTCCAATGAAAGCTGATTAAAAAGTTGTTCTTTCTCACTTTTCCACTGAGAAAATAGGATTGTCTGCTTTTTTAGTTCTTCACATTCCTTCTCCTTTACTCCCAAGGTACTAAGTAACTCTTCTGACTCCCTCTCTGTTCTGCTTAATTTATCATTTAGCTGTTCAATATGATGTTCCCTTTTTTTCAGCAGATCTTGAGAACATTCCCGTTGCTTTTCTAGGTCGGCCACTACGAGTTTCAGTTTCTCCACAGTCAAAGATTTTTCCTCTTGATTTATTTTTTCTTGAAGAGCTTTTAAAGCTTCCTCTTGAGTGGCATTCTTATCTAAAAAACATAACATCTTTAATTATAATCTATGGAACAATAAATTTATATATGGCAGGTTACAATGAATTACCCACTACCTATATACTTTTCTAAACTAATCTGAACTCATTATTTAAGAAACAAAGAAATAAAATGAGACTATAGCAAAGCCAGGAAGGGATCATCCCATTTCCTAATGCATATTGTTCCCATAATTTCTTCTGCTTTTTCTTAAACATAACTTGAAAGGTTAATACTGTTCCCACCATTCTGAGACAGAAACTGCTAGATTTACCTGTAACTACTCAGAACAAACACAAATTCAAACATGGCATATGGTTATCATAATATGGGGGCAACTAAATGGCACAGTGGATAGAGTCCCATGCCTGGAGTCAGGAAGACACATCTTTTAAAGTTTAACTCTGGCATCAGATACTACTAGCTGTGTGACCTTGGGCAAGTCATTTAACCCTATTTGCCTCAGTTTCCTCATCTGGAAAATGAGCTGGAAAACCACTACAGTATCTTTGCAAAGAAAATCCAAAATGGGGTCACAAAGAGTCAGACATCACTGCAAAACAATTCAACAATAAATCTTAACATGGCACCAGAAAAAAGAAAACAACTATAATGGGGGGAAGCTCCCATATTACCCCAAATAACTTTTATTTTATAGCTGGGAAAATAGTGGCAAGAGGTCTTTGATGCATGATACCACTCCAGTCTGTTTTTGGAAATGGTAATAGCAAACTACATGAGTTTCTTTTCCTTTTAGTTTTTCATTAAGAAAAAGAGATAATTGATATTTATATACCAGCTGTTGTTCTGAAAATAGAGAAGATGAAAGTTCTTTTCAGAAGCAATGAAATAATTTAAATTCAGAATAGTTAGATATAAATATTGTGAAGTTCATAGAAAAATATAATCTCAATCAGTAAATATGAGGTAATCAAATAAAAATAAGTATATATGAATAAGGTATGGCAAATATATACAAACAAAAAATTAAACTGTAAATTCAGGTGTGATTAAGGGAACATTACTTGGCTGCAAAAATCATTAAATCAAGTAAGAAATCTAAGACGGCTTGGGAAACAAGAGAGTTAAATAAAAGTTGGTTATAAGTATTAGAATGAAAATTAGGGTAAACTGAAGCACAAACATCTGAGCACATTCAGTTTAGCGGTAAGGCTAACGATTACCAAAAGGAGCTTCTCAGATCCTTAACAAGCCAAAAGACCCCTAATGAGGGGAACCACTTTCTGTTATAGACAAAAGGAAAAGCCTTTTCTGTAAAGACCCAGAATAGAAAGCTGCATCATAGATGGGGAAAACAGTATGACTTATACAATCTGAAGTATCACAGGTGTGATGAACAAGATGATTAACTGTAAGTTAGAAATGAGGGACCGGAAACAAACCCTCCTTCCATACTGTTACTAAGAAAGTCCATTGCCTGTTGAGACCATAGGCAAGGACAGTTTAGTGATAATGGACAAGACTTCCTGAGATAACAGACCCAATTCCTCTGCATTCACCAGCATCCTTTAAGAAAACAGATTTCTCTGACACGAGAATAGAACAATAATTAGCAGGAGAGAGATGTCAACTTTTAAACATAGTTCAGAGACAATAAATGATTTCCAAGAAAGACGGATTTCCAAACTTAACTCTAAGATAAATGAAACGTGATGGGCAGTTAAAAATGTCACACATGATACAGAATGAAGTCAATAAAAAAAAATGAAGTCAATAAAAAAAGAGAATCAATTTGATTTCCCCAATTTTCATAAGAAAAACTGTAATGAAAGATGAAATGAATAGTCTTGATGTAACTAATGCACTTGAGACATAAAAAGCAGTATTGTGGGGAAAGTGATTTACTAACAATATAGTTCTGTTCGGAAGATTTGATCATTTTGCTTTCAAAGAACTATAAATCAGTCATTTGGGGAAAGTTAATTTAAAATAATCCCAACTGTCATAACATAAATTGTTCAAATAAATTACATATAAAAATGTGCACGAAAAGTCTTCCCTACTCCTAACCAAAAACCAAGGACATTATCCAAGGCAAACTTTAACAGTTTACTTCATATCTCCAGGATAGTCAGAGAAGATCTACATCTTCTTAGTGAAAACAACATCTTAGATACCAAGTACTTAAACAATCATTCAATTTACCTTTCATTTCTTCTGCAAGATTCTGATTCTGCTTTAGACAATTTTTGGTTTTCTTGAGTTCTTCCTCCAGCTGGTACACTTCTTTTGTTCTTTTATCTAACTGATGGCTGAAAAGTTGTTTTTCCTGCCTCAGTTCCTAAAATATTGATAATAAAATTTAATGGAAAATGGAAAAAAAAAGTATTTTCTAAAAGAACATAAGAAATTAATTCTTAGGGAGCAATAATATGGGCACGGAAGGCTGAAATAACAGCTGCTACCTTGGTGAGGTATTGGGATATGAAATTGTGACTAATGGATACCAAAACTCAATTAAAAAAAAAAAAAAACTTTTAAGTTATGCTCCTTAATGAAGGCAGATGCTTTAATTTAAACAGTAAGCCTTAAGAATAGAAAGGAAAGGTAAACATAGGGCATGCAAACTAATGGCATGGAAACTGATGACAGGTCTTTTCTCCTCTACATGGTACCACAGAAAAAAATGCTGGCTATCTGAACTTTCCTTATGTGATACAAAGAATACAAATGGAAAGGTGCTCAAAAGGCAAACATCACAGATATTCCTAAATACATATACATCCCATAATTTCATTGCAAAACATTGCTTTATGTTGCTTATATTCATTTGGGGAAAAAATAAAATTTAGCAAAAACTGGTAAAATTCTGTCCTCAAAACCTGTATGTGGGAATCACTAAGTAAGTGAAATTACCCAATCACAATGTTATTTTGGTACTTTGTTAAATAGAGATCCTTTGAGAGCTATGGAAAGACAGACACACAAATATATAGTTGTAAGGCTTTGAATTAGTCTAATAATTACTAAAAATAATTTGTAATTAAGAAATAAAAGCAGTTTGGTTAAAGTATTCATATCCCTTGAACCAGAGATTCTACTGCCAGGAATCTACTTCTCCAAGGATATCAAATATAGGAAGGTCTATTATATACCAAATATTTATAGCAGAAATCTGATGTCAGCAAAGTACTGAGAATGAAGGGGGTGTCAATATAACGAGCAATGTCTAAACAAATTTTGGCATATGAATAACAGAACATTATTGTGCTATACAAAACTAAAGAAATTCAGAGAAACAAGGGATGATTTTTGTAAAGAGATTCAAAGTAAAAAGAAATAGGAAAATGATATACAGAAGTAGTACAATAAAAGTTCAAAAAATAAAACTTAATACTGTAGAGTTATAAGAATTTTATGCCCCTACTTTTCTCTGGACATATAAGTTTTTTATAATAAATATTTTATGATGAGATATCGTGAATTTTTCTGAAAGTCTATCACAAAAATAAATTCTGAAGGCTAAGTATGAGATGCAATGTACATTAATGGATAGAAGCTTCCTCCAGAATCCGCAAGACCAAGATTCAAATGTCCATTATGACATATATTGACTGTGTAACAATGGTTAAATCATATAACTAAAATGGCAGTTACAAAAGACTTGAGTTAAAGAAGAGGTAATTTCATATCATGATAGACATCCAAACCAAAGGTCCCCACACACTGATAAAAATGCAAAATTCCGGGCTGTTGTTGTTTTGGCTTTTTTGATTATGGCAGTGGGTTAACCAATGGAATAGATGAGACATATAATAGATAATAGTAAATGACCACAGCAAACTACTGTTTTATAAACCCAAAGGTCCAAATTACTGGAGCAAGAACTCATGATTTGATAAATTTGCTGGGAAAATTAGAAAGAAGACTGGAAGAAACTAGGTATAGACCAACATCTCACACTGTATACCAAGATAAGGTTAAAATGAGTACATAATTTGGACATAAAGGGTGATATCATAAGCAAATTAGGGAAGCATGGGAGAAAAAACTACCTGTCAGATCTACAGATGAAGAAAAAGTTCATAACTAAACAAGAAGTAGAGAGGATCACAGGAGGTGAAATGGTTCATTTTAATTACATTAGATTAAAAGGAGTTCCCACCAAAATATAAAATTTTAAATGCAGCCATAATTAGAAAGAAAACAAGAAACTGGAAAAAAAACTTCTGGCAACATTCTCTAGTAAAGGTCTTATTTCCCAAATATAACAGAGACAAATTTACATGAGTCATTCCTCAACTGTTCACTGGCAAAAGGATGAGTTCAATCATTAGTCAAATGAAAAAATACACTAAATCATTAAAAATTTAAGGAAATGCACATTATAACAACTCTGAGGGACCATCTCACATTCATCAGGTTAGCCAAGATGAGAGAAAAAGAAAAAAACAGATGATAGAGGGGATATGGAAAACTAGACACTAATATACTGCTGGTGGTGCTGTGAACTAGTACAAGCATTCTGAAGAACAATATATAATTATGCCCAAAGGGTTATAAATCTGTGCATACCTTTTGACCCAGCAATACTAGGTCTGTAGCCCCACCCCCACCCCAAAAAAAATTAGTGGAAAAGTACCCATATATACAAACACATCTATAGCAGATCTTTTTGTGGTGGCAAACAAGTGGAAATTGAGATGTCCATCAATAGGGGAATGGCTAAACATGTGTGTGAGCTTGTGTGTGAGATTGTGATGGAATAGTATCATGTTATAAGAAATGATGAAAGATGACTTCAGAAAAACTTAGGAAGACATGTGAACTGATGCAAAGTGAAGTAAGCAAAAGCAGGAGAACACTGTACCACTGCAAAAGCAATATTGCATGATGATCAGCTGTTAATGACTTATTCTTAACAATACAATGAGCCATGAAAATACCAAAGGACTCATGATATAGAATGCTATCCACCTCCAGAAAAGAAATTGATAAACTATGTGCAGATTGAAGGTATTATCTTTCCCTTTCCTTTTTTTTTTTTTTTTTTTTTGCCTTTTTTCCCTCCCTGCAACAAGGCTAATGTGAAAATTATTTTGCAATTCCACATTTATACTGGGTATAGTATTTCTTTGGAGGGAGGAAATTCTAAGCTAGAAATAAGTCCATTAGTTGAGTCCATTAGCTGCATTTATAGAAAATGGTTTGTTAAAATATAAACATAAAATTAATAAGGACATGTAGATATAGATTCTATTTCTGTATAATCTTGTTTATGGTGCCCAGGTGGTAAAAGTTGGCTTATATGACCATGAAACAGAAAGCACCAAATACTTCGTATTTCTTCAGCATACTTTCCATGTTTTTTTATCATGATGCTTAGTTTTTCAATTAATTTTTATTATTTATAATAGTTTTTTCCCCAAATACATATCAAGACAAATTTTAGCATTCATTTATACAAAACTGTGAGTTCCAAATTTTTCTCCCTCCCTAACCCTCCAAAATATGGTTGGAAATTTGATACGTGTGCTATCATGTAAAACATAATTTCATATTAATCAGTTGTGAAAAGATACATTTCAAAAGGAAAAAAAAAACATGAAAAAGAATAAAGTGAAAAAAGTATGCTTCAATCTATTATTCAGAGTCCATCAGTCCTTTGTCTGAATCTAGATAGCATTTTCCTTCCTGAGTCCTTTGTCTTGCTGAGAGGAGCAGATTCATAGTTGATCATCACACAATGTTGCTAATACTGTGTATGTTTTCCTGGTTCTACTCATTTCACTTTATATCAGGTAGTACCAATCTTTCCAAGTTTTTCTGAAATTGGCCTGTTTATCATTTCTTATTGCACAATTGCATTCTATTAGATTCACAGAGCATGGCTTATTCAGTCTTTCCCCAATTGATGGGCATCCCCTCCATTTCTAGTATTTTGTCATCATGATAAGGGTTACTATAAATATTTTTGCATATTGAGACTCTTTTCTCTTTTTTATGATATCTTTAAGATAGAAAACTAGTTGTAGTTTTTCTGGATCAAAGAGTATACAGTTTTATACCCCTTTGGGAATAGTTCCAAATTGCTCTCCAGAATAGTTGGATCAGTTCACAACTCTACCAACAGTGCATACTGTCTTGACTTCCCCACATCATCTCCAGCATTATTTTCCTTTTCTGTCATATTAACCAATCTGATAGGTGTGATGTGGCACCTCAGAGTTGTTTTAATTTACATTTCTCAATCTAAATCAAAAGTGATTTAGAGTATTTCTTCATATGCCTATATATAGTTTTGATTTATCTGAAAACTACCTGTTTGTGTCCTTTGACCATTTATCAATTGGATAATGGATTTTATTCTTATAAATTTGATTCAGTTCTCTAAATATGAGTAATGAGATGATTATCAAAAATACTTGCTGTAAAGATTGTTTCAGGCAGCTAGGTGGTGCAGTGAACAGAGCACCGGCCCTGGAGTCAGGAGGACCTGAGTTCAAATCCAGCCTCAGACACTAAACACAAAAAACTAGCCATGTGACCTTGGGCAAGTCAATCCTAACTGCCCTACCTTCCCCCCTCCAAAAAAGAAAAAAAAAAAAAAACACAAAAAAACTTCAAATCCAGCCTCAAACACTTAACACAAAAACTAGCTGTATGATCTTGGGCAAGTCACTTAATCCCAACTGCCCTCCTAAATGTTTAAAAAAAAAAATTGTTTCCCAGCTTTCTGTATTTCTTCTAATCTTGGTTGCATAGGTTTTGTTCTTGCAGAAGCTTTTAAATTTTCTTTCCCCATTTAATCTGTTTATGCTTCCTTTGGATCTTGATACTGGAGATCAAATTTTTTTGTTCAGTTCTGGTCTTATCCTTATGAAAGCTTTGAAATCCTTCTATTTTGCTGAATGTCCACTTTTTTTCCCCTTCAAGTATTATGTTCAATTTTGCCAGGTAGGTGATTGTTGGCTGTAGTCCTAGCTCCTTTGCCTTCCAGAATATCATGTTCCATGACTTACAGTCTTTTAATGCTGCAGCTGCCAAGTCCTGTATGATTCTGACTGTGGCTCTCTGATACTTGAACTGTTTCTTTCTGGCCTCTTGCAGGACTTTTTTCCCCCTGATGTGATAGTTCTGTAATTTGGCTATGATGTTCCTTACAGTCCTGAATCTATTTTACAGGTCAGTTGCTTTTCCAATTAACTATTTTATTTTACATTTTCTTCTATTTTTTTTCTTTCTTTTGAATTTGTTTAATTCTTGCCATCTCATAGAGTCATTAGCATCTATTTGCCCAATTCTAACTTTTAAGGAGTTGTTTTCCTCGATTTTTACACTTCCTTTTCCATTTGGTCAGTTCTACTTTTTAAGCAGCTGTTTTCTTTTTCCAAGCTGTTGACTCCTTTTTTCATAATTTTCTTGCACCACCTCATTTCTTTTCCCAATATTTCTTCTACATATCATATTATTTTTAAGTTCCTTTTTGAGATCCTCCATGAGTTCTTTCTGGGCTTAAGACCACTTCCATTTTCCTTTGGTATTTTGCCTATAGGTGTTTTCACAGTTGTCCTCTAACTTCACACCTTCATCTTCCCTGTCACCATAATAACTTTCTGTGGTCATATTCTTCCTTTTTGTTTTTTGCTCATCTTTTTTCCTTTCTTTTAAATTTGAGCTCTGCTCCCAGGGTGTCTGTCTGTCTCAGGCTTCTTATGAAAGAGGTGGCAAGTCCTATTTACCTGGTGCTGTGCTGATGCCCACAGGGAACCTTCACATCTGATGCTGCTTTGAGGGGATGTAGTGACTGATGGTTAGTGCTACTGGAGGCTATAGGGGGTCTGGTCACTTACCTGATCCTGAGCTGTGGTGCTAGCGTCTGATGTGTTCTGAGTAGGTGGGGTGTTTCTATGTTTCCCTGGGGCTATGTTGAAGTATGTGGAGGGAGTCCAACACTGGTAGCTGCCTACTTCCTTAGGCATCTGTAGGGCTGGCCTCTACCTGTTTGGCCAGGGCTATAGCGAAGCATGTGGAGGTCTGGCCAATAGAACTTGCCTGTTTGCTCAGGGCTATGCTGAAGCACGCAGGGGTTATCAGAGTTCAGAGCCTGCCAGTTCCCCTGGCTATGCTAAGGCACCTGGGGGGGTCCTGGTGTTGGCAGGTGCTCCACCACACTGCGGCTCAGGATTTACCACCAGTTTGCTGAGGTACAGCTTGCTGCTCATTTGCTAGAATGCTTCCTGTCTTGCACTACACTCACCTTTTACCTGAGTGAGACAGACCTGTCTTGCCAATCTTCCAAGTTTCTTGGGCTAAAAGATTGCTTCACCCTGTCTTTTTGCTGGTTCTGCTGTTCCAGAATTAGTTTTGGGGCACTGTTTTATGTTTCTTTGGATATGAATATGGGAGAGTTACAAAGATTTACTGCTCACTCTGACACCTTCCTTCCAGTACCAGGAGTTATTAATCATATTGGAAAGATAAGAGAGATACTTGTGAAACAGTTAAACTAACTTTTATCTTGTTAGCAATTGTACTTTAAATGTCTCACTAAGACTATGCTTAAAAAATGAAACAAAACTAATTCTTAAAAAAAAAAATACAAGTACTGCCCTCCCCCCAACACCCGGCTGCACTATTAGTTAACAGATGGTGCTGGCAGTGCTATGTTGGAATACTGCCTTCAATTATCAGCCTAGTTACTACTAGCAGATGGGTACCAATGTAGGAAAGCCAAATGCAAGAAAAGAGAGGATGACTAGGGAGAAGTACTTGGAAACTTACTGGCAGCTGTCTGTTCAAGTATATATTTTTAATTTTGTTACTGAGAGGAATCTGATCTAACTTTAATCATTTGTTTCTTAGTTCCTGTACCTTTATTCACCAAAATAATATTATATTCAATTCAGGCTATCTCAGGGATGAAGTACCAACTTAGAATGTCAAGATTATGAAGTAATGAGACAAGTATAGCTGCATCAACAACAGGAATTTTCACAAATAACATCTCTAAACTAAGAAACTCAATATTCCTTATTCAATCCAGAAGTTAAACATTAACCAGACCTCTCTGATTAATGGTAAGAATAATTGGATGATCCAAATGTTAAACAGGGATTGTTGTCAATATATAGACTAAATATTGATATTTGTGCAATAATTTCTTATCCTGAAATGCAAATATAACAAACGTTATACGTTCCAAAGGTCTGAAGAGGGATGAGGAGGGAGACTCTTTGAAGTAAACGTATTTGGAAAAGCTAACATATTAACACACTAAGAATTTTACTTGCATCTGTATTTTCCCAAACATTTTGTCAAAAAAAGTCAATGCCAACATAATTCCATCTTGAGTTCTATTCTGGAATTACTTCATCAAACTCTTGTTTATAAGAAGCATAAGGCTAATCTTGGGACCCAGAGTCTAATAAGGATACACAGTTTTTTAAACTCCTGTATAAACTCCACAGGATACAAGAATTTTAAAAGGGCAAGACTGACAAAAATGAACATCTGAAAATGCAATTTCAGGCTGGCATACATAAGCAATTAGTTTCAGTGTTGCTGCAGCTACTTTAGACTTGATTGGATAGCTTGTCAATAACAATGAGATAAGTATACAAGGAAGTATTCTCCTAGGCATCCTCACATAATTTGCAAAACTGAGTACTATCCTGGAAAAACACAACAAAAATCCCTATAACTATGTGCCAACACTAGTATTCAGCAAGCAAAACCACCCAGATTCAACTATTTTTAGGAGAAACAAGGGAGGCATCATTTCCTAAGGCTAAAGAAGACAAATTTTAGTTTCTATTTGGTACTTCTCAACTCCATCCATGAATAAAATTTAATGTCTCCTAATGGAGAAAGGCTGCATCATCATGGAAATGGTGATTGGAAGGGTTATTTTTCTTCCTATATATCTCACCCATTCTTATGTGCCAAGACAAACTCCTCAGAGTACTTAGTCATTCAGATTTCCATGCCTGGAAAAGTCCCCAGGCAAATGTTCATAGATTTGGATTGTCAACATGATAGCATTTTACTGCACTACATCATAATGCTACAGAGTTGGCACTACAACCTGGCTGAATAGTTATTTCTGTATTATATCTGATTTGATACTACAGGGTAACTTTATCCATGATTAGACCATCAAATTACATTTCTAGCATTGATACCTTATCATTGTAAGTACTATATTAATTTACTCAACAGGGACAAGAAAGTGTTCAGTACAACTTTAATATTATTTCTGTATCCAAAATCTACGAGCATATTAAACTTAACAGTTAGTAAAAGTTAGATATAACTTTAAATGCAGTTACTAAGATTGAAAGGACAAAAAGATATTCAGTATTTAAATTGTTTATGTAAAATATGCCTCACTTTGCCATTAATTTTTTTGTTGCTGTGGGTAAAAATGAGCATTATTACCATGACAGTGGCAAAAACCAAGGGGCATATAAGCTGTTAAAGAAGCAAAGAAGAAAAACTTGTTAAATCATTTTTCAATCCAAAAACATAATAAGAAAACAATGTTAAATTATTGTGCAAAATTTGGACTTTGTTTTGAAGGTAGTTTTTTCTTAGATATCAGAAACCTCTAAAACTAGGGCATAATTGTGGCTAACTACAGTTGTATCTACACCAACAAATTGGGTGAGTTAAGATGCAAAAAGGAATCTAAAAAGAAAAAAACCTGCAAGAATGCCTAGACTGCCACCATAATTTGGCCAAGCTGACAAATTTTATAAGTGTTTTAACCATCCTAATCAATCGATTGTTTTTACAAAATGTTTTCACCACCAGCCAGTAACATCACATGCAAACTGGCTCAAAACACAGCTCACAGAGGACACCGTTCAGTGCCAGTCCGCCTGTGGCTATGTCAGCAGAAGCATCTGTTAGTAGATTTCCCCTGGCCAAAAGGCAAACATTTGTTTTCCTGAAACAAACACTTCCATTTCAAAATGTTTGCTAATAAAACCAACATTTGATTTGAAGTTTTCTCTACTTGGACTATGGCAGCTTTTCACTTACTTCTCCATATAGAACACTCTTCAGAAACCATTATATTTCTACCCTAACATTATATTTCTTGGACACAATGATTTCAAGGTTCTTTAAGATGTATATTTCATAGTTTTAAATTCCATATATTCTCAACAATTAGCAATTCAGTAAAAATCAGGAAAAAGCTTGGCTTGCTAAAACAAAGTACCTGAATTATCATTTAGTTTAGTTAAGAAACTGAATGTTCTTCAAAAATCATTTAATAGCTAATAATAACAGCTAACATTTACATGGCACTTACTATGTGCCAGCCACTGATATAATTGTTATCACCATTTTACAGATAAGGAAACTGAGACAAACAAAGGCAAAGTGTGACTCATCTAGGGTAACACAGTTATTGAGTATCTGAGGGCACATTTGAACTCAGGTCTTCCTAACTCCAGGCCCAGAGCTCTATTAACTGTGCCATGAAGCTGCCAGAAATTCTTTAATGGAGAAAGAAAGTGCCATACTTTTGCTATTCCTCTCCTTCAAAAATGTTTTAACAATTTCAATACTTATTCACAGTTCTCTTCAAATAGCATCAGTTTATTAACTACCTCTAAATGACTAAAGTCACAAAACGAAACTGCATAAAACCATTAAGTTAGAGATTTAAAAGCATGTCATTAAAAAAATCAACCCTAGGAAAAAACCATATTGAGTTGTTCCTAAAACACTTGCCATTGAGAATCTTTCTACTGACCAAGCTTATAATATAACAAACAAAAAGCCATGCTGACACTGGAGAAATGGTACTTATACTGAATACTAAGGTTAAATTCCTACACTGTACAAACCATAAGGTAGCTCTTTTAACAATGAAATTTCATGCAAAACAACCATGTTTATAGACATAAGCCAATGTTCCATTTATATCTATGAGGATTCTACCCAACTGAATTCAATAAAACATTAAATCCTACTACATGCAAGGAACTTTGTACAAAAACAACACAACATTTGCTCTTTAAGAGCTGGCATATTATAAGTACAAGGTACTCCAAGGAAGCAAAAGACCTTTAGTAACAAGAGGGGTCCACACAGACTTCAAAGAGGAAGTGGTACACAAAGAGTGCCTTGAACTTTGTAAAGGGACTTTGAAAAGCAACTCAATAACATGGTTCTTCTATTTGAAAACTGAAATTCTTAGAATTTCTGTTACTTTGTACAAGCTTTTATCTTTTATATTCACAAACTTTCTTTTTACCTCCCTCCTCAGTCACATACAAGATAGTTACGGTCTTTTAATGCAAGTTACATATTTTATAATTTCTACAGTATGTGAATAATTTTTCAAGTTACACTTCGTGGGATGAATACATGTTTGGTAAACTTATTGTGCTACTTTTTGCTTGAAAACACATAACCCACAGTTCTAAGATACACAAAAGAAAAAATCTGAAAAAAATGTTGCCCGGACAAATGCAGCTGCAGAGAATTCTGCAAATGCCCATCATGGCCCACCTAGGTCTGCTACATGATGACAGCTGATGACAGTTACTTCTCCCTTACCTCCATGCTCTGCCTTAGCTCGTTTTCCTTTGTCTGACTTGTCTGCAATGCTTGTTCCGTTCTGCAGAGCTTCTGCTTAAACTCATCTGAATTTCTCTCCAGCTGCTGTTTCACTGCTACCACCTAGACAAGAGAAGAGCATATTCTATTTTTTTCCTTCCTTCCTGACAAATAATACATGTAATATGATATATTTTCCATTGATAGTGATTCTTTAGTGGCTGAAAAAAAAAAACCTCAGAAATCATGAATTTACCATAATGAAACAAAACCTAAGAATTGCAAGAGACCTTAAAATCTACTTGGTCTAGCCTGTACCTAAACAATAATCTCCACTGACATTATCAACAACTGTCATATGGGTTCTAATGAAGACCCACTGTCTCCAAAAGCAACTCATTTCATTTTTAAACAGCTTTCATTCCTACTAAGTTTTCTCAACTCAAATTTTTCATTTATTTCATATCAAGTTCACATATTCAATAATATTTACAAGTGCAAAGATTAATATGGGAAATTCACTTCTTTAAAGTTCTTCTATGAATCTGTATCCCATTCCACAACTGTCCCAACATCTTTTTTTCCCAGGACTTACAAGACTGACTTCCTTTACACTATTTCTCTTATTCAATTCTTTATCTCTAACACTTTGCAACCTGCACACACCATTTGCTTCTCCAAAAGTCTTATACTTAATCCTCAATTTCAATTCTTTGAAAACTGGAATTCAATAACCAGCCTTGTTATCACAGGTTAATACTTTCATCCCATTCTTTACTCTGCACTTTTAAAATACAATTTGTTTTGCGTATGATTACTTCCTCACCTATTCTGCCCCGCTTTGTTCATATCTCACCTATTTCCTGTTACATATAAGGTATTTATGTACCATGTTTTCTGTGGAGATTTGTTCTCCCTTCATCTGTTGGGTTCATGTGATGCCATTTTTGCCCCACTCAACTCCTCCCTCCATATCTGTACCCTAACCTTGTGAAAAAGTGAGTTCCTTCCCAATATATTCTTCTTTCCTTCTCCTCCTAAGACCATTAAAAGAAAACAAAACCATACAAAGGCACTTTTGCCTCTCTCACTTCAACTTTTCTCAGTAACACCTGAAGACATTAGAATTCTGAGAGGAAACCTGTTTCTAACTATAAAAATTACAATTATATAATAATAAAAATAATTATACTATAAAAATAATCATCATCTTATAGTTTCTTCCAATTGATCAAATGTATTTACTATTCTTTGAGTCTCTTGCCTTTTGCATTGTGAAGTTCATTTTCAGTTCTGGCCTTTTCATTAGAAATACTTACAAGTTCTCTATTTCATTACTAATCCATTTTTTTCCCCATTAGGATTATATGCAGTTTTCCTAAATAGTTTATTCTTAAATGTACGCCTTTATCTTTGGCCTTTTGGAACATTAAAACTAAGCTATTCTCTCTGGCAGCTGAAAATTCTTCTACAATCTTCTGTGACTGCACTTCTCCATCCTTGATCTCTTTTTCATTGGTGACTTGCAGTAACTTCTTTGTAGACCTGAAAACTCTGAATTATAAAGTTATTGGAAAGTTTACTCACTGATTCTTCATTATTAATATTCTTTGTCTTTCTTTCCTACTTGGCTGTTGTTTCCTTTAATATAACATTTTTAATGTCATTTCACTTCTTCTATATATTCTTTTTTTTGTTTGTTTTTTGTTTTTTTGCTTTTTGAAGGGCAGGTTGGGGTTAAGCGACTTGCCCAAGGTCACACGGCTAGCTTTTTTTTTTTCGTGTTAAGTGTCTGAGGCTGGATTTGAACTCAGGTACTCCTGACTCCAGGGCCGGTGCTCTACTCACTGCGCCACCTAGCCGCCCCTCTATATATTCTTTTAACTCTTACAGACTGGGTGTTTTATTTCTACTTGGAAGAATATCAGCTTTCCTCTTCTGAGTTTAACACTTGGGCTTCTGACAGATCAGAATCCCTATTGCCAACCTAAGTTTCTTTATTAGAGCTTTGTGATTGGGTCAGAAACCACTCCCTTCCTTACCCTTGGATGATGGGGGCAGCCTTGGTCTTGGATACAAATGCTCTCACTAGGACATATCATGTTCAGGAATTCCAGTCACCTGGCAGTTTTGCCTTTGTCTCCTTTCTCCATCTCCTTCTTACAAAGCTCTGAAGCCTGAATAAACTCTGTTCCTTGTTCTGAGCCTGACACTTCCACAACAGATGTTGCTGGGTATGCCAGTTAACAGGCATCTCTGTAGAAGGGCCCAGGTGCTGACCTGACACTTCCTTCTCCTGTGGCTTGGGGTAGAGTGAAGTCAATAAGCACTTATTAAGCACTTTTTATGTCCCAAGCCCTACAATAAGCATTAGAAACAGAAATACTAACAAAAGTAAAGACAATATGTACCTTGAAAAAGCTTAAATTCTAATGGGGCAATAGTGCATGAAAGGCAGCAGAAAAGGAGGCAGAAGGGAAGGTATCTACATGGTGGAAAAGTTAAGGGTCAGATGCAGAATGAGGAGAGGAATAAAGGTTAGGTATCCTGGGCCCTCTTCCTTAGAATGAAGGTTCCAAACTTACCAATGAGAGAAGGGACTTGAGTATGGTCTGACTGGCTACTCTACCTTGGACAGGACTACCTGGACAACGGGCTGGCCCTGACTCCTTCCTCGGTGACTAAATGCACCTTTCTGTCTTATACCTACCCTGGCTCGTTTTATGCTCAGAACTTCCAAAAGAATCTGGAAATCTTTTGGTCAGTCCTGGACTAAATGGAGGGGCTTACAGCTGTTTCTTTCATGGTTTTCTTAAATACTGGCTCTATTTAGTCCACTAGTAGAAATTTACTAGGGTAAGGAAGTCATTGAGAAGGGCAAAGTCCCCATACACACCAAAACAGTATTAGCAGCACTTTTTGTGTTAGCAAAGAAGTAGAAACTCCAAGTTTCTAAACTCCAAGCAATTAGGGAATGTCTAAACAAACTGCAATTTAAATAATCTGGTGCGAAGTGAAATACTGCCAAAAGAAAATATATAAAATAACTACAACAATGAAAATGGAAAGAACCACAAAGTTAAAAAAAATTAAACATGAGTGAAACCTCGGGGTTGCTTTGATTTTCATTTCTCTTATTACTAGTGATTGGAGCATTCTTTCATATGATTGCTCAGAGTTTGCAATTCTTCTAAGAAGTATTTGCCCATATCTTTTAACTACTTATATTTATCTACTGAAGAATGGCGTGTGTGTTAACTGTTTTATGTCTTGGAAACCAAACCCTGCCCTTCTCAGAAAAATTTGACATGAATATTTTTTTCCACATGGGACTACTTCCCCTTATTATACTAAATGCATTAATTTTCTTTATGAAAAACATTTTAAGATGGTCAGATTATTATTACCCTATCTCAAATGAGATATAATTATAATATCAAATGAGAAAAGAACAATGCACTTATTAGCATAATGCCTGGCACATACTAAGCATTATATACATAAAAGTTATGATTACTGTTATTATCCCACACTCTTGGATTCTGCCCAACTAGCCTTCTCTCTGCCCCTTACACTTCATACTACATCTCCTTTCTACACAATTTGTACAAAGGCCAAACCGCAATGCCTAAAATTCAGTCCCTCATCATCTCAACTTCATATAATCCTTCTCTTCTTTCAATTTACAGCTCAAGCATACTTTTCTAAAATCTATTCTAATCACCAGTCAAAAATTAGCCTTCCCTCTTAAACTACCTTATATTTAATTACTTTGTATTATTTATACTGTTTTTTAATATTTCTATGTATACTTATTATATGCTTTGATAAAATGTAAATATGCTGAGCAAGAATTATTTCACTCCTTGTACTTGTACACCAAGGGCCTATAATGCTTGCCAAATAGTAGAGAATTAATGACTACTTGTTGATGTTTGACTTGAGCCATACCTAAGACCACTGCGGGGGGAAATACACTCACTGTCCAGAAAAAGCACTAGCAGCACTACAGATAAGTCATAGCCATATAGGGCCAAAACATTCCATCTAGAAAAGTGCCAAGGTTGACCCTAACACTGAAAAAGGTCCCAAACAAAAAAATGACATTGATGATAGAGCTATTCCAGAGGAAGCAAATAATTCCACATCTACAAGTGATATGTGAGTGCATGCACACACATATGCACATGCATACGCATACGCGCATGCGCGCGCGCACACACACACACACTCAAGAAAGAAGAGGAAAGGAGAAGAAAAAATAACCCCAGCAGTTTGGTCAGAAGGTCAATTAGAACACCTGGAAGAAATGCAGCAAGAGTTTAAAATCATATTTTAACTTAAATTAGAAGCAAAAATTTAGGGGAAAAAAATGAGAATATTAGTAAAAATTGAAAGAATTAACACCATGGTACAAGGTTTGCAAAATCTTATCCAAGTAACAGACACTCCGAAAATCAGAACAGACAAATGTTAATGATTCTACAAGACAATAAGAAATAATAAAACAAATTTAAAAGACTAAAAAACGCAACTATAAAATACTTCTCATAAACAACAGACCTGGATAAGAGGTTAAAAAAAAAAAACATTAAGAATCAGACTACTTTAAAAGTCAGTGCCAAGAGAAGTGACACTATATTTCAAGAAATCATGACAGGAAACCAAAAAAGGCCTTTTAGAATCAGAAACCTACAAAAACTGATAAACCATACATATCCTCTAATCTAGGGATGACAATAATAGTACTAGATTCCCAATGAGATCAAAGAAAGAGGAAAAGGATCTATGTATACATAAAATATATTTAAAGCACCTCTTTTTGTCATAGGCAGGAGATGCTCATCAAAAGGGGAATGACTAAATAGTGGTAAATGAATGTAATACAATTTTACTATGCTATAGGAAATGATAAAAGGAACAGTTAAGAGACACTGAGGAAGATTAATACGAACTGATGGAGAGTGAAGTGAGCAGACCTATATAATTTAAAAAACCGTTCCAAGAAAAATAAGTCTGAAAAGCCGTCTGGCCACTGGAAAAACATTTCATCCAGAAATATGCAGAAGTTGACCCTAACAACAAAGAAGTTCCAAACAAAAAATGACATTGATGATAGAGCTATATCTGGAACAGGAGTTCATATAATTGATAATGAAGCAAATATAAACCTCCTGAGGTAGACTCAAAAATGTGTAGAGATTCATTTTTGGACATGACTAATGCAGGAAATTTGTCTTGCCTAACTCTGAGTAGTTGTTACTAAGGTTTTTTTTTTTTATTCATTTGAGGGATGGGGCTGAAAAGTTGAGAGGGAGAAAAAATACTTAACTGAAGAATGCGTACAATAGCATCTACTTTAAAGAGGGGAAAAGGAAAATAGAATCTCTCGCATAGGATACTATTTGTAAAGCACTTTCTACAGTTTCTGGCATCACAGCACATACATATAATTATTACATATGAGTATGTGTGTGTATCTTGAAAAGAACCATAAACTGAAAACATCACAGCCAAAAACCAGCACTTAAAAAGAAAGTTCATCCATCAAGGGGCCCTATTCAAGATTACTTACTATGAAAGTAAGGAAAACTCGCTTCCACAAGGCAAAAGATATATTTTTCTATCGTTCTTTATTTTTCTTTTTTGTTATTTTGGATTATAGTCAATGATGTAATTTATTTTGCATGATTATACCTATCTGTAATGAGTTTTGTTTTTCTTTCCTTCTCAATGAGTGAGGAAAGAGGGAGAGAACAGAACAGAAAACAATTGAATTTTTTTAAAACAAGAAACTGAGTCTCAAAGAGATTGGACCCAAATAATTAATTTGCAGTTTTTACTAAAAAGGACAGATGTTGAAGAAAGCATAAAATAATCTTCTTGAATGTGCTCAAGGTACGGAGAGATTTTTTTAAAGGCTAGCGTATAGAAGCAAGGTTTCGGTGAAAAGAGAAATACGAAGATCAACTTACTTTATCAAGTTCAGCCTGCAATATGTTTTGCATGCTTTTGGCTTGCTGTAGCTCTTGATTTAGTTTGGCTTTCATCTGAGTGCTCTCTTGGTCCAGCATCTGAAGGGTACGTTGTTGATGAGAGAGTTCCTGAAAATTAAGAGAACAAAAATAAATAATAGCTATCATTCAGGAGAAGAGTTAAATTAAAAAGTTATTCAGTTAATACCCTGAAAGAGTTGCAGACAATAGGGAGCCAGACTTCCCATCAACTTTATAAAAAAATATAATTAACAACTACTGGTTCTGGTAATCAAATCCAGGTCTGTTTAGGTATGGAATAGACAAGTACTAATACTACGTAGACAGTAATCTAGATTCAAAGTAATCTGTTGATCTTCTACTAGAATATCAATTTAATTTTCTTTTCTATTTGGAACAGATGCAAAAAGGAGCTCAAATACATGAATACAGCTTAGATTACCAAGATTAACAATTCTGTTCAACCAGAATAAAAGACTTTAAAATCCACATATGCAGCATGCATACTAAGAGCACTTTTAATGAAAATATGAAGAGAGATGCTTGTGAAAACAGTCTACATTAGTTAACTTTATAGTCATGACAGAGTGAAGAGTTCAAAGAATATAACACTACCTTCTGTATTTATAATTTAAAGATGCATTTGAGTTGACAGCTCTAAAATATAACATTGAAGACTCCTCTTCCTGTATATATTAAGATCATACAGGATTACTTGAAAAATGAAAACAAGATAAATTTATCCACAATTCTAATGAGATGTTTGTTCATCAAAGGTTTCAGTTACCATTATAGAAGATAAGGTCCAGAATCAATCAAGCATTTATCACGCCAAGCACTGGATATATTAGACAAAAATCAGAAGTTTAGAGTACACCAGAGGATACAACATGTACACATGATAACATATACAAAACAGCACAGTCGTGCATTGAGTGATATTCTATTTCTAGAATATCTAGAAAACTAGATATTCTAAGAGGGAGAAGCAAGTAATAAATGTACTGGAGACACTGTGTACAATGGGAGATGGAACATCACACAAGGAACAGAAAGGCAGCCGGTTAGACTGGATTCTATATTATGTGAAGGAAAGTAATGTACACTCAGTCTGGAAAGGTAAGCTGGAGACAGACTGTAAAAGGCTTCTAGAAAGGACAGACAGCTTTAGATAGCTTAATTCTCCAGATGTTCCCGTTTCTGAATGATTCTGTATTACTGACTACATCAAATTCTAGAATATTACATAACCTATGAAATCCAAAATCTCTCAAAAAAGTAGACTCCAGGGAAACTGATCACATAAGCAACAGCATAGTGAATTAGGCACTTCCTCTGATGGCCATGACGTCATAAACCTCTCCAAAACAGGTATTATATACCAAAGTTAAAGCAACTTCAGCTGTTACATGTCTAGATCAGTGGTTCTCAACCTTCCTAATGACTTGACCCTTTAATACTTGTATATGGGCGTATCTACATGCAGGAGGACCCACCTGGAGACAAATAGAGGTGCTGTGTCTCGGTTCCTAAGACCATAAGAAATATGTGTTTTCCAGTGGTCTTAGGCGACCCCTGTGACCCCAAAGGGGTCGCGACCTACAGGCTGAGAACCACTGGTCTAGATACTCAAAATTCCAAAAAAGGTAGGGGAAGGAAAACCCAGATTGATACTCACTGACCCTGAGCCCACTCAGCATCCTTTGCTCACCTCCCATGCAAAGTGTGCCATGCTAGTGTGGCAAAGGCCACACTAGCAGATCCATGGACACAACACAAACTTACATCAAAACCCATCCCTGTACCTGGTATAATTTTCCCTCTATCCAATGTCTTACAAACCCCACATTCAGGCTGCTTAAGTTTGCTTGAACCTCAACAACCAGTGTGGCCATAGTCCTTCAGGAGCAAAAGCCAGATTGGTGGCCGCAACCCAGAAGTACCAGTACTGCAAAGCTTTGAACTGTCAGAGAACTTAGGAATAGAAGGAATGGGCCAGGACACTCTGCCTGTGGGGTGCTGTGCAGCACTCCACCAAGCCTGGAAAAGAGCCCAGCATCCAGCCGGAGCCAGTTTGGACCACCCAAAAGTCAACTGAAACAGAGAACCTTGAATTGCCCATTGTGGGAGGGGGCTAAGAAGCTTTGAGATCCATCCCCAAGGAAATACAATCAGAAGGCAGGAAATCAGAAAATGAGTAATAAGGAAAATAAAGGGGCTGAGGGTGAATAACTGAAAATACCAAAGATTTCAAAAGGGAGAAATCTCAAACACCTTAAACATGAACATAAAAATCCACAGAAAAACAGTATTAGATGAAATATGGCATCCAGATCTATTTTTTTTTAAAAATAAGGCATCTATAAACACAGCAAAATGAAGAAAATGACCCAACACTGAGACAGAGAACCCTGTGGAATTACAACATACTGTTCTTAAATGGTTTAAAATAGAAATAAGAATTATGAAAACAGAATGTATGTCTGCACAGCAAAAATAACAATCAGACAAAAAACAATTGGGAATAAAAACGCAGAGGCCAAGGATAACCTAAAACAAGAGAAGCAAAAAGCAAAAACATTAAAAGAAAACACATTCACTATGCAAGCAAAACATATGGACATTGAAGACAGATTGAACAGAAGCAACCTAAGTTTCATAGATCTTCCAGAAGAACACAACAGAATGAAAAATCTTAACATTATAATGAAAGAAATAATAGAAAAGCAATGCCCAGAACTTTTTATCGTTGTTTTCAACTGAAAGAATTCACAGATAGCCTCCAGGAAAGAAAAAAAAAACCTCAACTGCAAATTGCAAGGCTCATAATGGTTAAATTTAATGATTAAATTCAGAAATAAGCTACGCAAACCATCAAGAAAAAGATCATCAAATACAAAGGAAAAGATATTTAAGTAATGTGATACTACTCTAGAAAAACGAATCTGGAATGGAAATAATTGTGCAAAAGAGAATTAAAGCTCAGGATGGAGCCCAGGGTAAGCTATCCTACAATTATGAGCTTAACTTTACAGGATAAAAGATGAATATTAAATAATAAAGAAGAGTCTGAAGCATTTTCAAAAAGAAAACCAAATCTAAAAGAGATTGCTTGCTTCATGAACACCTGAAACAACAGAATTGCAAAAAGTGATTAAGTTACAGATAGCAACAATTAGTGACTTTAGCAAACATACAATAAGCTGAGTAACGTGCATCATAAAAGATAAAAGGAAAAATAAAAACAGGGGAAAAAAGAGCTAATGATGCAATGAAAACAAAGGATAAAGTGATGCATAATTCAATACACATTATGGCATCCATGTATATTAAAAGACCTAAATGAAAAAGCCCAGCATGACTGATAATTGCTCAGCAGAAAATGGGGCGGCTAGGTGAATAGAGAGCACTGGCCCTGGAGTCAGGAGGACCTAAGTTCAAATCCCGCCTCAGACACTTAACACAAAAACTACCCGTGTAACCTTGGGCAAGTCACTTAACCCCAACTGCCCTCCAAAAAAAAAAAAAATGTACGGGAGGACATGAATAAGAGTGGAATAAAATGAGAAAGCATGGACAGGGAGAGATCTGAACCAAAGGATGGAGTAGACACATGGTGAGATTACAAATCTACCGAAAATAGAAGTATGCAGGACACCATTCATAAAATTCAGAAAAGCAGAAGTTGTTAGAGCCACCGATACACTTTGATATCTAGAATAATCACATGAAATCAGTATTTATAGTGGCTATATGAAAAAGAAACAAATTATGTTAATGCACATTTTTAACTTGAGAAGCAAACTGTCAACTCTCCCTATCATAGGGTCTGACCTGCCCTTTCCCCTAATAATTCCCGTGTGCTTGTGCATACTCTAAACTGCAAAGGCTGGGAAATGTGACACACTTTATTTCACAGCAGGCCATAGTTACAATTCAAAAAGGAAAGACTTTTTTCTTATTTTCTAATAAATCTCCAAAAAGACCAAAAACAACTAATAGAAAGGATTTTGCTCATTTATTCTACAAATAACTTTGTGAAAGATGTGAAAAGAAGAATGTTAAGATAAAAGTAATGTTAAAGACCTAGCTAGAATCACAGAAGCATTTCTCTGCTAATCATATCACATCATGCTGACTTCACAATTTTTTTCTAGAATCTCATGCACCATGACCACAAAAACTTGAATATATTCCAGAGAGATGCTCAAAATTGCAAACCTACTTCCATATACATATGCACCAAGAATATTAAACAGCTTGTTCTTTCTTACCTCCTGATAGTCCTTCTCTTTGTCCTTCATTTTCTGTTCCAAAGCACACCGGGTACTTTCTGCATTTTGTCTTTGGCAACTCAAATCTTCAGACATTTTTTTCAACTTTTGCTCCAGTGCTGCACACTACCAATAAATGAAATAAGTCATTATGATATAAAATCTTCAACTAAATCAATAAAGAAAAGTGTACTTGTTTGTTTTTTAGTTGGGTTTCCTTTTCTTGATAATAGAAATTTGCCCTGTGTTTTAAAATACAATTTCTTGCTTTACATAAGTGGACAGTTAAGCAGACTTCTATGAAAAGTGATTTTATGCAATGCAATTTTGCCAACAGGCATAAAAGAGGCAGGAAGGAAGCTGCACCCATGAAAAGAAGAGACCTGAACACAGAGAAGCAGGAGCAGGAAGAGAACACTTAGGGGACCATGGTCAGCCACGTGAGGGTAAAACACAAGACAGGAGAGGATGGGTGACATGCAGGGGTCAGGGACAGACATGGGGTACCCAAGCATGTACGAATGAAAACAAAGGTGTCCATCCTCTTTCAGTGCTGGAGGTCTCACTCCACTTGTCTGTTCAGCTTTTACTTAGAGGGATTTTTAAATGGTTTTTTTTGGAGGGGGAAAGGGGAATCAATGAGCACCAAATTGAGAGACAGACGTGGAGAGAACACATTACCACATAATAAAGTTAAGAGAGGATTTTGGAACAAAAATTTCTTTCAGAATTTTTTATGTAAAGTCAAATTTGAATAGTGCAAATTTACATAAAGCAGAAGCTGTCTATAGTTAACCTAAAAGAAAAAACTAAAATAACTCACTTTTAAATCCAAAATAGACAATTTCAACAATTACCAAATCAATATAAATCAAAGTGTATAGTATTCTAGTGTGTTAAGGGAATCAAGTTAAAATCTACATTTAAGCTTAATGGATTTTTTTCATACAATCAGGACATTTCTACAACAAAGTGCATCAGAGAAAGGAGAAGATAAAAAGGGATAATGGCACAAAAGGTTCTAAGTTACTTTATAATATAGTATAGTTTTTACTACTTACTGGAAAGAATTCCCTATACTCCCTAACTTCATCACCTACTTCTTAACTCCTTATAATCTTGCTTCAACATAACGTCTTCTATTGCTGAAATTACTCTCAAAGGTTGCCAATGATTTCTTAAATGCTAAAACAGATGGTCTTTTGCCAGTCCATATCTCCTTTGAGATCTCTCCAGCTCTTCTACTTACTGGAAACTATCCCTACTCCCACCCTATAATCCTTCCATTACTAGAGACCTAGGTTGAATATCCTGCCTCTAACATTTACTAAGTGACCTCAGACAAGTCATTTAACACCTGTGGGTCTGTTTCCTCATTTGAGAAATGAGATTAAACTAGGTGACCTCAAAAGGTCTCTTTCTGCTTTATATCTATAAAAATTCTAGCATCCTATATTTTATCGTGGCTCTCCTCCTACCAGAGATGACGAATCTTTCTCAGTCTCATCTGCTGGATCATCATTCCCCTCCTACCTGGTATCTCCCAAGATTCAGTCCTGGCCCTCTATTCTTCTCAGTCTTGATCATTTGTTTCCATATGTCCACTTATCATTATCTACACAAATAATTCCCAAATTTATACATCCAGTCACTGCTGGACATCTCACCAAAACATCAAATTCAACATATCTAAAACAGACTATATCTTCTCCACCCTAGCTCCAAATATGTTCCTACAAATATTAATTTTGCTCTTGGAGGTACCACCATAAACTGTCACTCAGGTTACTAATTTTTCTTGTAGCTATCGCCATCATCCTTTTTTTTTTATTTTATTGACTTGTTTGTTTACTTTTAGGTTACAAGATTCAGTTCCAGAGTCACTTGAGTTTCAGATTTTTCTCCACCTCCTCCCCACGCTCCAACCCCACCACCATGGTGGCATACAATCATGTATAGGATCTGCAAACTTCTTCACATTGTACAATAGGCTGGTTGTATACGTGTTATAGCCAATGGAGTGAACAATGAGAAAAGAGAAACAAAAGCCAAGCATCGAAAAGAATGATAGCATGCATTGCTTTAGTCTCCTTTTAAACTCTGATCTTTCTGGATCTTTCTCTGAATGTAGACATTGCCTTCCACCCTGAGACTTGTAGAGTTGTCTTTTAACTGTGGCGATGCTGAGAAGAGTCCAGTTTTTCAAAATTGGTCGTCACACACATGATGTATCTGTGACTGTGTACAAATTTTTCCTGGTTCTGCTCTTCTCACTCAGCATCAATTCGTATAAGCCTCTCCAGGTAATTATATCATCATCATCCTTAAAAGTCATTCAATTTCCTAACCTCAGTCATAATCAATTCTATTATCTTTCACCTACCCTCATTCGGTTATCAAGTCTTCACTACCTTATTACAGAACTACGAACCCATATTTAAACAAAAGCCCCCTTTTAAGCATCACGAAGAACTGTTTATTCATCCTTTACTGAAAACCTTTGGAACCTACTACCTCCAGAGAGTTCTAATTGTCAAGGTTCTTTCTTACATTCAATTGAAAAGAGTTTCTCTGAAATTGTCAGCGATAGCCTATCCTACTATCTAGTATCACCCTCTTCTAGGTGATAATTCAACTAACTCAAGATACCTATCATGTTCTCTCCTCCAGGCTAAGCATTCCTAAACTCTTCAATCAGTCCTTTTATGAAATTATCTCAAGGCCTTTCACCAACTCGGGCACCCTCTTGTGGAAGCTCTACATTCTAATTAAAAGCAACAAAATAAAAATTCATTTATTAAGGGCAAAAATCACTAGACATATACAAGAAGTAAGGATACAAAAGAGGAGACGATGGGTGGGAAGCAGACTGGATTCACCTCAAGGCTGCCTTCTAATTCTAAGATTTTATGATTTCTATTGAACACTGGAAGATCAGATGAGCAGCTTAATTTCATACAAGTCTAAATATTATATTTTCATACATCCTGAGGCTTTTAAAGCTCTCCTATAATTCAGCTTTATCCAGTGTTATTACTAATATTTACTTAATGTCTCTTGTACAATACTTCTGCAAGGGAATGATGAGTTGAGTGGAAGTACCTTGGCTGTTGCCTGATCGAACTGTGTTGTTAATCTCATCAGCTCATCCCTGGTCTTGTTCAAAACTTTCTCTTTTTCCATTAACTCCAGCTTTGTTTTCTCCAGTTGCAGCTGGCTTTCTTGACATTTATTCACATGTCCTTTTATGTCTTTTTCTTGCCCTTGCAGTCGATGTTCTAATTCATTAACTTTGGACCTTAACTCTTAAATCACAAAAAAAAACATAAAATAAGCACACTAAAAACTTTAGATTAACAATACATCTTTCACTTGAACTTTAAAACAATTGAACTTTTTGGGGGGAGGGGGAGGACACAATAATGTAGCAGTAAAGTTATTTTTGTGAGTAGAAGAGTAGGGCAGGGCTGCACAAAGCCTCCAAACCCCACTCCACTTCCTTTCTCCTTGCTGGGAAAATGGAGGGAAGAGGAAAAGGTCTGGAGGGGGTGGTAACGTAACCATCTCTGCAGGACAGGCAACGTCTCACAGCCTGGGGAGTGAAAAGAAGTTATGTGGCATCAGGAATAAACTGAAACCAGGGAAGTATGACATGGAGGAGAAGTAAACTAAAATATTAAAAATTACAACCATACGAGGCAGTTAGGTAGCACAATGGATAGAACACTGGGCACGGTCACAAGAATACTCAAGTTCACATCAAGTGTCAGACACTTACACGCTGTTTGACCTTGGACAAGTCATTTAACCTCTGTCTGCCCCAGTTTCTCCAATAGTAAAATGGGGATAATATTAGCACCTACCTCACAAAGTTGTTGGGAAGAACAAATTAGAGATTGCTTAGTGTCTTGCACAGAGCAGGTACTATTTAAATGCTACTTATTATCATTACTATTATTAGAAGTACTACACAGGTAAAATTTACTGTTTGTTTTTGCATCAAAAAATTAATTCTAAGTGATGACTAATTTATCTCAGGTAGCTATCTTAATCAAGAAACTGAAGATGTTTCTGCACCTTCAAATTGCTATTAGAAATCCTTCTCTTCCCTCCCCACACACTTAAGCAACCACACTACCACCAAGAACACACACACACTCGAATCTAATATCATTGGCTGGCAGGGCATTTCTCACATCACTGAAATCTTGACGTCATGGCATTGTGAAGACCATTATGGTTTAGTGACCTTAGAGTCATTATGGCTGGGGTTCAAATCCTGCCTCTGACACTTTACTTAGCTGTGTAACCACGTATGAGTCACTTTTCCTCTCTGAGGATCAGTTTCCTCAATTGTATAAGTGGAATTAATAATTGGAGTACTTACCTCAGAAAATTGTGCCAATTCAAGTGAGATAATTATTATGCAAAGTGCTTTGCAAGATGGAAAAGTGATAAAGTATAGCTGTGATTATTTATTATATATTACATAAAATTATAAATCATAAAACTATTAAATAGTAATATTCTAATCAAAAGTATATTCAATAGTCATTTCAAAAACAACACCTGAGTCACCTGACACAGTTAATTGCATGCAATACCGTGTTAATGAAGGTCAAGTATTTGCTCCCCATATAGGCAACTTGATACTGCATCCAAACTTGTCTAGTAACTATCAAAGTTGGAGACTTTGGTCACATAAAGGAAAAAGCAGCTAAGAATGTGATTTATTCAATGTAACTCATCCCTCCTACAAATGGAAAATATTCAGACACCTGTTTCCCAGAGAAGATTCAGAACATCATATATAAATACAATACACTCCCCAAAAAACAAATAAAAAAAAAAGCAAAGGACAATGGCAAAGTACAGCCTTACACAGAACAAACCAGGTATTTGGCTTACGTGGATATGTACAAGAAATTAAGTCTCTAAACGAGTAGTATTCAAAGGACAAAACTCAAACTACCAGAAGCCATAAAAAAAAATGCTCTGAATTACTAGTAATATAATAACTAATCACTTAGAGAGTTTGCATGGTTTTTAAAGTGATTTACATATCTTAACTTCATCTTCACAATTTTTTTTTATCATTCCCATTTTACGAATGAGGAAATAGGTATAAGAGAGATAAAAGTAACTTGGGGGGGCGGAGCCAAGACGGCGGCATAGAAGCAGCAAAGGACCACAGCTCCCACACAAACACGCTGAAAAACTCATAAAATGGGACGCTAAACAGATTTTCAAGCTCCAAAACTCTCCACAAGACAGAAAGCACATCTGTTGCTACAGGCAGCACAGCAGGTGGGGCTCTTCGCAGCAGTCTGGGACCCACAGCCAAAACCCGGGGCCAGGTCAAGCCCTGGGGCATCAGGCAGAACCGCATCTATAGGAGAGCAGATTGGCTGCACAGGAGGCACAATTACCACATCTATCAGGCCAGAAGACAAAAAAGGCTAAGAGAAAGGTCAGTGGATTTTGCTAACTGGGGAGGAGAAGAGCGGGTCCGGCCAAACTGCTGCCAGGGCAAGGAGGCAGCGGAATGGCGGCTGTTGCAGCAGGAACGGCTGAGAGTGGCAGCGGCTTCCACTGGGCTGCTTCAGAGCCCTCGGCCTGCAGATAGCAGGGGGGCTGACGACCCATCGAGGCCAAGGGCTCTTGCGTTGAGCGGCCTGGATCTGGATCGGGGTCTTGAGTGGTGGT
>CM053593.1:98391632-98417604 GCA_028646575.1 Pseudocheirus occidentalis | reverse complement strand
CAGATTGTGGGAGGGGTCTTACAGTGGGATCAATGTTCTGGGCTAGGGGGTAGGGACAAAAAGGGGAGAAAATTTGTAACTCAAAACCTTGTGGAAATGAATGATATAACCAAGAAAATAAATTAAGATTTAAAAAATAATTAATTAACTAAGTAAATAAATAAATAAATAAGTGAAAAAGTGACTTGCCCAGGGTCACACAGCTATTAAGTAGGTGAAGCAGGACACAATTATAGAAATGTAAATCAAAGCAAATCTGAGGTACCATCTTACAACTATCAACTAGGCAAAGAAAAACAAAAAAAGGATAATGACAAAATATTGGGTGACAAAAGACAAATCACTATACATTGTTAGTGGAGATGTGAACTGTTCCAAACATTATAAAAAGCAACTGGGAACTCAATACTCAAAATTACTTTGACCCAGTGATATCACTATACTAATCCAATTCCCCCCCAAAAAATGAAAAGGAACTCATTGTATAAAAATAGTTATAGCACCTCTTTTCATGGTGACAAAGAATTAGAAACTAAGGTGGTGCCCATCAAGTGGAGAACGGTTGCACAAATTACAGTAAATAAATGTAATGGAATAATACTGTGCCATAAGAAATTATTAAAGGGAGAGTTTCAGAAGACCCTGGAAAGATTTGTATGAATTGGTGCAATGGGGTGAGTAAAATCAGGAGAAAAATTTATACAAAAACAAGAACACTGCAAAGAAAAACAGATATTCAAGTCTTAGGAACTCCAATTAATACAATGACCAACCACAATTACAGAGGTCCACTGATGAAGTATGCAACCCACATGTCCTAACAGATGTGATAGCCTCAAGAATCAGGATGAGATATTCATTTTTGGACATGGCCAATGACAGAATCTGTTTTGCTTGACTATACAGATTTGTTACAAGGATTTTGCATTTCCTTCTTTTTTCAAATGTGGGAAAGGTAGGTGAGAGGAAGAAAAAACGCTTGTTCTGAAAAAAAACTAAAGTTCAAAAAATAAATTGTCTTCAGGTCTCTAAAGTAATAACTGGGTACATTATATGGTGGAAATTTTACTGACTAAGAGTCAGAGGAGACTTGAAATCTAATCCAAGCTCTATTATTCACAAGTAGGAAAGAAAAATCAGTGTCAGTTTCCTCACCCACAAAATGAAGGCAATGTTATTCCCAACATTTAAAGTTATTTCTAAGGTCCATTCTAACACTTGAAACTTTATCACAATTCTAGTAAAAGTTTCCTAAGAATCATGTTGCAATTTAAACTTAAAAATTTAATAATTACCTTGATTCTGGGCTTTTATCTGATCCAGCAGGTGAGGATTAATCTGGTTCTCATGGAAATTGCAATTAGTATCTTTCCTCTCCATCTGCCAACTTGACATCCTATTCGGTGTTGTTTCTTGTTCCCAAGAAACATGTAAGGCAGTAAGACCTCTCCTAAGGGGAGTTTCTTGAGCATTGGCTGAATGACGAGTAGGTGTCTTTTCTTGTTGCCATGAGAATACTGATGAAGAAGACTGATGCCGAGCAATTTCCCTATGACTCATGGTGTTTGGGGGAACTGTTTTACTTGCTTTCTGCAAAAAAATAATAAAAAATAACAAAAGACTTCTTTAAAAAAAGTCTCCATGTTCAAAGCTGCTTATTTTTATTTTTTTGTTTGTTTGTTTGTTTGTGGAGGGCAGTTGGGGTTAAGTGACTTGCCCAAGGTCACACAGCTAGTTTTTTGTGTTAAGTGTCTGGGGCCGGATTTGAACTCAAGTACTCCTGACTCCAGGGCCAGTGCTCTATGCACTGCGCCACCCAGCTGCCCCAAAGCTGCTTATTTTTAGATAAAAGCCATATGTCTCAAATTCCTAAAACAACCAGGTTTAAATTACCATTGAGGAACAGAAATATCAACATCAACTTTCTTTTCTACAGATGTACTTGTATCATCATTTCAGTATTTGGGAGAGAAACATCTATAAAGCACCAATCTAGAACATACGTTGTGTCCGATCAGACCAAGGAATAATGCACAAAGAGCCCATCAAACAATTTTACTTTTCAAAAATAAAGACAGAAGATGCAATGAGAACAAGTAACATGACACACAAAAGATCACACTCTTGTTATTAGGAAGGCTAATCAAAGTTAATATATATAGCAGGAGAATCATTCCTCTTGGAGGTGAATTCCAAGGCAGTAGTAGGTACTCTGATATATTTATGTAATCATGTACATATAGGGGGCTACATCATAACTATAAAGTGAGTCCTCTATGAGACTACAAAAAGTGGGGAGAGGAGATGGATCAAGAGCACTCACCACACCAGGCTGCACAAGACTAGAAAATGAAAAGGAAGAGCAAGACTTGGGAAAACAGAGGTGCCCAATAAATGTGAGGATATATATATGGGAGCAAATAAGAGACATATTCGCTTGTACATGAGATATGATTCTCATCCTATCCTGGAACGAGATGGACAATAGCCTTATGTCTAGTTACCTTGGAACAAACCTGGCTCTGTGGTTTGGCAGAGGGGACAAGTATAAGGTCAAACGGTAACAGACAAGACCCTCCTAATTTTCTCTGGAAAGGAAACACCTGTGTACATTACAGTTTCCAACTTAAGATATAATTTAGCACAGATACAATAAGTTACCTCTTCATTAAACAGATTAACTAGATTATTCTAGGTGTAAGCTTAAGAATTACCCATTCCTGCATCCATTGTCCTCCTCTGTCCCTGGGCCCTGGCTGCCCCTGTACTTGGGCTGCTCTTATCTCTGTACTTGCAGACCCACTATGATGCACTACAGCTATCTTCGTGCCATGTCTCTTCCCTTTACTCTCCTCCTCAGACTAGCAACCCCAACTCCTGTCATGGAGACCTGTGTTCATGGCTGGTTGAAAGTTCAACATGTCTAGGCACCCCCCAGACCAACACTAAGTTACTCAGGCCATCTTCTGACACTACTATCACATAAAATGAGAGAAACCCCTCCCACTTTCGACACTCTTGGAAATGATATGTTGACTATCCTAAGACTCCATTCACTCGACCTGTGAATACTCGGGCCACAACATCCTTCCCAGGCTACAAGGTGCCTATGTGCGTGTCTTCCCCTATTGCATTTAATAAGCACTAATGCACTGTAAGCACCTACTAATAAATGCTTTTCGTTCACTAATTCATACATGCAAGAGACTTAAGTTTGGCACCTGACCATCAGTGTCAGAAACAATAAAGCTCAGAATAAGCTGAAAGTGACACGTGGTTTGGGGTTTGGTAAACAAGTGTTTATTAGCTATACTAAGAGGGGAAAGAGGCCCAGCAGAAAGCAAAGGCCCATTCCTTGGAGGGAAAAAAATATGTGAAATGACAAGAGGGAAAAGGCAGACCTGGAAATGATCTATTTTAAGTTTTTACTCTATGGTATATGAATGTGATGGAATACTATTGTGTTATAGGAAATGATGAACAGGGAGACTTCAGAAAAACCTAGAAAGACTAATATGAACAGATGCTGAGTGAAATGAGCAGAACCAGGAGAACACTGGATACAGTAACAGCCACATTGTGTGATGACTGACTTTGATACACTTAGCTCTTCTCAGCAATGAAAGGCTCCAAGATAGCAGCTCTCAACCTGTGGGTTGTGTTCAATTTAAATACGTCCTGCATACCAGGTATTACATTACGATTCATAACAGTAGCAACAAAAATAATTTTATGGTCGGATGTTACCACAACATGAGGAACTGTATTAAAGGGCTGAGGCATTAGGAAGGTTGAGAACCCCACAAGATTCACGATGGAAAATACCATCCACATCCAAAGAAAGAACTTTGGAATCTGAATGCAGATGGAAACATACAATTTACTCCTTTTCTTTTGTTGTCTTATTTCTTCTTTCTTGTGGTTCCTTCCATTAGTTCTAATTCTTCTTTACATCATGACTAACATGAAAATATGTTTAATATGAATGTATAAGTAAAGCCTATATCAGATTGCATGCCATCTTCGGGAGGGGGGAGGAGAAGAATCCGTAAGATTCCAAAACCTTATGGAAGTGAACGCTGAAAATTAAAAATCAATCTTTTTTTTCTTAAAACAGGCAAAGATGTATATAACTTATTAAGCCACTATTGCTGATATCTGGAAAATAATGGAAAATAGGAAAGGTACTACACAATTTGGAAAGGACAAAAATACCAACCCTCGAAAAAAAGAGAACCTGCAATTCTAAAGCTACCTAAAGTTGCTTAACTATACTGTTCTCATGCTTGTTTTTTTATAACTTTATTTTGATATAATTGTTTTCCATTATAATCACATATATTTTATTTTATGGATTTAAAAAACATACTGAGAAGTCTTCAGGCTTCACCACCAGACTGCCAAGGAAATCAAAGACAAAAAAATGTTAAGATCTCTATAGTCTTCCCCCAAGGAAAGTCTACAAGGGATCAATAAAGAGATGGTTAGGGAACATCTACAAAAGATTACAAACAACTAGGATAGCTTCATCAAGAGCAGGCTATGCCAAACTAATTTGTTGCCTTTTTTGATAGGATTACAAAACTGCCAAATCAGAAGAATGCTGTAAATATATTTTACCTCACTCTTTGGAAAGCATTTGACATGTTTTTCATACAATTCTTATGGAAAAGATGGGAGATGCTGGCAAGATGATAATACAGAGTTGTTGGCAAGATGATAATACAGTTAGCCTGATTTGGAATTGCCAATTAGTAGTCACTAATGATTCAATGTCAACTTGGCAGGAGGTCTCAGTGGAGTACCCCAGTAATCTATACTTGGCTGTTATGCTTAAGAATTTTATCAATGATCTGCATAAAGGCACAGGAGTATCCTTGTCAGATCTGGAGATCATACAAAACTGGGATACTGGACACAAAAAAAGATTTCAGTAGGCTAGCATAGTCTTGGGTTTAAAAAAATCAACTTCACAAATATAATATGAAAGAAGCATTGTAAGAAAATAATATGCATGAAACAAATATGAGGAACATTTTCTACAAGTAACAAAAGATGTGAAGCAACTAGCTCAAGTTAACCAGTCAAGCTGGGGAGAGCTTGGCCTTACCAAACATTCTTCCATTTGTCATCTTTCATTGTCTAGAAAAATAGCTCGATAGTTGATATAAATCTATAAACTAAACTATGGGGGAGTTTTTATATTTCGATTAGGATTCACATGTGAGGATGAAGACAAACTAACCATCCCTGTTTAATTTTTTTTCTTTTTTTAATTTCTTACTTTGTACCTGACTATTCCCATTTTTCATGTAAAATAATGCACACTACCAATAGCAAGTAACTTACTTTTCTAGGTAAATAATCTGTCAACAACCAGAGGAAAAGTATAAGCTAATCTTATACTAAATTATAACAAAATAGGTTTTTGAGATACATATATTTCAAAGCATTAACTTACCTTAATTTGTAAAGCTTTTATTTCTTCCTCTAATCTTTTTCGTTCTTCAACTTCTTTACTGTATTTTTCTTGTAGTTCTGCATACTTGGAAGCTAAAAACAGATGTGAAACAACTAATTTCAGGAAGAGAATTTCAGTTCAACAAAGTAAAATCCATAAAGTATCCATCCCAATATTTGAAAATCTAAAAGTTAATCTTTCAAATTCCAAATGAAAACAAAATTATTCTGTCATGACAAGAGAACTGCTAAATTACTTAAAAGAACTTTAAAAATATATAGACTGAAAGACATTATGAACATAGGTTTCAGAAAAATGTTATCAAGGACTACACACACACAAAAAAAAAATCAAAATTCCCTTTGAAGACATATAACATGAGATTAGCAGTCAGATTTGAATAGTTTAATTTCATAACAAGACCTAGATGCATATCTTTTAATGTTATATTAAGTCTTTTCCATTTTTATATATCAGGTTAAAAAAATAAACTGAAAATGCACTTTTCAAGATTATACAGTCAATTACTACTGTCAGAGTAAGGACTGAAGATTATGGTCTCATGGATTCCTATTCAAGGATCTTGACACCACACTTTAACAAATATTGTTCACCCTAGAAAGAGAACTCAGAATTAGAAAAAATATAGAATCCTGTTCTTTTTAAAACTGCAGTTTTCATTCTTTCTTTACTTTCCTTCAGTGCTTTGACCTAAAGTCTGAAATTTTTACTTCAATGTTTCCACATGATTTTTTTCAAGGAGAAGGTATACAGTGTAGAGTATAAAGAGAAGCAGCTGGTGTTAGAGTGAAGAGAGCACTGGAACCTAGAGTCAGAAGACGCAAGTTTACATTGGGTCATTTACCTATTTGCCTCAGTTTCTTCAACTATAAAACATTATTAATACCTCACAGGGTTGTTGTGAGGATCAAATGAGAGAATACTTGCAAAAATTGCTTAGCAAGCAGTGCCTGGCACATAGTAGGCCCTATATATTCCTTTCCCCTAAATTAACTTGAATTGATCAACTATCTTCTTCTGTGTAACTTGAGGATATAGATGCTTAAAAGTGTGAGGTGCATACTGCAAATAATTACTTGTGAAGATGGATTTACAAAGCAGCTGTTTTGTAAAACATCTATTATAAATGAGAAATGTTTTTCATTTGAAAGGAGGATTTTTTTTTTGTTATTGTTGGTTTGGTTTTTTTTGGAAACCATTGCAGTAGAAAAAACATGAGTTATAGGAATAAGTCTCTAAGACACCTACTTGCTATAGTTTGGAGAAATATTTTGTGCTGAACACAGAAAACAAATATACTCAAACTAAATCAGTCAACAATATCTGTACACTGCTTTTCTAAGCTGGAAGAAATTGTGACTGTTCTCAAAACATTGCTGGAAAAGACATTTGTTACTGCTGTATGTGTTGTTGTAAAAACTATAGGGACTCTGGACACCTAGAAGAAAAGGAGGTAACAGAACGGGAAATGTGAGCCATAATTCAAACTGAACAGACAGAAGTGCTTAGAAATAGTAACTGGGCTAAGACAGATATGAAATATTTTCTAGAATGCAGCTGATACCATTCTTTCCCTATTATTCAAATGCGTTAAAAAATAATATGGCCTAGATGCATTCCAATCCTCAAAACTGGTAGTTATGGGGTCTGGAATGCTTTTGTCTATAATTTTAGTTTGTAAAATCATATTTTTGTGTTTGGGTACCTATGTTTGTGATATCAGCCTGTGAAGCCAAGTTATAAAATCACACTTCCCCCAGCCTAAAACTCTTTCCTAGCTACAGTAGCCATATCTATGAATATATCACCCAAGCATTCAAACAAACCCTTTAGTCTAGAGAAATGCATAGTCCCTTTGTTCTAAGTGGCCAGCTGCACCCAAAATCCTTGAACACTCTATCAAAGAGATAATTCTCCCAATTTGGCTTCTCCTGAAGCCCCCAATTAGTCTAGCTTGGCACCTGAAACAATCGAGCCTACCCTCCCAACATTCAAAGAGACCTTGATGACTAACAGACTAGACATATCTCAGTCAGCCCTGACCACAGGTGACCTAGTGATGTTTCAAGGCAAAAGCCACGCCTCCTAGTAGCCCCCACCCCTGTGGGCTTACTCCCAGTGAATTATGGGCAATGTGCCTGCACAGTTGATATAAAAAGTGCACATCCCTTTAAGCAATGACCACTCCTAAACTCCTCCCTAACCCCTCCCTTACTCACCTAGTTAGCATAATTGATCTCTGAGTTTTATGGCTTTAAAACCTGTATCTCTAATTCCTGCACTTTTGCAGGTTCCCTACCTCTCCTGCCTGCTGCAAAGTCAGCGTAACAATAAACTTATATAACTCTGCCAAAAGATTGCTTGAGTCTGGTAATTTGTTTCAGAGTAAAAGAAACCTCAAAGGATTCCTAGAAATCCTTCCTCCCTCCCTCCTTCTTCAGTAGGAACAACAGTAAGGATCACTAGCCTTGACCTGAAAAATCACTAGCCTTGACCTGAAAAATAACAAAAGCTAGAACTGGGCCTTAGAAGGGAAAAATTAGAGACTAGCTTCTTCTCTGAAATGAGCATAGTAGCTGAACATAGATAATATTTAGGTAGGAGAAAGAGCATGTTAGTTGTGCCAACCAAGATCCTCCATTCCATTAAACAAATTCTTCATATTTTTTTTTGGTCATTTCCCCTTAGCTGGATTCAAAAACCACTTATGCTTTTACTCAATACTTTATTTGCAAGGTACTATAATAAGTCCTGGGGATAAAAAGGCAGAAACAAAACAGCTGAAGGGGAAAAAGAGCCTGTATCCATGTCTGGTCCAGATGGGGAAAATGTGGGATTTCTGGAAGCTAGACAGGACAAGCAGAGAAGGGTGTACATGGGAAATGCATGTACACATGCGCGCAGTCTCTTTCTCTCTCTCTCTCTCACTCTCTCACACACACACACAACACACACACACACACACACACAGAATTAAAGCTGACAGTACAGCAACAATAAGTTATGTCCTATTAATGAAGATAAGTAAGGAAAAAAAACTTCAGGTAGGATGGCATGCTGAAATTCTAGTACATTACTCACACTCCACCCTTTGCCTAAGGCCCTTGCACTACGCTCCTACAACCCAAGTACCAAATCCATACCACTTTGATGACTTGATTGTACAGGAGCAGCAGAACTCTTCTGTGGTGTACTGTTTAGTGTTGAGACATCTCCTGGCAATACTATCAGCTGACTTCTCTCAAGTTCAGATTTACATCTGTTTGAAAAGGAATTTTGAAATGTGCTCTGATTATAGAATACAACAGATGAATTATAGAAATTATCATCATCTAGAAGACTGAAACCTCCAAAAAAATTTTGCTATTACAAATTACATTTGACTATTACAAAGTACAAATTGAAAATACAAACAATGCCCTACATTTTGTTATTACTTATAAAATACAAACAAAATTACACCACATTTATAGAGCATGAAAAGAAAAAGGAATATATTATTTGAACCCTATATAAATAACATTAACCTGGGCAGCTGGGTGATGGTGTAGTGGATAGAATGCTGGGTCTGGAGCCAGGGTGACTGTCTTTGTGAGCTCAAATCTGGCTTCAAACACTTATTGCTGTGTGACCCTAGACTATCACTTAACCCTGCTTGCCTCAGTTTCTTCATATGTAAATTGAGCTAGAGAAGGAAATGGCAAACCACTCCAATTTCTTTGCCAAGAAAACCCCAAATAGAGCCACAAAAAGTTGCACAAGACTGAACAAGAAAACCTATGCATGGAAGTCTCTTCATTCTTAAAGAACCAATTAGTACTACAAGGTACCCAGGCAATCAAATCCATTGATTCACATTTATAAGTATCTGTTTATGTCAGGCACCTTAGAATACCAAAACTGAAAACAATCCCTTACTATCAAGGAGAGAAGACAATAAAGCAACTTGAGATCAATATAAACCTATTAGCACAGAAGTGGAGAATAACCAGTCTCCATTTCAGACCTGGCCCATGTAACTTTATCTAATTCTAGTTACTGACAATGCTGAAAGAAAATAATCGACAATTCTTACTACTATTACTACTTTCCTCCCAATAAAGGCCCCACATTTGGCCTATGATAGACAACCGGTTGAATAGAAAATAGAAATGTAAAAAAGAACTGTTGGAAACAAGGGCAAATTAACACTAAAAACTTCCCACCTTCACAGAAAATCTTAAGAATGGAATTGCCATCTTCTTTGCAAAAAAAAAAAAAAAAAAAAAAAAGGGATAGACATAGTAACATTCCCCTACCACTTCCTCACCTCCGATTCAAAAAGAGGACTCTCAAAAACCTAACTTGTCTCTTGTCACCATGTAACTGAAATTAACCCCCAACCCAGCTTCTTTCTTTCCACTACAGATCTAATGTCAATCAGATGGCTGTGACACTAGGTAGAAGGGTAGTCTTGGAGTTAGGAAGATTCAGAAACTTCCTAGACACACATGTAACCGTAATCCTAGGCACCTCTCATTTGTTTAAAAAAAGTGGAGCTTACATTAGCACCTACCTCACAGGGTTGTTGTGAGGATAAAATGAAGTATTTTTAAAGTACTTGCAAGCCTTAAAGCTTCATATTATTTACCACTCAAACACATATCCTTCAGATTAGTCCGAGGGAGATTATATCAGAATTACAAGAATGCTACTCAAAACAGCTCTGAAACTCTTTGAGAAATTGCTTTCAGAGTGAATTTACATATTATGTGTAAGTCTTTTTTACATACGATATTAAAAAAATCCCAATACTAACATTATTATCTAGGTTGGTCTTCAGCCTCAAAGGGTCTCTAATCTTACATGAATCCTGCAAAGGTGAAAATCATAATCCATTCATACCTTCTCAAGTTGGGCAAATTTTGACCATGGCAGTCAACAAATCCAATTTGATCATTTGACTGCTTACCAGCTTTAGCACCAAAATATTTTCAGTTACTTTCAGGTAATTAAATTGACCCTCAAAAAAAAAAAAAACTGGCTAACACTAAATACATTAAAAGCAGTATGTGGGCAATTTCAAAAAGCTCCAAACAGCAACCACATTATTAAAGTCTGGATTCACTTAAGGGGATGGCCCAGCCCACTGCAGATTTCTTAAGGATGAAGGAAGACTTGGGCATGTTTGAAGGCAACAGGGAACGAACCAGTTAACAGAGAGAGAGGTTAAAAGGTGAGAGGAGAGAGAGACAACAGAGGGAGAGAAAAGGTAACTCTCAGGTACCAAATATTCCTAATAAAAATTTGCAGGTTTAAATTTAGGCTAATTGTGAAAATAGTACTTCAGTTTCTGTGATTGCTTCTTATTTTGACAAGAATCTATTTTGTTGGGTAGAGGGGACAACAAAAAGTACCTGGGTCATCGTCTGCATTCCCAAACAGTCCAATCTGGCCCCATTAGTGTACTGTTTGTTAAATATAGCAAGAGCTGTTATAAGGAATATGGTACTCCTGAATTTTTGTAGTGAAAAACTAGTAATAAGCACAAATATCAAACACTAAAACTTTCTATAACTAATATGTGATTAAGTAAGCACAAGAATTGTTTTCCTAAAAGTGGTGCTGGACAATAGGACAGGTACATACTTTTAATAAATATCTACTTTATATTGGGGTTTGGCTCAAGGTAGGAAGTGACAGAACAGCTGACACGTACCAGCAGTACTTTAGGGTCTGCACTTCGCAAACATCTCATTTGAACCTCACAACAACCCTGGGAGGTAGATTTACCACTATCTCCATTTTGTAGATGAGGAAACTAAGTCAGATCAAATTTTATTCATCTGCCTAGGATCCTATCTAATGCATATCTGAGGCAGGATTTGAACTCAAGTATTCCCAACTCCAGAGGTAATGTTCCATTCACTTTGCCACCTAGGTACTTCAGCAGTGAAGAGTTGGAAAGCACCAAAGGAGCCACACCTCACCTCACGGGCTGTGCATAAGGAACTCCGGACTATGTCGGCTGAACATTTAGGATCCTCTTATCGCTAATCCTATACAATAACATACAAGTCCATTTAATTCAACCCTTTCATTTTATAGACAATGAAACTAAGGCCCAGAGATGTAAAGTGACTAGTCTCAGTCTCCTTGGGCCAATTTCCTCATTTCTAAGGGCCCTCCCAGCTCTTATAACCTTAAAACCTAATGCTAGAAAGGTCATCATCCAAGTAAATAGTCCAGTCAAGATCTGAGGCCAGGCCTTGCAGGTTTAGAGATCAGAGATGCAAAAGACTTTGGAAACCAAGTCTAACCCCTATCATTTTATGGGTGAGAAAACTAAAGACAGAAAGACTGTAACTTGCCCATATAGTAAGTCTTAAAGCTAGAATTAATATTAAAACCTAGGGAGCATAACTTCTAATTTTACACAAATACCTACACCATGACACTTCTCAATTGACTCAACCTTTGTAATAAACCATGATACAACAGATTTCCAATATAAAGAGTGTGCTGAAATTCTTAGAGTAGTTTTACAGTTTTAATACCTTATTAAATTAATAGTTCACTATTAAATTCCTCTCAAATTAAAAGTCTAGCTTCCACATAAAAAATAAAAACTACAATGAATTTAATTAAAAATAAAAAGCTGCAACAACTTTCTAAAACACTTCTCAAAGTTACCTTTTAAGTTCCTGTTCCAGTTTTTCTATTTGCTTTTTGCTTGAATTTAGCTGTCCTTCCTGGAAATTCACTTGTGACTCTTTGACTTGAAGCTCATGAGAAATCTTCTGCCTCATTTTCTCCAAATTATCACATGTTTCCATCAAGCTCTGATTCTCCCTTTTGAGGGTGGCCCCTTCATTTTTTTGATCATCAACCTAATTAAAATCATCAGAAATATTTTCAGGAATTTAAAATAAGAAGCTTCTTTCTAAATTAAACCAAACTTGTTGCCAAAGGTACAGTATTCATTAATCAATAAGTAACATATTGAACAAAAATTTAAGTGTACTATATATACAAGTCACTAGTTTTCTATTTCTGGAACTTACAATTTAGTAAAAGTGAAAATCACTAAAAAAAAATGTATGGCTAAGTTATTTTATTACTAATTCAAGTTTTATCTCTTCGAAATAAGGCTAAATCAGGTTTACATTTTTTAAATCCTAAAAATATTTTGGGTGGCTTTCTGGAGGGGGGAATGTAGGGCAATCGGGGTTAAGTGACTTTCCCAAGGTCACACCAGTAGTAAGTGATAAGTGGGGGCAGCTAGGTGGCTCAGTGAATAGAGCACCGGCCCTGGAGTCAGGAGTACCTGAGTTCAAATGTGGACTCAGACACTTAACACGCACACACACAAAAAAAAAAACTAGCTGTGTGACCTTGGGCAAGTCACTTAACCCCAACTGCCCTCCAAAAAGCAAAAAAAAAATAAAATAAAATAAAAATAAATGATAAGTGTCTGAGGCTGGATTTGAACTCAGATCCTCCTGATTCCAAGCCAGTGTTCTATTCTATGCCACCTAACTGGCCCCCAAAATTAATTTTTTTAAAGATTTAAGAAAATCATACAGGCATAACTGTTCGCCTTCAGACAGCGCTGCACTATAGTATTGCAGATAAATGAGATTGCATTATGTTTTTTAAATTTTTCAATAAAAGGAAACCTCTTCTGAATCTAAGAAAACTTTCCAATGTTCAACAGTCCTATGAGCACATTCTCCTAGTGCCATGCAAATAAAAAGACGTCATGGAAAAGCAGAAAATTGTTTCTGGCTCATAAAAAATGAGACATTTAAAAAATAAATATATATATAGGCAATTTTAGAACAATACCTAACATTTTAAAAATAATTATATATAGGTAATTTTAGAACCATACCTAACATTTTAAAAATAATTATATATAGGTAATTTTAGAACAATACATAATTACTTGGCAAGTACATTTTTGGTCACAAATTTAAAAATACATTTGCTTCTAGCTGGCAATGAGAAAATGGTTTTACAAATTAAATGAAGTACATAATTAGGAAATTACAATTCATACTTTCATTTTCAAATCCTAAATTATTGTTTTTCATTATTCCAAGAGAATAATCTAAAATGCCACCCCATCCACTGTCTATTAACACTGATTTGCCATATTAGAGTCTAAGCCAGGCTTATTAGTCAAGACTACCAAAGTAATTCCCAAAATAAGCTCTTGAGTAAAAGACTGAATGGGACTTAGGAACCAACAACATCAGCAAGCTAAAGGACTTAGAACTGAAAAAGGAAAAACTAAAAGATTTTTAAAACTGACCTATATTAAAGTAACAAAAACATTTTCCTCAAAATAGAAGACAACAGAATGATTTATCATTTATATGTGTTTTCATTTGTACAATGAAAATTAAAACGTAAGCAAGAAATCCTAATACTTGTCTGGTTATGCTTAAATCAATCATATATTACCTTTTGCTTCTGCTTTTGCAGGGCAGCCTCCAAGGATTCCAGCTGAAATTGCCGCTGTTGTTTTTCTTTTTTTAGTTTGTCTACTTGTCCTTCAAGCTCTTGAATTTTCTGAAGGGCTCTAGTAGACAGACCTTCTTTCCATTCCTCTAAAGCCCAACTCATGTTGTTCTACCTTGTTTATTACTCAAGCAACATTTAAAAATAAGATGAAAAGTAGAATCCAATCATTGCTCCTGTGGCATTAAGTGGGGAAATGATAAAAATAAATAAAAATTAAAAAGGAATTCAGTCTCAGAGACTAAACAACCTGTTCATATCCAGATTCTGTAGAAATAAATTAAAAGTACCATCCAGCTAGCACAAACTCCACAGAGAAAAGATTTAAATGTTACATCCCAGGCATAAAATGTCCAACTGGCCTACCTATGAGATTCCAGTTACTGCTCTAGAGTTATTTTTTTCTTCTTTCCACTAAATCAACAATAACCTTGAAGGGAAACATTTAGGTAGGGTACAAGGACAAGTTAGTAATAAGCCCCTTTTCTGTCCTTGCTTCTTCTAGCCTGTCTTTTCTTATATCTTAATTTTGTCTTCTGGGATGGCTAGGTGGCGCAGTGAATAGAGCATGGGCCCTGGAGTCAGGAGGACCTGAGTTCAAATCCAGCCTCAGACACTTAACACAAAAAAACTAGCCGTGTGACCTTGGGCAAGTCACTTAACTCCAACTGCCCTCCAAAAAGCAAAAAATAAAAATGTTATTAATTTTGTCTTCTTATGAAGTTTTCTACTTTTCCATTGCTTATGATGCGAAGTATTTAGTGTTATATATAGTTATGCATTTATTACTATAAGAAATCTGATTTTTTCCCCCAGAGGAAAGGTTATTTGGTACAAGAGAACACATGCTGTTACTGTTCTGAAGCTCTACATGTTACCAAGGTCAAGTGAGTGTTTTCCTTTGTGCATGTATATATATATATATATGTATGTATGTATGTATGTATGTATATGTATGTATATATCTTAGCAGTTTGTACTCCAAATCGATGTCCCCCTCTCAGCCACTTAACACATCACTATAACAACCACAATCTTTTTTTTCTTGGGGAGTGAGGGGTGGGGAACAGGTAGTGAGGATGAAAGTATTCTAATCTTTTATTTGAGCTACGTGACAATGAAGCTATCATGACAGAAAAGGAAACAGTAACTCCAAGTTTGTATTCTATGGCAAAAAGTATATGGCTTAGTTTGGCTGAATCAGACCTAGAAAACTCTAAAACTTCATTTTCTGTTATGCCTCTAGCCCTCTAGAACCTCAGGATTTCTGTTCTTTCTAGCACCATTATCAAAACTAACAAATGGCTTAAGACCAGGTGCTATGTGTTAAGAAGCAGTGAAAGGCAATAATGATAGAAACACACACACACACAAAAAATTATCCTGAGGAACACCTCATACTCTAAAATATGGAAAAACTCATGGCTAGAGAGATAATACAGGCACCCCAATTCACTGCCGAGGAGTTGTGAACTGGCTCAAACATTCTAAAGTCTGGAACCGTGCAAGAAAGGTTACTAAACTGTTCAAATTCCACCGTATACACTACTACTATCTCTGAAACTCCCAGACAAGTCAGGTAACCTCCCTCAACCTCAATTTCCTCATCTGTAAAATTACGGGATTGAATTAGAGGGCCACCGAGTTCCCTTCCAGTTTCAGAGCTAAGATATCTGAACAAATTATGGCATTTGAATGTTAACAAAATATTATTGCCCTGAAGAAACAAAAGGAAACAATTCCAAGGAAGAACAGCATTCACCTGGAGAGACAAATGTAGCTACATGGGGGAATTTTAACAACCCACTGAGATTTTTAAAAGAAACGTACAGAAGATGGAAGGAAGGTCAGGGAACGGAGGATAAATACAAAATCATGTCTTGGTCCTGGAAATAAAGCGTCAGAAATGCTAAAACTCAGAATAAGCTGAGGCTAGTGAAGGAAGCAAAGGACAACAACAACCAAAAAAATGGGGATGGGGTTAGTTATACTACGAGAAAAATGAAAACCAAAGAGACAGAATCTTTGCGTGGGCTGAACAGGATGGATCCTGAAAATCAACAACAGAGAAAAGAACAGCTCAATTCTCTATTGCTTCCATTTTCTCTACCATGAATGACTTAGAAATATAGAAATGAAAAGTACACAAATGATTATCAAGGAAGCGATACCCACGATAATGAAGATAGTAAGATTGCACCCTAACCTGATGCTTCCCTTGATGAATTCAAATCACCTGGCCCAGGGAATTAACGTCCTTGAGGTACTAAAGAACTGGCTAAAGGGATTGCTGGTCCACTATTAATAATATCTTGAAAGACCATGGAAAATAAGAGATACACCAAAAGACTGGAAAAAGTCCCAGTTAAAAAAAAAAAGGGGGGGGGGGGAAGTGACAGAGACTGCAAATTATAGGCCAGCGAGGTTAGCTCTGATTCTCAGGAAATTTCTAGAATAATTCACTAAAGAAATAGTAAAAGAAAGCGGTGAATATAAATAGCCAGTATGACTTCATCAAGAACAGGTTATCAGGGGGCGGCTAGGTGGCGCAGTGAATAGAGCACCGGCCCTGGAGTCAGGAGTACCTGAGTTCAAATCCGGCCTCAGACACTTAACACGAAAAACTAGCCGTGTGACCTTGGGCAAGTCGCTTAACCCCAACCTGCCCTCCAAAAAGCAAAAAAAAAAAAAAAAAAGGAACAGGTTATCATAGACTTAACTTCATTTTCTCTTTTAAAAGTATCACTCCATCCTATTGATACAAATTACCAAGATTTCATAACATTTCTCTGTGTGAAAGATGGGGACTGGAGAAGAATATAATCAGATGGATTAAGAAATGACAGAATGACTGTTGTTAATAGTTCACTGTCAACATTAAAGGAGATCTCTAGAAAAGTGCCTCAGTATCTGTGATTGGTCCTGGGCTGCTTAATATTATTATCAACAAACTGAATAAAGGGAAAGATGGTGCTCAATAAAAATTTGCTGACAGAAAACTGGCTGGTATAGCTAACACAGTGAATGAGTCAGAATCCAAAAAGATCTTGACAGGTGAGAAAATTATTAGGCTGAGTCTAATAATGCAATTAGACACAATCAGCTTCATGAGTAAAGGATGGGGGAAGCACAATAGATAGCAGTTCCTCTGAAAAAGACCTAGGAGTTTTGGACTGTAAGCTGAATATCAACAGTGTGATGTTAACAGTCAAAAAAGCTAATGTGATCTTGGGCTTCAACAAATAGGGAGGGATAATCCCACTGTACTCTGTCTGCATCAGACCTCATCACCCAAAGTATCATGTTCAGTTCAAAGCAAAAAAGTTTAGGAAGAACACCGATAAGCTGGAGAGTGTCCAAAGAAGGACAACCAGGACGGTTAAGGGTCTTGAGTCTACAACATGAAGTTGAAGGAACTAGACATGTATAGCCTAGAAAAGACAAGACTTGGGGGAGACATGATAGCTGCCTTCAAGTATTTGAAAAGTTGTCATGTAGAAAAGGGATTAGATTTATTCTGTTTAGCTCCAGAAGGCAGTATCAAAAGCAAAGGGTGCAGGTGTGCAAGTTGCAGAAAAACAAATTTAAACCATGTCAGGAAAAGAATGTCTAACCATTTAGAAGTGCATAAAGGGAATATGCTACCTAGGAAGCTAGTGGGTGTCACTTCCTGGGAGGTATTCTAGTAGAAGACAAATGGTAATTTATCCAGCATGTTATTAGAAGGGATTATTTTTGTGTAGGGTTTAAACTAGTCCTCACTGAGTTCAATTCTAACTCAAATTCTGATACTTCACTGTAAAGGAGGGCCAAGGGTAATCAAAGAAACATGAGATTACTTGTGTGAAATAACAGTGAAGAAAGTAGAGCCAAAAAATAACACTCAATGACAACATAAAGCTGATATTGAGAGGAAACAAAACTGTTTAAATGCAGCAATCAATGTTAGCACTGTATTGTAAAAATTAAAATCCAGACACCTTCCTTCTGTACTTTGTAGTGAGGTTTATTTGGGTATTTGTTGGGACTAAACAACATGTATCAAATTTTGAAAGTCTTTTAAGTGACAAAGGACCAAAACTCTTAAGAGAATGAAGACAACAAAAGACCAATCTTATTCATTAAGTATCAGATCCTTAAAAAGAGTTTTAGTTGCCAAAAGAATAATTTATTTTATCCCAGAAGCTTTACAAAGAGGTCATTCAGCTACTCACAGCTCTATTGTGCCCTCTTCTCCCAAAGTAAACTTCTTAAAGTGATGTTCAAAAGTTTCTCTGCCCAAACTACCTTAGCTATCCTGCTATCTTGGCAAGTCTTTCCCTTTCAATGAAACCAACCCGGTCTATCCAAATGAGATGCTATCTTTGGCACCCAAAAACTTCAACATTTCTCAAATAATTTATAATACCCCAAATTGCTAGGATCCTATAATAGGGTGACAAAAAAAAAACACATAAGTCACAGGGCATTGCCATTATTTACAAGTGGCCTTTTTTGGAAACCAGGGAGTATGAACTAAGTCAGGGATACTGGTAATGCCAGGAGTAGTCAAGGATTCAGGTTTCATCACAATTTCCTTAATAACAATTCACTTTCATAAGGAGCTTTAAGGATTGTGAATCACTTTCCTCACAACCATCCCAGCAAAGAGTGTGTGTATGATGTCTGTGTGTATATGTATGGCTTAATGTATCTCCAAGAGCGTGTCCAGAGACATGGCGTTTGATGTCTGTGCATGTCTGTGTCATGTTCAGTGAAGGCATTCACTTCAAGACTATTCAGTAATGACTCAGTCTCAGGACACAAGGTTAGGAACTCTTTAAAGCTCCTTTAGAATCTGGTCCCACTTATCTGTGTACCCCACCAGCGCCTATAAGCCCCGCTTAGAGGATGAGGGTTTGTAGAGACCCTGTGAAGAGGCAGAGCAACAGGGAGATCAGAAAGGGTCAGGCACCACAGGCTCAGGAAGTTAAGTAGTACATGAAGACACTACAGCTCTCTCTCCAACAGGTTTTTAAGTAAACATGGCTCTTTGAGCAGGAGGGATAACGAGAAGCAGGGAACCTAAGGGCTAGGGTGGAGAAGAGTCCCTGGGCAAAAGGCTGAAGAAGAGCCCTTTGGGGCTTATAAATGTTCACCCTTCCCAAAACCCCAAGCACGGATTACTCCTACCACATAGCAAATATGTGAAACTATCTGTTTGGGATTGTGCCCATCTATTAGGTTTTTTTTCAACCAAATCATAATAGCTGTTGCCCAGGTTCTAAGTCATACTCCTCCTTTCTCCAGGATTTCAGTACTTGATTCAACTTCTCCCCAACTCCAGTCCTCAGACTAGGAGACTTCAACATTCATACTGATACTCCCTCAAACACTTTCATCTTTCAGTTATTCAACAGCCTCAAATCTTATGACCTACTCCTCTATTCCACCTCAGTAATAAAAACGGTCACACCTCGATTCCCTCCATCTCCCACAAATGTTCCACTTTCGTAATCTGAGCAGAATTTATCATTCCATCTCTCCTCCTATCTTACCCATTCTAAACCTACAATAACCATACTGCATCCTCCAACCCCACAACCACTAAGTAACCTCTTCTCAATCTCAACACTATTTGTTAGCCAGTTAAATTCCAAGAGATGTTTTTAATCCCTTCTCCTTTGTCTTACTGCCACTCATCCTTGGCTAAATCCAAACCTTGTATTACTACTCTTACCATCTACTCTCATATTGCTGAATAGCGCTAAAGCAAGTCACACAACTGAGTTATATACACTACAAGTTTATCTAACCTCAAACAGGCCCTTATAGCCCAATTCCCTTATTCCTGCCTACACTAATTCCCCTACTCACTCCCCCACATAATCTATTCAATTCTCGTTTCCTCAAACCAGCCCACAGATAGCCTCCCTCCACCTTCTCAGCTGAAGGCTTCCTCCACTACTTAATGCAAAAGGGGAGGATGCTTGCAATGAACTATTCCTCCCCTTCTCTTCATCTCAAAACCCTCAGCTATCATCACTCTCCTACCTAGAATTGTAATTTCAGAAAAAACTGCAAACAATAGTAACTGATGCAGTGAAGTGATTTATAAAAGAATAATAATATAGTAAAGACGAACAGTTTGGAAAAACTTAAAAACTCTTAATACAATTAGTAACCAAGGACAATTTCTGAGGCATAGCCACTTCTTGACACAGGTAATGGACACAAGCTGCAGAATGAGACAAACGTGTGGACACCGCCAATGGGGAAATTTGTTTTGCTTGACTACGTGTGACTATTTGTTACAATGACTTCGTTTTCCTTTTTAATTTTATTGGGGGGTGGGGGGAAGGGGAACAAAATAAACGCTTATTTTTTTAAACAATGTGATATTGTGAACAGCAAATATTCTGCGTTATTTTTAAAAGATCCAAAAAATATGTCAGAATATGCTTTTTACCCTACCATCAAAATAAAACTTTATACTGAGCATGGAAAAGAAAAAGTTACAGTGCTTCCTTATTTGTCTCTAGGATAAAACAGAAGTGCCTTTATTGGTAGCTTAAGGTCCTTCACAGAATGCGCCATCTGGCATTCTCAAACCTATGTTCAAAACTCAGAAAGAGAAGAGGAAGCCTTCTAAACCACAGGCCAAGGCTAGGGCCTGAGCTCAGTCTGAAAACCGAGGTCCTGGAATTGTCAACAAATTCACCCGGGGAGAAGGGGGTTGTAAGGGAGAGGAATATTTCCGAGTCTCCAAAAAGGAACAATATGGATTCCACTCTGCGGAGGGGATGGGATAATAGAGGCAAAGATTCCTCCTTTACCAGGTAAGAGGCAGGGATTTCTTAAAGGAGGGGGAGAGGCGGGAATGCAGTGGTGGAGACAGGAACACCTTGTTGGGGGAGAGAGACACCTTCATTAGCACGAGTTATGGTGGGCAAGGTTGGAAGGGGGGTGGAAGGAAAGAGGGGAAGATACCCTTATTAAAGGAAGGGGCAAAGATACCTTCATTCGCACGAAGGATGGTGGGCAAGGACAAGTTCATTTTGGGGGGTGGAGGGAGGGAAGGGATACTTTCATTACCGAGGAGAGAAGAGAGGCAGGTTTTTCGTCATTACACGGCGCAAGGAAGTTGGAGACGAATTTCTCCTCACCCACAAGGTGCGGGGTGTGGAACGTGGGGTGTGGGGAACACCCCTTCTCACGACCCGAGGAAGAAGGGAGCGTTTTACAGAAACAACCAGCAAACGTTTCCACACCACCTCCCCTCCTCTTTCCTCCCCGCAAGACGAGTCTGTCCCAGTCCTTACCTTACTCCACAGCGGTAGGAGACTAACTCCCGACTAAGGTCCGGCGCTGCGTCCACTACCCCGCGAGCCAAAAACACCCTGAGATTCAAACCAGGCGCCGCCTCCACAACGTCAATTACCTTTAGCAGCGCAACCGTGCGCGGAGCGATCTTGTAGCCCATTGGTCCAGCGCCTCCACGAATGGACCAATCCTCTTCCGCGCTCCAGGAACGCGGCCTCTGATTGGTGCATTCGTATGGTTTTTAAAAAATAATCCAGCAGCTGACTAGGCGGTTGTTCCAGACGGCCCCAGCTTCTTGTGTCTTTGTGCTTGTTTGCTTCTCCGCTCTTGCTATCGGAGAGCCGAGGATTATCCTCGATTGTGTCCTACTCGAGCCATCTTGCCCTTAAATGCAGGCTGTTCTTTTTTGAACTTTTAGCATATTTGTGGCGTGCAGATCTGCATGCTCTCGTCGCACGCATGCTGGAGCTCTTCTCTCATTTTTCATTTCTGGGTTATTTCAGTAGTGTCGTTATTTCAGTAGTGTCAGAAGCATTATTAATCACATCTGACCCGTTTAACATATTCTTTTCACATAGCTACACCAGATTCATCCATGTTAGGATTTTTTTTTCTGTAAATAATAGCGCCAACATTTAAGCAAAAATAATGAAGCCAAGTACTAAACCTCTAACTAATGTGCTAGTTTGTAAAATCTTAGAGCTGAAAAAGATTGTGCCCAACCATCAGCTTTAGCAGGTAAAAATAAATGAAGCTCCAGGAAGGCTAGAGGAAGTAATGGAAAGAGATGGGAAAAAATGGTGGGGTAAAAGCATATTCTGACATATTTTTGCATCATTTTAAAATCTCCTGTCCTGTCCCAGAGTTCCCATACTCTGTTGTTATTCAGTCCTTTTCTCAGCCACGGTTAACTCTTCATGACCCCATTTGGGGTTTTCTTGGCAAAGATACTAGAGTGGTTTGTCATTTCCTTCTTCAGCTCGTTTTACAGAGGCAGAAGCAGAGGTAAACAGTTAAGTGATTAGTCCAGGGTCACACAGGTGATAAGTTTTGAGGTCAGATTTGAGCTCACAAAGACAGTTTTCCTGGCTCCATGCCTAGGATTCTATCCACTGCATCACCTAGCTGCCCCCTTTAGATACCCTGGAAATTTATTATTGTTTTGGCAAGATTTAATATTTTCAGGATAAAGGAGGTAGGAAATTAGAAGCATCATGTAGTGAGAAAGAAAAGGTTACTGCTTCAGTGGGAGTTACTCAGGGCTTTTCCACTGTTTTTCAAAGGCCAAATTCTGAAGGAGAGGAGAGCTGCACCTTCATGCTTTTTCATCAGAAAGACTCCAATAGAATATGTTCCACTGAGAAGAATGTCACCACAGCAACTCAGCAGTTAGTCGACTAGTCATGTCCCCCTCTCTGTGACCCCATTTGGGGTTTTCATGGGAAAGATCCTGGAGTGGTTTGCCATTTCCTTCTCCAGCTCATTTTACATATGGGGAAACTGAGGCAAATGGGTTAAGTGGCTTGTCTAGGGTTATACAGTTAGTAAGAATCTTTGGCTGGTCCTCCTGACTCCAGGGCCAGGACTCTATCCAAGGTGCCACCTAGCTACCAGATGGGCTATCTAACTATGCCTTCCCCATATTTTACTAATGAAGTTGATTTGTTTTTTATCCTTTGTAAAACTTTATGTAAATAAACAGCATTTGGCCATTCCCGCAGGAGACAATAATTCAAGAGACTGGGAAGGAAGGAAATCTGGTCATTGTGGCTACTGGCTGACACCGACTGAATCTCAAAATCATCCTGCTCACCAAACTTTGGAAAAGGGTCTCAAGGACACGAGAACCAGGAAAGTGAGCAGGAGGAAGAGCAAGGAAGCCAAAAAATAAGTAAATAAAATAAGTGGATGTAAAATAATGAACAAGGTGTCACAGGAGCTATCATGCTAAGCTGAAGGAGAGATCAGAACTGATTACATTTGGAAACTGCTGGAAACTCCTCTTCTTCCTCCTCTTCTCATAGCTTTTCCTTAAAGATTTGCTTGACTTTCTAGTACTTTTACCTGTGACAAAAGTGTAACAATCATCAGCAACAGCTGCTTTGTTTAGTGCCCAAGCAGCATTCAAGAAAAAAAAGAGGCTGGAGGGAACTGGGCAGGTTCTATCTAGAAAGACACCTAAGACACCTTTTTTTTTTTTAGTTAGGCTGGGGACCTAATGCAGGAGTGTCCTGGTAAATGTTCAACAACTGACTCTCTAAAAACTTCATGACATACTTTTAAGTTTAATATGCATGATTTATATTTTCTCCATCTCTTTGTTAAATGAAGAAATCAATAAAATAACAAACCCAGCCCTAATGTATAACATTTGTCAATTTCCAAGGTTCAAATACTCATACCAATAACTGAATAATCAGATGATGGGAGCCAGTACGAACTGCTCCAGCACGCTTGAAGTAATTAAGGCAAAAAACATGTTTGGAGGTCTTGGGGGAGAGAAGAGGGAGAAGTGGGGAGAGGGGAACTGGTATTCAACTGTTTACTAGCCCGGACAAAAAAAAAAAAAAATCTTTTAAAAAAACCTAGTAATATCCAGTTTGAAATCAAGAACTCCTAATGAGGGGTGGCTAGGTGGCACAGTGAATAGAGCACCAGCCCTGGAGTCAGAAGTACCTGAGTTCAAATCCGGCCTCAGACACTTAACACAAAAAACTAGTCGTGTGACCTTGGGCAAGTCACTTAACCCCAACTGCCCTCCAAAAAAAGCAAAAAAAAAAAAAAAGAACTCTTAATGAAGATTACAAGAAACAAAATTCTTTCCTTTTCTTTTTGTTCCCCCTGGAAGTAATTTGACTGGCAGGGTATGAAAATAAAGCCATGACTCAACGAAAGTAGGGAGAATGAATGACTTGGAAAGGTAAAGATGTAAAAACCCTGATGAGAAACAGTTCAAAGGGAGAAGCACCAAGTTGTCCAGCCAGGCTTTCACACAGGTCTGAATCAGGGCACAGGCGGATTCTTTATCTTGCCTTGTTCACCAGTGACATCTAGTGTCTAACGGTGATATTTATTCCTAATTCCATATGTATAAATTCAACCCATTTTTCTAGTCTTTGGGGATCTTTTTGGAAACTTGCTCTGTTAGGTTTGACATCATTTATTCCTCTTAGCTTTGTGTATTTCGAAAATCTGATTGAACTAGAGTTCATTGGAAAGACAAACTAGCAAAAGCAAGACCCTCGCTTTGTCCTGGGTCTTTCTGACAGGGCTGCAGTTGAAGTCCATAAAATAATGAAAGAGGAAATGCTGGTTAGTGAAATAGCTTATGTTATATGCTTCAGAAACCTCACTATTATGATCTACTTTTAAAATGAAGCATTAGGTAGTTCTAATAATTACCACTTTGTAGTTACAGACACCAACTATCTCTGGTTTCTGGAAGAGAAAGTACTAAGAGCAAAAATAAAAGGGAAAAGATGTAATCTCAAGGAAAAATTGTGATAAACATGATTTAGAGGGTTTCAAAAATTGTGAATAAGGTTAGAAATTGAATTGGAGGAGAAAACATTTGTTTTTATCTGAAGAGAAGTTGAAGGACTAGAATTGAAAGAGGAAAAGGAAGGAAGGGGCAGCTGGATGGCACAGTGGATAGAATATTGACCCTGAAGTGAGGAGGACCTGAGTTCAACTCCAGCCCAAGACACTTACTAACTGGGTGACCCTAGACAAGTCACTTAACCCCTACTGCCTCCAAAAAAGAAAAAGAAGGGAACAGAAGGACATAGGAAAGAGGAAATAGATCAAAAAGAAAAGAACTAAGGAAAATATGCAAAAGAGGAAGGGAAAGATCTTGAGCCATAGAAGTAGAGGATAGAAGACATAAAAGGAGAAAGATCTCATAGATAAAAAATTAGTTCAGATAAGATATGTGCCCCAGGAAGCTAGAGAAGGAAATGTAAGTTGGATCTAGCTCTCAAAGTGCTTTCTTTCATTTGTTTCAGTGGTGTCTGGCTCTTTGTAAGCCCCATTTGGGGTTTTCTTGGCAAAGAAATTGGAGTCTTCTGTCATTTCTAGTTCATTTTACATATGAGGAGACTGTATAGATAATAAGCAAGGTGAACTGAAGATCCTAAGGCAAGGAAGAAAATTTTATCTCTCAAGTATCTTTGATACTTGATAAGATTAGACCCATGATTGCAATATGCTTCTGGAAGGCTATATAACTTATTCAAAAGGAGCAGGATTGAAGAGGAGCCCAAAGAGGGTTAGGGCTGCCTGAGACCCCAAAACACCAACATGCCGGGTCCTGCTGAAAGAATTCCACTCAAGTCTTCTCAGTCAAGGAAAAAGTTAAGTTTATTGAAAGTTCAAGTTTGCCATGTGGGGTGCTAGGCCATTTAAAGGTGCTCTCACAGAGCAAGTCTATTCTAAGCCATCTCATGGAGCTGAGCAAAGTCTATATACAATAAGGTTGTGGGAGGAATCTAGGGGTGGTCCAGAGGAGGAGATTGGGGAGGGTCTTCAGGAGGAGTCAGATGAGGTCAGACTCCAGTAATGAGTGGTTCAGGGTGGGAAGTTGCTGGAGACTACCTGGAGACCATAGACAATGGTGGGCCAGGCCAATTCAAGGGTGGGAAACTATTGGAACAAAGCGAGCTAAAGACTTGGGCAGAGCCGCAT